>OY757925.1:81009343-81201843 GCA_963585895.1 Sepioteuthis lessoniana
ATATATATATATATATATATATATATATATATATATATATATAAGGGACGTGGGGTGATAAATATTTTGGCAAAATACGAATACATTCACACACGCGCATATATACATACACGCAAGCGTCGTTCAAAAAGTTCTTAGCTTTACCTCGAAAGAAGAACCATTGGTGTACAATTTTTTTGGCAACACCCTACCACTTCTTACAAAACTGAATTTACTCATGCAAATTTCTGTCTTACTTTTTGTGCAGGTGAGGCCAGTACAAAGATCAAAGGAGTGCGACATAAGTAAAAACGGGCAAAAACAGTGACCTGATCAGTCATGAAGTGCATAACAAAAGGTTATATCACTTAAGGAAATCCATGAGGACATGATATAGCTATATGCCGAGAGCTTCTCTTTCGATGCAAGTGTGAAGAAGTAGATTGCAGAATTCAAGCAGAGCAGAGACAGCAAAGAAGATGACCATCAATCAGGTCATCCAAAAACCTCAACAAATTGACACCATTTACCGTATAATTTTGGATGATAGACATCTTAATGTCCAACCAATAGTTAAGTCCATAGGCATTAGTTCTGGTTTAGCCCACAGTTTTAACTGAGATCTTGGGGATGAGTAAGCTGTTTGCAAGATATGTCCCAAGAATGCTAACGCCAGAACACAAACTGAAAAGATTAACACTTCCAGGACACTTCTGTCTCATTTCTTGGATAATCCTAGGAATTTCCGCTATAGATTTGTAACTCAAGATGAAACCTGGGTTCATGACTTTGAACCTGAAACAAAAATTCAAAGCAAACAATGGAAATACTTCAGTTCTCCATCACCTGAAGAAATTCAAGCCAGCAGCATCTGTTGGCAAGGTGATGGCTTCTGTTTTCTGAAGATTCTTAAGACATAATGATGATAACTACTGGGAAAAGCGGGGGACATTAATGGACAGTACTGTGCATCAGAATTAAAATAACTAAAGGAAGCAATCAGATTGAAATGGAAAGGGAGGCTAAGAATAGGTGTCCTCTTGTTCCAGGATAATGTGCCTATTCACACTGTTCAGGTTGCAGTTGCTGAAGCAGACAACTATGAGTTTGAATTGCTTCCCCATTCCCCTTATTCACCAGACTTAGGTCCACCTGACTTCTTGTTTCTTAAACTTAAATTTACCCTGTGTGGTCGCCATTTTGGAAATAATGATGAGGTAATATGTACGGTGGGGGAGTTTTTCGAGGACCAGGATGCCATTTTGTTTTGTAATTGGATTGAAATGCTTGAACATCATTGACCAAGTGCATTGATATCAAGAATTGGTTGGTTAGTGGTTTTGTTTTACGTATGAACCCTTTTCGAATCATTGAACACCGAATTAAATTTCAAACAATTCAGTTTAGTATAATTTTTTTGTTTACTCACAGTCAAATGTCAAAACAGTTCTATTTCAAGCAATTCGGTTTAGTATAAGTACATAGTTTCAATGTCAAAAACAGTTCTATTTCAAACAATTTAGTTTAGCATAAGTATACGGTGTATAAGTAGTTCAAAAACAGTTCTATTTCAAACAATTCAATTTAGCGCAAGTACGCAGTTGAAATGTCAAAACAGTCCTATTTCAAGCAATTCAGTTTAGTATAAGTACACAATTTAGTTCTATTTGACCCAAAGATAGGACCCTATCAGATGCTACCACACTGGGTCAGATTGGACCTTGGAGCAATGGCAATGAAAGGGTACTCCGCATTTCCTAAAGCTCCAGCATTACTGGAACCTCACCATCAGATATTTTTGTGTCATATCCAGGACACTCGTTGGGGTGGTGGTCTTACCCCTTTGCAAGATATCAAGGGGGATTATTTTGAAAAAAAGTAAAAAACCGATTCGTTTCTGCGGCTCCTTCTGCGTGTTGTTTAGAAGTTTTTGAATGACTCTTGTATATACTTATATGCAAGCTGGGCCCAACACCCAACAATGAGTAAAGAGGAAAACACTTTACGAAAAGAATTTTTCATAAAATGCTCAACTACATTAATGTTCCTTCCATAACGGAAGCTGAACGCTCTTGAAAAGTATTTATACTCTGCCTAAATAAGGATATTTGAATCCTAACTTTACCGTAGCTGTCAATGCTATCTATCCGCCTTACAGAAACCCCAGATTCGTCGTAATGTAGTTTAGGGTTTATTTGTAACACCAGTTTCTTACCCAGCTATGCCATTTTTGGCATAGATCAAGCCTTTTTAAAAGTTTGTTATTCTCAGCTTATCGCAGGGAAGGGCGGCTTGCAGTCATTTTAATATGTATATTTATCTTGGCGGCATTTTTTTTAAATGACAGACAAGGATTGAGCGTTTCTCTTTTTATTCAGCTTTTGTTTTTGGCGCTGCTTAAAAACTGTCCGAAGGAATTTCTTGTTAGGCGTGTTCCTTGAACAAAGAATAAATCCAACACTCCAAAGTACTCATCTTTGAAAATTACCAAAACTGGTCGAAAGGATTCGGACGACACACACTGTGACCTTTGAAAGTTTTTAACTGCTTACAACCACAGTTGCTACATCACATTTGCCTAAAAAAAAGCTGAATAAAAGGCTAAACATTAAATTTTTGTCTGTCTTTCTCAGTTGGGTGAGGCTGTAGAATACATCAACTGCATCGCTACAGAGGGGCAAGACTCCCCTCCCCCAATGAGTGTCTTGGACACTAAACTATCTGATCGTGAGGTTCCAGTAATGATTGAAGCTTTGGGGAATGCAGAGTACCCTTTCACTGCTATCGCTCCCAGGTCCACTCTGGCCCGGAGTGGTAGCACCTGATAGGGTCCTATCTATGGGTCATATAGAACTAAACTGTGTACTTATGCTAAACTGAATTGTTTGAAATGGAACTGTTTTGACATTGAAACTGTATACTTATGCTAAACCGAATTGTTTGAATTAAACAGTTTGACTTGACTGAATTGCTTGAAATAGAAATGTTTAAATCAAACTTTGTATTTATGCTAAACTGAATCGTTTGGAAAATAACTGTTTGTTTGTATAAAATTGGATTCGGCATTAAATAACCAACTAAGGTTGATATGCCATAAAACAGAAACAAACAAACAAACAAACGTTCTTGTCTGACATTTTAAATAAAAGCGAATCTACTGCCTACGCGTTATATTTTAGGGGGATTTACTCGTCTGCCAGGGAAACAGTAGAGTTTATTGTAGGCTTTACCAAATGGGCAATTATAAATTATTTGAGAATGAGTTATCAGTATACAATTCTTATAAATATCTTGTTTTTCATGACGTTTGCGACTCAGGGTCAAAGCTTTTAAAGTTTACTCCCCAAATAAATCAAGAGTCTTCATATATTCGCCCCACTGAATTGTTCGTTACTCTTCGGGGCAGAACTTGTTTTATCTCGCTGAAACTCTTTTGAAGTCTTTTGTGCTGTACATTTTTTGTCACTTTCAAACGGTTTTTGTCAGCACAAAGAAATTTTCTCAGTCAGATATCCTTAACTTATTTGACCATTGTAGCGGGAGTCTTTTATACACCAATTTTCCCCTTTTTTTTCTTTTTGCTAGCTTTCTTAAAGAGATGGTTGAGAAAGGCCAATAATATGTCATCTATACAACTATGAGCTCCAGTGAGCATTTTAATATTATTTATCGCATAATTCTTGATCTCTGTAGCCACAAACTATAACAGATTTAAAAGGAACAAGACTGTCCATTTGGTATAGGATAATTATTTGCTCATTTTTTAACACTTTGAACTTTTAGCTTCCATGGTTCTTGAATATCCTTTACCTGAGCTAAAAAAGAGGGTCAGTCAATAAATATCTATCTATCTATCTATCTATCTATCTATCTATCTATCTATCTATTTTCGTGGGTCATTCAATTAATAAGAGTTTTGTTTTACAAAACAATTTTTTTTTTCAGAATTTTTTTTACATTGATAAAAACTCTGCATTGTTTTAAACAATTTCAAAACTATTTAAAGTTATTTAAAAATTATCTAAATATTATTTTAGAATTATTCCAGGTTTGAACATAGGTCCTGTCATCAAGTTTTTGTTGTTGAGAAAAATGTGTGATGTGTATGGAGAAGCATATTTTAGTTTAAAAAAAGAAAGAAAGAAAACAACAACAACAACAACAACAACAACAACAACAAACTTTACCAATGAGTTAACCATGGGTTTTCCACTTTCGAGCCTGAGTAGAAAAGATAGTACGCAGAGTAGAAACACACCGACTCTCCAGAAAAGAAAAAGTTTCAGACGCAACAGTCAGTACACGGTGGTGTCTAACCTTGCGTTTCATGTTTCACTCTGTCTGCTGAATGCGTAAAACATGAAACGCAGGGTTAGACACCACCGTGTACACCAACTGTACGGCCACCTGCCCCCTATCACGAAAACTATTCAAGTTAGACGAACCAGACATGCAGGACACTGCTGGAGAAGCAGAGATGAACTCATAAGAGATGTACTCTTATGGATCCCCACACATGGCCGCGCAAAAGCAGGACGACCAGCTCGAACGTACATTCAGCAGCTATGTGAGGATACAGGATGTTGTCCTAAAGACCTACCTAGGGCGATGAACGATAGGGAGGAGTGGCGAGAGAGGGTCAGGGATATCCGTGCTACCAGCGCGATATGATGATGATGATATATATATATTACACGGTGGTGTCTAACCTTGCGTTTCATGTTTCACTCTGTCTGTTGAATGCGTAAAACATGAAACGCAGGGTTAGACACCACCGTGTAATATATATATATATATATGTTTTACGCATTCAGCAGACAGAGTGAAAACGATTAATATGGTTAATTTTTTGGTATATATACTGTAATAAGAAGGAAACTCAAACCTGGTTAAATTGTCATTATAAATTCATTTCACCGGAGAATATTATACTCTCCGTCTCATTAGATGAGTGCACATGTATAACTTGATGTTGAAAAACAGCAAATGTGGATTACAGTCTATACGTGTATTAAAAAAAAGGAAAAACCTATATAAATTCTAAATTCTCGGGCGAGAGCAAAGTGGGGTCAAAACAATTAAATGTCAGAAACATTAAGAAACCAGAACCGGCTGTTCCTGTTAATCGACCCTTCCCAATTTGAACATCTGCTAGATTTTCCATAGCAGGTGGAATCTTCTGAATAATGTAAGCTTGTAAACTAAATGATTATCTTCATATAGTCTTCGTTTACTTCTAATCCATATATTAATTCCCTCAGCTAATATAGTCTTAGACTTTCTCCCTAAAAATAAAATAAAATTAAAATTAAAATAAAAAATAAAAAAACTTTTCGGAAGCCACCAGGTGCCTTTAATTAACACATACATCGAGCACTCATATTGATTTATATGATATTCCTTATATATTCTATACTCGAATAATCCACACCCACTGTCTTCGGACGCTTACTGGATAATACTGATATATATATATATATATATATATATATATATATATATATATATATATGTGTGTGTGTGTGTGTGTGTGTGTGTGTGTGTGTCTGGACAAATAAATTATTCAAATTTCGAATGTTTAAATATTCCTGGTAAAGAGCTCAATGTAAATAAATTTACAGAGCAAATGATATTATTTCAAGAAAATACGAACAAACGGTATATGTATGACTCGGCACCTGTCCAAGAAAATGATACACATAAACTCCTATGGGACTTTGACGAACAGACGGATCACGTAATCGCGGCCAGAAGACCAGACCTTATAATAATCAACAAAACAAGAGAATTTGCAAAATTATCGATTTTGCTGTTCCGGCTGACCACAGAATAAAACTGAAAGAATGTGAAAAGAAGAACACATATCACGACCTTGCTAGAGAATTGAAAAAAACTGTGGAACATGCAGGTGACGGAGATACCAATTGTGATTGGTCATTTTGGCACAATAACTAAAGGATTATTAAAGGGACTAGAGGACCTGGAAGTTGGTAGCCGAGTGGAGACCATCCAAACGACAGCATTATTGAGAACAGCCAGAATACTGAGAAGAGTCCTGAAGACTTGAGGAGATTTGCTGTCACTCAAACTCCAGTGAAAGACCATCAGCGTTAGCTGATGAGAAAAACTCTAATGAGTAAATAATAATAATAATAATAATAACAACAATAATAATAATAATATATATATATATGTGTGTGTGTGTGTGTGTGTGTGTGTGTGTGTATTTTTAAACGAGCAAGAGCTCATTCGTTTGAACACATTTAAATAGTTTCAAGTATTGCAATTTATTGTTTGCACACAGTTAAATAGTTTCTAGTATTGTAATCTAACACTACTAATTCTATTTAATATAGTTTGTTTCACACATATTAATCATTTGTTGGCAAACTGGTAAATGGTTTCAAGTATTGCTATTTACCACTAAGAGTTTATTTACACACAGTTGAAAGGTTTCAAGTATTGCTATTTATTGTTTGCACTTAGTTAAATGATTTCTATTATTGTTACGTATAACTCACAATTTCAGTTAACATCAGTCATTTGTTTGCACATAATTAAATGGCTAAACATAGTATCCATACTCCGGGTCAGACTGGAGTGATAAATTCCCCAAACCTCCAGAACCTCATCATAGGATGATTCTTGTATTACATCCCAGGACACTCGTTGAGAGGTCTTACTGCTCTCCAGAGATGAGTCGGTATATTCTACAGCTCTCACTAACCGACTAGGCTCTTGCTTCTTAGTAATACAAAAACAAACGAATGAATTAAGCGAACAAACATCTAAACTTTTTTCACTATGCACATGTTATTCTTTAAAATTATCTCATTATTTAATTATAACAAATTTTGTGAATGTTCGCCATATTGGGCCTTTTATTATTTCATCACTTAACTCTCTTGAGAGTTTTTAACACCAGCGTTAGCTGATGGTCTCTAACTGGAGTTTGAATAACAGCAGGACTCTTCTCAGTATTCTAGCCGATTTTAATAATGCTGTAGTCTGGATTGTCTCCATTGGTCCTCTTATTTTCAAGACTTCCGGTCCCTTTACCAATTCTTTGGGGATTCTTCCTAGGGATCAATTATAATTGATATCACCGTTATCTTCATGTTCCATGGTTTTTCAGTTCTCTAGCAAGGTCTAAGTATTTATCTCTCTTTGCTCTTTCTTTTGATTTTACTCTCTGATCAGCTGGAACGGCAAAGTCCACTATTTGCCTGGTTCCCTTTTTTGTTGACTATCGCTAGGTCTGATCGTCTGGACGAGATTAGGTGATCTGTTTGGTATTATTGTTATTATTCTCTCATTAGAGCTTTTCACGTCAGCGTTAGCCGATGGGTTTTTCACTGGAGTCTGAGATACAGTAAGTCTCCTCAAGTCTCCATGACTCTTCTCAGTATTCTGGCCGTTCTCAATAATGTTGTCGTTTGGATGGTCTCCACCTGTCCGCCAACTTCCAACTCCTCCAGTTCCTTTAGTAATCCTTTTGTTCCTGTTCCAAATGCACCAATTACAATTGGTATTATTGTCACCTGCATGTTTCACAGTTTTTACAATTCCCTAGCAAGGTTGAGGTACTTATCCTTCTTTTCACATTTTTTCAGTTTTATTCTGTGGTCAGCCGGGACAGCAAAGTCGACTATTTTGCAAGTTCTCTTTTTCTTTTTTCTTTTTTTTGATTATTATTAAGTCTGGTCTTCTGGCCGAGATTAGGTGATCCGTGTGTTTGCCGAAGTCCCATAGGAGTTTATGTGAGTCATTTTCTAGGACAGGTGCTGGATTGTGCATGTACCATTATTATTATTATTATTATTATTATTATTATTATTATTATTATCTATCATGATTCTCCTAATTCTGAAATATCAGCCTTACTATGCGCCGTAAATAACACACGTTCAGAAATGTCGACCTTACGGCCTATGGTAAAATAGTGCGCAGGTCTAAAATAAAAAAAAAGTTGTGAATCAATCAAAATTCGGCATTAAATAGCCCACATACCGTTAAACAAAGTAACTAACGACCTACTGGTATCAGTAAACCTAATCTTTGCTTTTGAGGCCATTATTAAATAAAACATAGGAATTGTTTATTTCCGGGGTCGACCGCGGATAATCGAAAACCTATAAAGTGATACCGTGGATAATAGTGAACACTGTATCAAACAAAAAGGATTTAGGATATCGATTGTTGCTATTCAGAATAACCCATAATCATCTCTGACCTCGTAACTAATGGCATTAAGGAAATAACAGAAACTTCAGATATTCCATTTTACCAATTCTAATTGGAGCTTCGAATATCAGGAAGAATTTTTAATTGGTGGAGAAAGAACAGAAGAACCGATGTCTGTTTCGCTCTCGTGCGCATGCGTGTGCTTTTTGATACCGTTGTTGTTGATTTGTTTTTAGGAATAAAAATGAGTTCAAGATAAGGAGCAGAAAAAGGAAAAAAAAAGAGATGACAAAAAAGAAGTGAAACTGAAGGAAGGCAAAAAGAATAAAAGAGAAGAAAAAAAAGAGAGAAAGAAAGAAATGAAGAAAGAAAGGAGTAAAAAGAAAAATAATGAAAGAATGGAAAAGAGAGAAAGAAAGAAGAGGAAAAAATAAAGGAGTGAAAAGAATAAGGAAATAAAGTAAGAAAGAAAGAAGAAAAAAGGGGAAGAAAAAAGAAAGAAGGGGAAAGGAGACACAAACAAATCATCTAATTTCGGCCAGACAACCAGATCTAGTGATCGTCACCCCCCACCCCAAAAAAAGAGAGCTTGCTAAATAGTGGACTTTGCCGTTTCGGTAGACCACAGGGTAAAATCAAAAGAAAGCGACGAATGATAAGAAGCTAGACTTTACTAGAGAATTGAAAAAGCTATGGAGCATGAAAGTGAAGTGATACCAATTGTAATTGGTGCACTCGGATCAATGCCTTAAGAATTGGTAAAGGGACTGGAAGACTTGGAAATAAGGAGAAGAATGGAGACCATCCAAACGACAGCATTATTGAGATCAGTCAGAATACTGAGAAGAGTCCTGGAGACTTGAAGAGACTTGCTGTCAATCAGACTCCTGTAGAAAGCTGTTTTGAAAAACTCTAAAGAGTGTAAAATTGTAGAAGTAGAAGAAATAATGATAATAATAATAATAAGAAGAAGACAAAGAAGAAGAAAGAAAGAAAGAAAGAAAGAAAGAATAGGAGAAACAAAGTGAAAAGAAAGAAAGTAAAAAAGAACAAAAGGGGAGAAATAAAGGAGAAAAATAAAGAAAGAGGTGAAAGACTAAAAGAAAAAAACATAAGAAAGAAAGAAAGAAAGAAAGAAGGAGGTTGAAAGAAAATGAATAAAGAAAGAAAGAAAGAAAGAAGCAAACAAACAAACAAACAATAGAATGAAAGAAAGAAACAAAGAAAGAAAGAAAAAAGCAAAATAGAAAGAAAGAATGAAAGAAGTAAAATGAAGAAACAAAAAAAAAAAAGAATGGTTTAGTTTCTTTATTAAATAGCATGTCAAAATTCGTAGGTTATTTAATGCCAAAGTTATCTCTGTTGAAGAACAGTATACAATCTGACCCATAGATGGAGGTTCATGCCTTTCCTAAGAGTATTAGTCTAAAAGTGAAGGTAATAGCGCGACTGGAGTTCGAACTCGCTAACTTCGAGGCAGCAGTACAACATCGTAGCAATACACCATGGGGACTTCATAAAAAAGAAAGAAAGAAAGAAAAATATTTAAAATAGAATAAGAAAGAAAGTAAGAAAAAAGAAAGAAAGAAAGAAAGAAGCGAAGTGAAAAGAATGAAAGAAGAGCGGAGAAATCAAGGAGAGGAAGAAAAAAAAGGGACGAAAAGAAAGAAAGAAAGAAAGAAAGAAAGAAAGAAAAATATTAAAAATAGAATAAGAAAGAAAGAAAAAAGAAAGAAAGAAAGAAAGAAAAGAAAATATTAAAAATAGAATAAGAAAGAAAGAAAGAAAGAAAAAAAAAGAAACGAAGTGAAAAGAAAGAAAGAAGAGAGAAGGAATCAAGCATAGGAAGAAAGAAAGGAACGAAAAGAATGAAAGAAAGAAAGAAAGAAAGAAATGAAATCGAAGAAAAAAAACAAGTCAAAAGAAAATAAAAACAAGCCAAAAAGATAAACTTGAGAAGAACAAATTCAAATATAAAAATAAAGGCTAAAAGTATTAATAATCATTTCAATCAGATTGTAATTATCGAAAATGGTTAAGATCATTTCAACTTCAAGAAGATATACTCAACCCCGTCAACACTTTCCCATTCATATAAAAAAGGGGTAAGGGCTGATTTATTGCAAAAACGGTAAAGTCGACGGAACTGAGCTATTTTTGGCTCGGCTGCCTCGGAGGCTTGCTTCCTCCAAGTTACCCCACATTAAATCGACCTTGTGACACATTCTGGCATCGTGAAGAGCTAAGTAGTTACCTCAAAAGCAGCAGAGGGCTGTTGACCACAAGATCTGAGGTTACCTCTTCATTAATTGTTAGCACGTGCGTGAAAAAAAAAAAAAGATTTCAAAGTCTAATGTCAGACCTTTCACTTTAACTGCTATTACGGTACTCATACAATACTTAAGTCTAGTTTAGCCTAATACACGCGTGTGCACAATTAAGAACGAGCGAATGAGAGAGAGAGAGAGAGAAAGAGAGAGAGAGAGAGAGAGAGAGGGTTTGTGTGTGTGTGTGTGTGTGTGTGTGTGTGTGAGTCTATGTGTTGGGCGTTCCCTGTTATGATGAATTTCATACTCATGCGTAAGCACACCGCGCCTGAGGCTTGGTAAGGGTCAGTCTCATGTGATTTCTAGGACGCGATATATATATATATATATATATATATATATATATATATATATATATATTTCTTGAAGAAAAAACAACGAAACCAATCACAAAGGATTATAAATTTATAATCCTTTGTGATTGGTTTCGTTGTTTTTTCTTCAAGAAATTATTGCTCTGTATTATTGGTACATTGAGCTCTTTACCAGGAAAATTTAAATATTTATTCATGAATAATTTCTTGTCCTGATGGAATTACTCCTAACTCCGGTTTAACTGGACTAAGTATACTATATATATATATATATATATATATATATATATATATATATATATATATATAGTGTAGTTTGCTTTATTCATAAAGAAAGAGTGTTCAATATCGCTGATATATATATATATATATATATATATATATATATATATAGGTGCCCGTGGTATAATGGTTATCATCGTAGGAAATGGACACGGCGACACGAGTTCAAATCTTGGACGAGACTGATTGCATTTTGCATAGCACTAATACCCTTGGGAAAGGTATGAATCCAATTATTCTCCCTCCAGCTATGGGTAAATAGTAGGCAAATAGTCTAGGAAAAAGAAAACTAAGTAAATAATTAAAAAAAAAGTAAATATTAATAATTATTATTATTATCATGGAGGTGCCCGTGGTGTAATGGTTATCGTTGCAGGAAATGGACACGGCGACACGAGTTCAAATCCTGGACGAGACTGATTGCATTTCACATAGCACTAATACCCTTGGGAAAGGTAAGAATCCAATTATTCTCCCTCCAGCTATGGGTAAATAGAAGCCTTGGTGGGGCAACTAGTTTGGAAACGGAAAACTCTGAATTCAAACCTGTTAAACTTCGCTTAAGGCTTATGACCTTGTGTCATATCCTGCCGAGCGGAGGGGTTGGCTATATATATATATATATATATATATATATATCGAAATTCGTATAGTGTAGGTAGAATGTCAGCGGAGTTTGCTGAGTGTCAGTTTCTCACCTATGCAATCGTCAGATCGACTGACAGTAATAGACATTAAGCACCGTTGTCTACGCTAGCCCAACACACACACACACACACACACACATATATATATATATATATATATATATATATATATATATATATATATATATATGTATTTATATTTTCATTGGTTCTGTAATCTGGTTTAGTCGTGATATCATTACTCATGTCTCGTTTTTGTGCAGGAATTCAGATCGAAAACCATTTTCAGTTCAGAGTTTTCCTTCTCTTAGACCAGTTGTCATATCAAGGTTAAAGAAATCAGCCTGCCCTACCATTTATCCATGGCTGGAGAGAGAAGAGTTTGGTGCGTGCCTTTCCCTAAGGATATTAGTGCTGTGTAAAAAGCAAAAAGCCTCTATATCAAACTCTATAGGTTATTTAATGCCAGAGCCTTTTTACACATACATTATATATATGATTTGTAAATGCATATTTTTAGGTAGGTTGGTTGGGTGGGTTTTATGGCATATTTACCTCTTAAGGGCCATTGAGTGTCAAATTTTGATATATATATATATATATATATATATATATATATATATAAACGAATAATTATTGTAAATAAATAGTCCGGAATTAGTGTTTTAAAATAGTTCCTTCATGCTGTTCGCCTTATAAAACTTTTTCCTGGTGTGGTTTAGTTTTGTGCATTCTATCAAAATGTGCTTGATTGAGTATTGGTTTCCTCATGGACATTTTGTGGATGGTTCTTCTTTAAGAATGAAGGAGTGAGTCATTTGAGTGTGTCCAATACGTAGTCGAGTCAGGATAGTTTCTTCTCTTCTGGTATTATTAGGATTCAACTTCCTTTCTTTTAAAATAGGTTGTATTTGAAAGAGCTTATTGTGGGGATTTTCATCCCATAATTGTTGCCATTTTTTGGTTACTATTTGTTTGATTTTTGGTTTGAGGTCAGTATATGGGGTTTTAATGTTTTTTATCGGGAGTCATGTAGATTGCAACTTTAGCAAATGAGTCGGCTTTATCATTGCCCTGAATTCCGATATGGCTTGGAATCCAGCAGAATATCACCTTTTTGCTATGGATCAGTGAGTTGAGTTTGTTGAAGATCTTGACAATTCGCGGATTTTCCAATTTGGTGTATTTGAGTGATTGAAGAACTGGGATGGAGTCTGAGTGGATGATAAAGTTTTTGGAGTTACTTGTTCCTAAGGAAAGAGCTATTTTTGGCACCTACTATTTACCCATTACTTGAGAGAGATCAGATGGATTCATGTCTTTCCAATGGGAAACGTCAACAGCTTTGTCAAGGATATATATATATATATATATATATATATATATATGTGGTAAGCCAGATAAAGAATATCCGTAAATATAACAGGGATGATTTTTTTTCCTTTTTTATCTGTGACTCATATGGTGAACTTTTGTCTGATTCCCTTTTACTTCCTATTTATAGATTCATTTTTTTCTTTCTTTCTTCATCAATGTTTTTTGCGTCTTGCTGGTTCAACAGGGTTATGTCGTTATATGTAACTGTATCCGATAGATGTCTCTAGTGTGCCTGACAGGGACGAAGCCAAGCAAACAACCGTGTCTCCCAAAGAGATGGTCCTAGATTAAAAGCGAGCGAGAGAGAAAGGGACAGAGAGAGAGAGAGAGAGAGAGAGAGAAGGGTTGCGGTTCTCCTCATATGTCTTGCTAATCCTCCCCCATTTCTCTGTCTGTCTCTTTTTCCCTCTCATAGGTGCACACACACACACACACACACACACACACACACACACACACACGGACTATTTTAACTGAAGTACTTCGCCGTTTGGTTGATCCTCAAGAGGTTAGCTTTACGACTGAAGAACCCAGCCAGGTGCTGGAGAGTTCTGTAAAGAGAATCGGCGCCCAGAGAGCTAAGTTATTGATTCAACATCTCTTAATACATGAATCCTCTTTGGGTTATTGTCGAGATTACATTCTTTACTTTCATCTCAAAAGAGCCGACAGGATTTTTCCTAGCTAAACATCATAGAATTTTGTGGTGGTATTAGCTCACTTGAAAGAAAATTTTCAGGAAGAAACCACTCAAGCTTGTCCTAGCAAAAGCAAGCTGAAAAGAAGTGATTTTTCTTTATCAAGATAAGCCTTTAAGAATGTTGATATCAAGTCCTTGATAATACAGATATTTAAGATGTTTGATAGTTTTACGGCTTGTCAACCCTTATTGAATTATTTAATGCTGAAGTCAGACATTTTCAGCAAGACATTTTACAGTTTTAAGTAATTAAGGGTAATCATTTGGAAACAACTTTAGCTCCATGTAACAATTCTTAGCGTGAATAATAAGTCCAGTTGTGCAGTTTGAAATATTTCAAGTAATTATATGGTGTCATGTACGACTACAGCAACTTCTACTACTTCTACTAAAATAATAATAATAATAATTTGCTTCGGTTTGGTTGGGTTGTGTTTTATGGCATATCAACCATTGCAGGTTATTTAATGCCAAATCTTCTTTATATATATATATATATATATATATATATAAAGAAAAATTGATAACAAGGTAATCCAAGTTGAAGGAGAGATTTATTGGGAAGCAAAGTCGACACTATAGCGTTTCGGTTCTAATGAACCATCATCAGGACCCTGAGGGATGATATTAGTGATGTTAAATCAAAGATGGATGTTTAAAAATTCAAAATACAAAAACCTAGGGAAAATTTGTTTAACAAGAAAAAGTTGGCTGTTAGTTGTATAGCCGTGATACATCTTTACGTATACATATATATGCGGAAACATAATCAACAATAATGACGAACGAAAACACTTCTTTAGAAAAATATACCTCTCACACTTTATTCAAAAGGGTTGCGAAAGGGTTGTGTGTGAGAGGTGAGTTGGAGACTGAACAGACTGCAACATATTGAGCCAAAGTTCCTCTAACTATTGCAGCACTTCTTTCTCATTCTGCTGGGCTGCTGGATTCCAACTAACTCGAACTCTCTGTGGCACCGTTTGACATCCACCTGACATCCACCTGCACATTGTTTGACATCCACCTGCTTCCCGTGGGCATCGCAATTGCACCGAATTCAACCCGTCCTCGGTCAAGGTTATATCTTGATATCTTCGATCGGATGCACCTGTTTCTTGATTGACGGCAGGGTTGATGGTCAGTATGTTACATGTTTATCAGTGAATCAGCGTTTATTTGTTTTAAATTACGTCATTTCACTTATTAGAAATATTGTGTAGAATTTATGTTCCGTTTGTTTATCGAGAAAGATTTTGAATCAAAAGGAGGAAGAAAAAGAAAGACAAAAAGAAAAAAGAGAAAGTATAAAACTATGATATATGTGGAATATATTTACTAAAGATGGGATATATTTTAGCTATTTAAAATGGATTTGCTCAAGTAAAGAGAAATATTATAAAAGCCCGGACGAGTATTGAGGGAATTAAAGAGTGAGAGAGCAGCGGTTTCGAAAATTCGTCTTAGTCTTTTATTATGAATGTAAATGAGCATTTTTACAGAATTGAAATCGAAGATGTAATTAGATTGAGAAATGTGTTGAAATAGTGCATTGTTTAAGTTGCCAATTCTTATGTCTCTTTTGCTTCTCAAACCTCTCCTATTTGGATTACCTTGTTATCTTTATATATTGTCGGATTACACTCCGTGATTTACTTATATATATATATATATATATATATATATATATATATATATATATATATATGATTAATTTATTGATTATCTATATCTATATGTATATATATACAGTTATATTCTTAATGATTTTTCTCATCTAATTCTTCTTGGCGTTTTTTTTAATCAATAAAAATGTAGTTCGGCCGGACCCTCTTTTAGACGGAAATGTCCTCATGATCCGTTTAGGTATATTTTTTTGGACTCTACAGGAATTCATATATTGAATATATATATATATATATATATATATATATATATATATATGATTTGTAAACACATTTTGTTGATAACATTCTTAAACGAGCTTGAGCTCTTTTTTGCACACAGTTAAATAGTTTCAAGTATTGCTATTAAACATCAGTCATTTGTTTGTAAACACTTTGTTCTATTTGAGCCATAGATAAGACCCTATAAGATGCTAACACCCCGGGTCAGAGTTGACTGAGGAGAGATGGCAATGAAGGGGTACCCCACACTCACCAAATTTTTAAGGCAGGAGACTCGCTATTAGTTTAATGTCATATCAGGACACTCGTTGAAGGTGGAGGGGTCTCACCCCTTCTGCAGAGACGTAATCGGTGATTTCTATCTGAGCCCCAACCAACTGGGCTAGATAATAATAATAAGAGAACCTGCTGACTAAGAATAGTTTAGAGAGAGAGAGAGAGAGAGAGAGTTTGCCGAATAGTGGACTTTACCGTCCCGGCGGACCACAGATGGAAAATCGAAGGAAACGAAAAGAGATCAGAGAACGGAAAAAGCTAAGGAACATAAAGGTGACAGTGATGCCAGTAGTAGTAGTAGAACAATCCCCAAAGGCTTGGTAAGAGGACTGGGAGAATTAGAAATCGCATGACGAGCAGAGAACACCCAAACTGCAGCATTACTGAGATCTTCCAGAAATAGAACGGGAATACTTCCAATGTGTCACTGTGTTAGTGCTACTGTACGGCTGCACCACTTGGACAATAATGAAAAACGATTGGCGAAATAGCCAGATCGTAGCTACACAATGATGTTTTGTGTGCTGCTTTGAACTAATACTGGAAGTTACACCCTATAAAGCTGTACGGCCACTTACTTCCCATCTTACAAACTATTCATGAAAGATGAGTAAACATGCTGGGCTCGTCTGGGAACGTAAGAACGAACACATAAGCAATGTTTTCTGATAGACTCCTAAATATGGACCGAACACTGTTGGCTGGAAAAAAAAACCTTACATTAACAAACACAGTGCGGACACTGGGGGCTATTCAGACGATCTGCTCGGAGCGATGACCAATAGAAGAGTTTTGGAGACTTAATGAGACTTGGTGTCACTCAGACTCCAGTGAAAGA
This sequence comes from Sepioteuthis lessoniana, assembly GCA_963585895.1. NCBI lineage: Eukaryota > Metazoa > Mollusca > Cephalopoda > Myopsida > Loliginidae > Sepioteuthis > Sepioteuthis lessoniana. Next base: position 81,026,175 of record OY757925.1, read on the forward strand.
CCATCAACTAACGTTTATGTAAAAATAACTTGCAAGGAATAATAATAATATTAATACAAACTCCTATGGGACTTTAACATACAAACGGATCACCTAATCCCGGCCAGAAGACCTGACCTCATGATAATCAACAAAAAAAAGGAGAATCTGCAAAATTGTAGACTTAGCTGTCCCGGCGGACCACAGAATAAATCTAAAGGAAAGTAAAAAGAAGGATAAGTACCTCGACCTTGCTAGAGAATTGAAAAAGCTGTGGAACATGAAAGTAACGATTGCGCCAATTCTGATTGGTGCGTTAGGCACAATAACTAAAGAATTATTAAAAGGCCTGGAGGATTGGAAGTTGGTGGACGGGTAGACACTATCCAAACGACTGCATTGCTGAGAACGGCCAGAATCCAGAGACGAGTCCTGGAGAAAAACTATCACCTAACACTGATGTGAAAAACTCTATAAGAGTAAATAATAATTATTATTATCATGGAGGTGCCCGTGGTGTTATCGTCGTAGGAAATGGACACGGCGACACGAGTTCAAACCCTGGACGAGACTGATTGCATTTCACTAACATAGCACTAATACCCTTGGGAAAGGTATGAATCCAATTATTCTCCCTCCACCTATGGGTAAATAGTAGGGCAGACTAGGTTCTTCAGTCTTGGTGGGGCAACTAGTCTAGGAGAACTCTGAATTCAAACCTGTTAAACTTCGCTTAGAAATTGACCTTGTGTCATATCCTACCCAAGCGGAAGGGTTGGGTAAATATGATATGATAATAATAATTATCATTATTACATTACTCACTTGAGAGTTTTTCACACCAACATTAGCTTTGCCCAGTCGACTGGGGCTGTCAACACATCGACGGCACCTCTTCAGATGGATAAGACCCCCGTCCCCATAAATGAATGTCCTGTATTTGACACTAAACAATCTGATGGTGAGGTTCCAGTGATGCTGAAGCTTTGGGGAATGCAGAGCACTCCTTCATTGCCATTGCTCTCAGGTCCACACTGGCCCGGAATCGTAGCACCTGATAGGGCTGAGTTAAATGAGTTAAATAGAACAAAACTGCATACCTATTCTAAACTGAATTTTTTCAAATCAGAACTGTTTGAATAAACTGAATAGCTTGAAATGGAACTGTTTTTGACATTAAAACTGTACTTACGCTGAATTGTTTAATATAGAACTATTTTGACATTTAACTGTGTGTAAAGAAAATCTATACTTATACTAAACTGATTTAGCTGAACTAGAACTATTGACTAAACTGTATAACTTGAAATAGGAATGTTTTTGACAATTAAACTGTGTACTAATGCTAAACTTAATTGTTTGAAATAGAAATGATTATTTGTTTAAAAATGGATTTGGCATTAAATAACCTACAAAGGTTGATATACCATAAAACCCAACCAACCAACTTGAGTTAGCGGATTTTTTTTTTCTGGAGTCTAAGTAACAGCAAGTCTCCTCAAGTCTCCATGACTTTTTTCAGTATTCTGGCCGATCTCAATAATGCTATCATTAGGATGGTCCCCATTCTTCCATTTATTTCTAATCCTTTTACCATTTCTTTGGGCACTGATCCGAGTGCTCTTGTTACAATTAGTATCACCGTCACTTTCATGTTCCATAGTGTTTTTCAATCCTCTAGCAAGGTCTAGGTTCTTATCTCTGATTTCGCTTTCCTTTAGTTTTATCCTGTGGTTGGCCAGAACAGCAAAGTATTACTACTATTATTTTAAATAATTATTGCTTCAAGAATTTTTTTTATCAAGAAAAGTCTTTAAGAACTTGGGTCGTTAATTCATTTCCTACGACAAAAACCGTTACGCTGTGTGCCACCTGTGTAGTTTGTGTAATGTGTCAAAGCAGCATTGTGTATGCTCGAATGGCACAAAAGGCCTAGATCTCTTGATGTTGATGTCCACAAATGGACAAAACTAAACATCCTCTTCTTACTGCAAGACAAGAGAAAGAGGTTTATCTTCGAGCTTTAAAACTTGACATTTTGGTGACTATCTATGTCACCTCCAAACTATAGTTCTGAACATTTGTTTTGACCGTAAGGATCGATTTATAGAAGCTTCGAAATAACCGTTTTGCAGTTTCCATTCGTCAACGCATCAAATTAAAATCTATCATCTTCATCGACGTTCACAACTGCTGAAAATTCGGTCGACATCACGAAGTTACGTGAAGCAATCTGAACAGAGAGAAAGAGAGAGAGAAAGAGCGAAAGAGAGTGAGAGAGTACAGTTAGAGAAAGAGAGAGAAAGAGAGAGAAAGAAAGAGAGAGAGCAAGAGTAAGAGTGAGAGAAAGAGAGAAAAAAAGAGAAAAAGAAAAAGAGAGCGAGAAAAAAGAAGGAGCGACAAATAAGAAGGAGCGAGCGAGCGAGCGAGAGAGAGAGAGAGAGAGAGAGAGGGAGGGAGGGAGGGGGGAATACTCAATATGGCTGCCACAACTCTCGAACAGATTTCAGAGTAGTTTATTGAACGACGAATTGATTTTTATTTCATTTTATAATCGATTCTCGTTTGCGGGTCTATTGTAGGTGGGGAAATTCAGTCAGCGTTCATAGTTTCATTTAAATCTGAATTTAATTAAGAAAAATGTTACGTTTTATTTTTATTGAAGATGGCGGTTTTCTCCGATTTAAGTGATGATTTTGCTTGGTTTCTTTGTTTAGACTGGAGTTCGAACTCGCTTTCTACAATCTCGCTATTTAGTACGTTAGCCACAATGACACAGGTTTAAGTGATGATTTTGCTTGGTTTCTTTGTTTAGACTGGAGTTCGAACTCGCTTTCTACAATCTCGCTATTTAGTACGTTAGCCACAATGACACAGGTTTAAGTGATGATTTTGTTTGGTTTCTTTGTTTAGACTGGAGTTCGAACTCGCTTTCTACAATCTCGCTATTTAGTACGTTAGCCACAATGACACAGGTTTAAGTGATGATTTTGCTTGGTTTCTTTGTTTAGACTGGAGTTCGAACTCGCTTTCTACAATCTCGCTATTTAGTACGTTAGCCACAATGACACAGGTTTAAGTGATGATTTTGTTTGGTTTCTTTGTTTAGACTGGAGTTCGAACTCGCTTTCTACAATCTCGCTATTTAGTACGTTAGCCACAATGACACAGGTTTAAGTGATGATTTTGTTTGGTTTCTTTGTTTAGACTGGAGTTCGAACTCGCTTTCTACAATCTCGCTATTTAGTACGTTAGCCACAATGACACAGGTTTAAGTGATGATTTTGCTTGGTTTCTTTGTTTAGACTGGAGTTCGAACTCGCTTTCTACAATCTCGCTATTTAGTACGTTAGCCACAATGACACAGGTTTAAGTGATAAGCAATCGATACACAAAAAAGACATTCAGTGAATTATACATCGACTTATTGATTGATTTTAATGGCATATCAACCTGTGTTGTGTATTTCATATCAATAAGTCAGGCTACGTTCATATTTAAGTATTTTGTGGGTTTTTTTTTTGTTTTCGGTTCAATTTCTATGAATAATTTTTAACCAGCACTCTTTGATATGACCCTAACAGATACTAAAACTCAAAGTCTAAGTGAACCTGGGAGTAATGGCCATGAAGGTATACCCACATTCCCCAGATCTCTTGAACTGGAGCCTCAAGATCACATAGTGTCTTTCTCAAAACACCCCTTTTAGAAGGGTGCTTTAACCCTCTGTAGGGAATACAGTCAGTATATTCTAAAGTAAAATTAAAGTCTCCTCATGAGGATCGAACCAAAAAGTTTATTGCCGTGACAAGTAGCAGCAGGTGACTACATTTTATTAGGCTGAAAAGCCCTGTCGAGTGTCCCGGATGTGAAATTAATCTATCTTATGGTGAGACTCTAGAAATGCTGGAGCTTTGGGGAATGCAGAGTACCTCTTCATTGTAATCGTTCCCAGATCCACTCTGGCCTAAAGTGCTAGCACCTGTTAGGGTTCTATCTACGGGTCAAATAAAACTGCTTGACATTTAGACTGAGTGTAAACAAATGACTAATGGTACTATTTACCAACCCCTCCGCTCGGGCAGGATATGACACAAGGTCAATTTTTTAAGCGGAGTTTAACAGGTTTGAATTCAGAGTTTTCCTTCTCCTAGACTAGTTGCCTCACCAAGGCTGAAGAACCTAGTCCGTCCTACTATTTAACCATAGCTGGAGGGAGAATAAGGGGGTTCATACCTTTCCCAAGGGTATTTGCCCGAAAGTGAACGTAATAGCGCGACTGGAGTACGAACTCGCGTACCACGATTCCGCAGTTCATCGCTTTAACCATTACACCACGAGGACACCCCCAATGACTAATGGTAAATTGAATTATTTGAAGTAGAACTGTTTGATCCTTTTACTGTGTGTAAACAAATGATTGATGTTTAATTGCATTGTTAGTGATACATAGCAATACTTGGAACTATTTAATTTGCTGACAAATCTTATATCTAATGTATATGAATAAATCGGATTTGGCATTAAATAACCTCCAATAGTTGATATGCCATAAACCAAACTAAATCAAACCAAGCTTAAGTCTATACGAAACAAATTCCCTCAGTGAGAACCCTACTCACAATGACAGTGGTTTTTTGGTACATCTTTATCGGTGTGTAACCAAGCAGGAATAAAGATATAAAAATGTGTGAATAATCAAATTTATATATACTTATATATATATATAGTTTTTTCAAAAATAAATTTTCAAATCCAGGAAGGGCGAACCTCTAGGCAGTCCCTTCCCCCGTCGTTTAAATGGATCTGACACTAGGTCAATTTTAAATTCGATGTCTACCACGTTGTAACTCTCTGTAGAACAGCTGTTTAGATAAGCTAACATCCTCCATCTTAGTAAGCTGCCCAACTCAATGCATTTGGTCTGCTCATGGGAAGCATCTCAAGACTGGACGTTGAAGAATAATTGTGTCTGGTATTAGAGATTGATGTTTAGGATGTTCCTAAGCCAACAAGCTTGGTGGAATCTTTCCAAGACCTTGACGTGACGGAAATATGTAGTCTAAGTCTCAGAAGAGTTTTGATAATGATGTCAGACCACACACAATTTTCGTTCTTTCTGGGAGCTTTGCTGGCTTTGTCGATCCTTAAATTATCATTTTCTCCTTACGAGTTTTTTTTTACACCAAATTTAACTGGTGGTTTTTCACAGCAATCAGAGTGACAGCAAGTTTCCTTAAGTTTCCAGAACTCTTCTCGGTATTCTAGTTGACCTTAGCAATGCTGTGATCAAGACAGTTTAAATAGTTCCACTGATTTCTAGTTCTACCAGTATCTTTTCTGGGTTCTGTATAGAGGTATGAAACCCCTAACTAATGCCCGAGATACGACACTAAATTATCTGATACTGAGGCTCCAGTAATGTTGGAGCTTTGATAAATGCAGAGTACTCCTTCATTGCCATCACTCTCAGACCCACATTAGCCCGGTTTGGTAGCACCTGATAGAGTCCTATCTATGGGTCAAATAGAACTGTCTCATCATTTAACTATATGTAAACAAATGACTGATGTTTAAGTGAATTTTTTAGTGATACATAACAATACTTGAACTATTTTATTTTGATTTAAGTTTATGAATTATATAAAATAATGATATTAATATATATATATATATATGTGTGTGTGTGTGTGTATGTTTAATACATGTGTATAAACCAGAATTGGCATTAAATACCCTACAATGGTTGGTATGCCATAAAACCCAATCAAACCAAATCATATATAATCAATATATACCTATAAAAAGGATTTGGCATGAAATAACCTACAATGGTTGATATGCAGGAAAGCCCAGCCAAACCAAATCCTATATATTTAATGTATATATTTATAAAGAGAAATTGGCATTAAATAACCTACAATGGTTGATATGCTATAAAACCAAACCAACCCAAACCCATCCAATTCCTTCAGTCTCCTTTCCAATTTGTATCGCCGTCATCTTCATGTTCAACATCTTTTTCATCCCTCGGGCAAAATCTACGAGACGACAAGTTCTTTTTTTTCTTGCTAATTAACACTAAATCCGGTCTTCTGGCCGGAATTCCACGTTCCGTTTGTATCTCAAAATACCAGAGATTTTTAGGGAACTCATTTCATAGGGTTGGTTCTGGTTTGTTCATATGCCATTTGCTAAGATGGTGAATTTCTAGTCTCGTTCACACTTCTAAGTGAATCATTTTTCCCGCCCAGTCATGCCAAGTCTAGTATTTCTTTTCTCTCAGTTTTTTGCATTCGCCTTTTATGGGATTAAACGTTTCATCTCGCTAACCGCAGACCCTACACTTGCGATTCATATGCGTTATATATATATATGGTAACTATAATTATTTAAGAGTATCGAACAATCTTTTCATGCAAAAACGTTTCTTTTTGCAATCCTTTTATCTGTACATATATATATATATATATATATATATATATATATATATATATATATATATATATATATATAAATATATATGCACACGAACACATATGGGTACGTCAATAAATTTACAATCTAATGATAGTAATCGCCTTCTTCCTTGAATGCAGTTTATTTATAAATGAATATCAATCTAACATTCTATAACCAAAGTTTCAGATCAAAATTCAATCTATCAGACGTGTCAAGCTATGGATTTAAAAAAATCCGTCCTCGTAAATCCATGAGCTATTTTTTTGCTGTAAACGCCGTATCAAAGGAAAAACAGAAAAGCGTTTGTGAAAAATGCATTTAGTGTTAATTTTTCCTTTAAATTTGTATTTATTGAGTGATAAATCGCTTAATAAATAAGATTAAAAAGACAAATGAACAGTAAATGTATTTTTTCACACACAATAAAACGAGAAATGACTTTAAAATCCAATAAAATCAATTCGTTGTTCAATAATTACTGACGTCTTTTCAAGATTTGTGTCAGCCATTTTGTGTCTTCTCTTTTTATCTCGATTATATCTCGTCACGGCGAGACTCTAACTTAAAGCAGAATTCATTAAACTAGCTTTTAGATCTGTAATACGAGCTTTATAACCAATGCTATAAGAAAGGCATCTTCATCAAGAAATTAAAAAAAAATCTAGATTTGTGACGTATGTAAAAGTAGAACATGAGAGCCATCGCTCACTTCGAGTCCATAATTCAAGAGTGACATCTTTTCAAGGTGTTTTTTTTAAGTTCATTTTATTCTTTTAATTCATCTTTTAAAATTAATTTGATCTTATCTTTTTATTCAATTATTATCTTATTTTATCGTCATCATATTTTACTTCAGTTTTTATTCACATTTTTCTATCCAATTTTTATAGATTTTTACTGTATTCTATATTTTTAATTTTTTTAAAAATTTTAGCTTTATTTTATTTGATTTTCATTTCATTTCATTTTCCTTTTTTGAATTTTTATTCCATTTTTAAAGTTTATCTTTATTATATTTTTTATGGTATTTTTTAAAATTCAGTTTTAATTTAATATTATTGCATTTGAATTTTCAATTTCATTTCCCAATTTTAATTTAATATTTTCAATTTTATTTTGACTTTATTCTTGTTTTATTTTTTATTTCAATTTTTTCAGTTTTGTTTTCGTTTTGATTTTTCCTTATTTTTTAGAATCTTAAATTCAAGTAATCTTTATTTTATTTGAATTAAATATCTATTTAATTTAACTTTTTAAATTTAATTTGATTTAGATTTAATTTTAATTTTAATTTATCTTACTTTTTAGAATATTTAATTTCAATAACATTTGATCTAACTTTTTCTTTTACTTTTAACTCGGTTTTCGAATAATATTTACATACATACATACATGCATATATATATGAATGTGTGTGTGTGTGTGTGTGTGTGTGTGTGTGTGTGTGTGTGTGTGTGTGTGTGTGTGTAATGAGACAGATCGATACGTCTGTAGCCTGACACATACGAGGATCATTAAATAAGTTTCCAGACTTTTTTCATATGGGCACTTTTATTGATAGTACACACATGAAACTCTTGTCCCCTTCGAAGTAATCTCCTCTGGCTGCAATGCACTTGTTGTACCGTTCCAACAACTTCTGCAAGGCCTCATGGAAGTCCTCTTGTGTGAGCGTGTCAATGACCTTCGTCACAGCCTCTTTCCTCTCCTCAATTGTCTCATAACGACAGCCTCTGAGCTTAGGGAATAAGCAAAAGTCACAGGGAGCAAGGTCTGGACGATAGGGAGGGCGAGGAAGTGTCTTGATGCCCATCTTGGTCAAATAGTCTGTGACAAGGATGGAGTTGCGGACTGGAGCATTGTCTTGGTGGAAATGCCACTGACCGGATTTGAAGAGTGTTGGCCTCTTCCCAAGTAATCTCTTCCTGAACTCCCTTAAAATCTCAACACAGTAACCCTAACCCTAACTCTTTGGCCAATTAACTCTGGTGTATTGGCTTCCTTACTCCTCCCACACCTCTTATCACCCCTCACAGACTCCCTGCCTTCCTTGAATCTCATATGCCACTCAAAAACCGATGCTCGATTCATGCAAGATGGTCCAAAAGCAGTCTGAAGCATTCTATACATTTCTGTGGTATTTTTTCCAAGTTTAAAACAGAATTTTATTGCATATTGTTCTTCTAAAGTGTCCTCACGTCCAGATTGTATTTTTGAAACTCACCAGCTGTGACAATAAGGCTTTAGTAGGGTGTATTCCTATTGCTGCTGTAGCTGTTCATTTGAACCTGAAATCATAAAAATTTGTCAGTCATCTCATAAGATGTATAGCAATAATATACTGAATTGTCAAGAGTCTATGACAATTTTAAATGCCTGTACAAAAAAGTCTGGAAACTTATTGAATTCACCACGTAATCATGAATTTAATCGTCACCTGAGATTTTCTGAGTGTATCAAAATCTGCTCCAACATTTTAAATTTTAGCTTACGTTGTGCAAGAGAACGTCGACAAGTCGCAATGGTAACTCCATCTCAGGTTGAAATTTCTACCCGGAACAGCATCATTCTGACACAACACGAAAAGAGCACGTAAAGCTTTCTGTGTAGCAATTCACCTGTTTTCAAAAACGTTTCAACAGCAATTTCACTATGTGCACCGGTCCAAGCCATTATCTTGACAGACTCTATCTTTAAAAAAAAAAAGGAAAAAAAAAGATGGAGCTACCATTACCACTTGCCTGAGTTCACATGCACCAGATACGTGACAGTTTAAAATGTGAAGGTATTTCTGCTGCACCTATGTATGATGTTAAACTTAGTAACAATTGATTACTATTGAGCAAAAGAGATTATCTAGGAAAATAAACAGTTCGTGTCTTAAATAAAGGCTTTTTCTCATGATGAAGCTATGAGTTTGTTGATGTACCACGCACACACGCCAATATATACGCACATACATACAAACATTCATTGTTTCAGCCGTATATGAACGCATGTGTCTGTATCTGCCTGCGTATATATATATGCATGGACGTGTGTGTGTACACATATGTATGAGTGTATATGTGTAGGCATGTGTACATAGATAGGTGCATGAATGAGAGTTTCATTCTCAGTGTCCATTTCTTTCTCTCTCTCTCTCGCTCTTCCTCCTTATATATATATATATATATATCTTTCTCTCTCTCTCTTTCTCTCTCTCTATATATATATATATATATACGAGGATCGTTAAATAAGCTTCCAGACTTTTTTCGTATGGGCACTTTTATTGATAGTACACACATGAAACTCTTGTCCCCTTCGAAGTAATCTCCTCCGACAATAAGGCTTTAGAAGGGTGTATTCCAATTGCTGGTGGAGCTGTTCATTTGAACCTGAAATCATGAAAATTGGTCAGTCATCTCATAAGATGTATAGCAATTCGTACTTCTAAAGTGTCCTCACGTCCAGATTGCATTTTTGAAGTTCACCAGCTGTGACAATAAGACTTTAGTAGGGTATATTCCAATTCCTTCTGTAGCTGTTCATTTGAAGCTGAAATCATAAAAATTTGTCAGTCATCTCATAAGATGTATAGCAAAAACATACTGAATTGTCAAGAGTCTACGACAATTTCAAATGCCTGTAAAAAGATGTCTGGGAACTTATTGAATGCACCTCGTATATTGCTGCTGCTGATGCAATCCTTTTATCTGTATATTATACCTTATAATTCCCTAAGCCGACGTGGTACGCTTGTTGGTCGAGCGGTCTGATACTAAGTCTAACGTAAAGTTGAGCGGGTTTCGATCCTGGCTTTAAGCGTCCTACGTGTCTATTCACACTGAAGAATAGTTGTGATACAACGAAACAGACTGTCTCTGGATGACAATATATATATATATATATGGTCGCTTCACTTCGTAAAATGGCTACCAACTAGATTACTTAGATTATCACTAGGTGTCTCACACTTCTAGGTATTAATCGAGCGCCCCACCTAATGCGAGCATTCGGTACAAGAACTTTTTTAGGGTGGATCTGGGCGCAGGAACGTAGCACGGACACACTCGGCATTTCCAAAAATGCCTCCAGCCCCGTCGGCATTCCCCTAAAAAGGGTGCCTCAAGCGCCAGGCGATATACCTAGCCTCTCCAAGAAGGATTAGAGCTTGGGGGAACGTCCCACCCACGAGGCTCGAGGAGTAAGTCAGTTTCAGCTCCGTAAACATGAATGCTGGGTCTCTCCGGCACTCGCATCAGGCAACGTCGACCGACTACCGCCGCCAGAGACAAGAAACACTCGACCAAATTCACGTAGTCCAGAACACAGCCAGTCGCTGTGTACTCGACGACTGTGTCTAATCAAAACTAAGTCTGATGAACATACACACACTGAAACCAATATAGCGAAAAGGCTATCCGGCGTCGCCTAGGTAGAGGGAATAACATTTTATATAAGAATATCTTAAGTGATGTGTTTTATAAAAACATTTAATCTAAAATCATTTGTTTTATCGTTTTTAAAGGTAGATCTTATTAAAATCTGTATCGAAATAGAGTTTTGTGTCATAACTGATCAGATTCCAAAAAACGTAATTAATTATAAGTAAAAAGTAAAGTTGGCGACCTTAGTCGAGGGCAACTCAAAGGCTCCCTTTCCAATAGCTACTACACCGAGGTGTAGGGGAGGGCGCAACTCCTTTCCCTGGTAATTAATCATAATCAAAACAATTATTAAGAATACACAAATAACGGGAAATAATATGCGATTATTAAGAAAATGAAATACAAAATGAAAAAATATCTACTTTGGCAATAATTAAAAAAACAAAAATTAAAAAAAGATTCGTCAGACTCCTTTTACTTTTCTTTCTTTTTTTAAAAAAAAAATTATAAAAACCAGGAGCATTCGTATTCGCTATTATCTAATAGTCATTTATTTAGATTAATATCCAAGTAAGACGAACAGGACTAGTGGAACATTACTAGAGAACCAAGGACGAGCTCATAAATGACGTTTTTTAAGGACGTGCCAGTATTGGCCGACCTGCAAAAACTTATTTACATTAGCTGTGTGTGGACGCAGAATATAATTTGCAAGACCTGCCGGGTGCAACAGATGTTAGGGACGGATGGAGAGAAAGAGTCATGGAAATATGTGCTGTAAGAAGGACTTGACGATGACAAGAAACAAAAATAGAATGTTATTTAACTCTTTCTGTACTTTATCGTCTTGTTTGTCAATACTTAAGCCATGAAAATACTTGTTACTTGCTTCGGTTTTGATTTGATTTTGAAAGAGTAGAAAACAAGGGAGGTAATGGAAGTAGCGTGTGTAAGATCTGAAAAATTTTCAAGTTGGGATACTCAAAAAGGCCCTGGGTAAATCGAGAACTATTTCACTTTCATTACCGGAAAAATCTTGAACTACCTTATAGAAAATTTAATACTAAAATATCCTTTTTTTTTTTCTTTAACTAACAATAATTTGGTTACAAACAAACTGACGTAGAGATTTAACATTATAATAGATGCGTGTTTAACTGTGCGAATATGCGCATGCTCCTGTCGAATTAATTATTTTGCTATTATTTATAGCGATGTTTACAGTAGCCTTGGGTGGTTCAAAGAGATTCAATAACAGCTTTATGGAAATAAGACATTGAGAAGAAAGCTGGATAAAGTCAAATTCAGCCGGGTATACGAACGGGTGGATGGGTGGATCTAAAGTAAAGAGACGTATACCTGCTGCATAAATGGGTTTTAAATTACATTTTGTTTACGGCTTTTCCATTGATTCATAATAGTAACCATCCTTCTTTTTCTCTTTGTGTTCGAAGATATTTCTCAATGAAACTCCAGTTTTTTCATATCTGTTTACAAATTACAACTCGCGTAACGACTTTTTGTTGTTTCTTTGTTTACTGGCAGATCAACCTCGATGGGTTATTTAATATCGGAGCCATCCTTACAGAAGGACATTACTAGTACTATTTAACCTATTGCTGGAGGAATAAAGGTTTTTGTACGTTTCCCTAAGGTATTTGTCCGAAAGTGACCGCGGCTGGAGTTCGAACCCGCTAACTACGATGTCACAGTCCAGCACGTTAGCCATTACGGCAGTGGAAGTGTGGAGATTCCCCTCGTGAGAACAACTTTGACTTTATTTATCTGCGAATAATCTTATCTTAAATCCATGCCATGTAAGGCTGCTTTGTGTAGCCCTCCACTCTATTTCTCTCTCTCTCTCTCTCTCTCTCTCTCTTACTTTCACTCCCTTTGTTCACTTTTTATCGAAGCGATTCGTATGATTAATCTAGTAGCGGTCTTTATTCGGTCTTTAATTTTTTTAACATCTTACTTAAACGACGCCCTCGGCGGTCTTTGAGTTTGAATATCGGGTCGGGTTCTGTTGATACAGAATGGTTATCGTCGTAGGAAATGGACACGGTGAGACGAGTTCAAATCCTGGACGAGACTGATTGCATTTCACATAGCACTAATATCCTTGGGAACGGTATGAATCCAATTATTCTCTCTCCAGCTATGGGTAAATAGTAGGGCAGACTAGGTTCTACAGCCTTGGTGAGGCCACTAGTCTAGGAGAAGGAAAACTTTGAATTCAAACCTGTTAAACTCTGCTAAAAAAATTGACCTTGTGTCATATCCTGCCTGAGCGGAGGGGTTGATAAATATGTATACAAATAAGCGGATCCACAAAATAGTTATCTCCTTTGATAAATCATAATAATCAGGTGAACGCGAATGAAAATTATGATTAATAAATAGCAAACTGCATTGGAAATTGCTTTATTCTTTAAGTTGATGTTATCAGGCTAACAAAAGTCTCCCTACGATGTGTGAATTATGACCACACAGAAACATACAAAAATTCAATCATGTTATAGACGATGATGTCTTTAAAGATATTTAGTCTTTGGATTAAGAGAATGCAGTAAGCTTAAAAACAAAGAAATGAATTAACAAGTTCAACATTTCTTTGTAATTTCTTAGAATTTTCTGAATTTTTCGTTTCATTTTTTTTTCCATTTAAAAATGATTTTTCGGGTGAGACAAGATTATATTATAACATTGCCCTGAAGATGGTTTTAAAAAACTGAAACAGCATATTATTCATTTATAAATGAATACATCCTCTAAATATCTTGCTTTTTCATATTTACACATACACACATATTTATACACATATGCATATTTACACATACATACATTTACTCACACATTCATTTACTCACTCATATATACACACGTACGTATATACATACTCACGCATTTACACGTGTGCATATTTACACGCATATTTACATACACACATATTAAACGTTGCCCAGTCGGCTGGAGCTGTAGAATACACCGACTGCTTCTATGCAGAGGGGTAAGAACCCCCCAACGAGTGTCCTAGATATGACACTAAACAATCTGATGGTGTGGTTCCAGCAATGCTGGGGCTTTGGGGAATGCGGAGTACCCCTTCATTGCCATCGCTCCCAGGTCCACTCTGGCCCGTAGTGGTAGCACCTGATAAGGGTCCTATCTATGGGTTAAATAGAACTAAACGGTGGTTGGAGTTTACTGTTTTTATATATTTAAACTGCGTATTTATGCTAAACTGAATTGTTTAAAATAGAACTGTTTTGACATTAAAACTGCGTACTTATTCTAAACTGAATTGCTCGAAATAGAACTGTTTTCACATCTAAACTGTGTGCTTATGCTAAACTGAATTGTTTTAAATAGAACTGATTATTTACGTAAAATTTGATTCGGCGTTAAATAACCTACAAAGATTGATATGCCATAAAACCCAAGCAAAGCAAATAATATATATTTAATAATAAAGAGGATTTGGCTTTAAATGACCTACAAAGGTTGATATGCCATAAAACCCAAACAACAATAACAACAACATATTAACACGCATATTTACATACACACATACTTACACATGCACACATTTATTCACTCATATTTACATGCACGCATATTTATACACACATATTTTTACACACATATTTACACACACACATATTTATACACACTTATTTTCACACGCACATATTTACACACACTTATTTACACACACTCACATTTAAACACATGCACATATTTACACACATATTTATACCCACATACACATATTTACTCACGCATATTTACTTACACATACATATGTACCTACATATTTACATACACACGCATATATTTACACACATGCGCACGTATGCAATATTTTTTTTCTTTTTATGATGACGGAAACCATTCGGAAAGAAAACTTCTGGCAATTTTTATATATAATTAAACCAAATTTTAGAAGGCTTTTCAGATAAAAACTTTATAAAAATTATTTCATGGATCTTTGCTTGAAATTCTATTTTACGATATTTGATAGAGGCACGTGTAATGTAAACGTACATCGTCAAAAAGAAAATAGACTCGACGAGCAGGGTTCAAATCTTGGAAGAGTTTGCATTTTCATCATCATCTTGTCGTGCCACCAGCACGGATATCCCTAACCCTCTCTCGCCACCCCTACCTGTCGTTCATCGCTTCCGGCTGGTCCTCAGGGCTACATTCCGTATTCTTACAGAGCTGCTGTATGTAGGTTCAAGCTAGTCGCTCTGCTTTTGCTCGGCCATGTGAAGGGGTCCATAGGAGAACATCACTTATGAGCTCGTCCATGCTTCTCCAGCAGTGTCCTGCATGTCTGGTTCGTCTAACTTCGATAATTTTCGTGATGGGTGGTACGTGGCCGTACAGCTGCTGATTTGTGGGGTGTTGCCTCAAGGACTCGTTCAATATTGCTCGCAGCAATCTTGTGTAGTTGCCGTCAAGCTTTTTCTTCATCCGTTAAGTTAGCGCCCATGTAGTGCATCCATATAGCAGTATTGATATGACCGCTGCTTGGAAGCAACTGCGTTTCATTTTATCGGTCAGGTTTGCATTTTACTTTGCATTGATGCTTTTGGAAATGACAGGAAACCATCTTTTCCCTCCCCACCCGCTTATGTAGTACAACCAATCTAGGAGAAAGAAAAAGTCTGGATTCAAAATCTGAGGAGTGTTATGTAGGAGAATCTATGACACATTAGTGCGTCATACATCTCATCGAAAAAGTGAGGCTGGTTCTTCACAAGTCTTCACCACTATAAACAAATCACTTGTGTAGGTAGTTCAATAAATGGTTTACGTCTTTAACTAAACTGTTGGAACCTCATATAACGAGATTGACGTGAGAATCCATTAGATAGATAGATAGATAGATATTGAATGTAATAAGATAGATAGATAGATAGATACTGAACAGACTGGGATAGATAGATAGATAGATAGATACTGAACAGACTGGGATAGATAGATAAATCAATAGATAGATAATGAACAGACTGGGATAGATAGATAGATAGAAAGATAGATAGATAGATTATGAACAAACTGGGATAGATAGATTAATAGATACGTGTAAATTCAACTATATAAATGTCCGTATGAGTATTTAAGTTGGTTACTTGGTGTTTTAATGCATAAAAACCTTTTTTGGTTGTTTAATGTCAATTCATGTGTATGTGCTAGTGTGTATGTGCGTGTGTGTATATGTGTGTATATAAAATGATGAGGCATTTTAAGCGAATAATTTGTAGGTAACGAATTATTCGAGATCATATGTTTGCACACAGTTAAATGGTTTGAAGTATTCCTATCTAGCTCTAATAATTCTATTTAATATAATTATTTGTTTGCACACAGTTAGATAGTTTCAAGTATTACTATTTAACATTAGTAATTTCATTTTTCAAGTATTCCTATCAAATACAAATAATTTGCACACTGTTGTATGGTATAGAATAACCAATAATAATAAACCGTAGTAAATGACTGAACAGCTCTATTTGTCCCATGGATGGGTCCTAACAAGTGCTACCATTCCGGGTCAGAGTTGAACAAGGAGTAATGGTTATGAAGGAGTACTCCATATTCTCCAGGTTCCAAGACTGGAGCCTCACCATCGGATGCAGTTTAGTGACTTTCATTTAATGGGCATGGGTTTTAGCCCTCTGCAGCGGTGCAGTTGGTGCACTTTACAGCCCCAACCGACTGAGCGGATGTATATATAAGGATCCGAGGAAGAAAATGTTTACTGAAATTAAAATTCAAGGAAAATAAACCAAACTGTAATATATATATATATATATATATATATATATATATAAACATTTTTCTCGTGAAAAAATATAAGTAAGTATGCATAAGTATACGTATATCTGTGTGTGTATGTGTGTGTGTGTGTGTGTTTGAGTATATGCGTGTGCCTATGTGTGTGTGTGTGTGTGTGTGTTCTGTTATATCTTCATGTAATTGTATGAAGAATATTACAGCCAAAGTTTTTGCTGGTAACTAATCAGTTGATTGAGTTTAACGCCATGTCAACCCATCGAGGGTTATTTCATGCCTAGAGGTTAGGGAATCCTGAACATTGTGGATTTCTATTTAAATTTTTATAGTTGTTTCTAAAGAGCTTTTTGCACAAAGTTATATGATATCAAATATTCTAAGAGAAATAATTTGTAAACAGATGTATTCGATACATAGATTGTATATTAACAAAAACTTCCATTCTGGCTCAGAGTGAACCTGGCAGTAATGGCAATGAAAGCGTACTCCATATTCCCCAGGACTGGACCCTTACTACCAGATGCAATCGAGCATCATAACCAGGACGCCCCGTTTTTTGTAGGAGGCGGTCGTACCTCTGCGCAGCGGATACAGTCTGCGTATTCTAATCTTCGTGGACAGGATGGGCAAGTGGTAATTTACTAAGCTTTTTGCTTAAATGTAGCACAAGGCCGCATGAATTGGGCACCTAATGAGAATCGAACTCACTCGTGTAGGTTTGCTAGTCTACCTTGCTAACCATTACACCACCCGAGGTGCCCTAACAGGATGGGCCAGTACCCGATTAGCCTCTCACAAGTCTTTTTTTTTTGTCCTACAAAGTAGCCAAAACAGTGACAAAGTACCGTATTAGATTATTCTGGAAGACGCCATCTTTATGCTTTATTGCCGGAATCCAACTTCTTAGCCAATGTTTATCCTGTTCTTATTTCAGAAAAAACAAATCTATATTCTTCAGACTTTTGATATACGAGGTGCATACGATAAGTTTCCAGACTTTTTTCGTATGGGAACGTTTCTTGATAGTACACACATGAAACTCTAGTTCCCTTCGAAGTAATCTCCTCCGACTGCAATGCACTTGTACCGTTCCAACAACTTCTGGAAGGTTCCATGGAAGTTCTCTTGTGTGAGTGTGTCAATGACCTTCGTCACAGCCTCTTTCCTCTCCTCGATTGTCTCATAACGACAGCCTCTGAGCTTAGGGAATAACCAAAAGTCACAGGGACAAGTTTGGACTATAGGGAGTGTGAAAACTGTCTTGATGCCCATCTTGGTCAAATAGTCTTTGACAAGACTGGAGTTGTGGACTGGAGCATTGTCCTGGTAGAAATGCCACTGACCTGATTTGAAGAGTGTTGGCCTCTTCCGACGGAATCTCTCCGTGAACTCCCTTAAAACCTCAACATAATAACCCTAACCCTTTGGCCAATCAACTCTGGTGTATTGACTTCCTTACTCCCCCCACACCTCTCATCATCCCTCACAGTCTCCGTGCCTTCCTTGAATCCCTTTTGCACTCAAAAACTGATGCTTGATTCATGCAAGATGGTCCAAAAGCGGCCTGAAGCATTCCATACGTTTCTGTGGCATTTTTTCCAAGTTTAAAACAGAATTTTATTGCATATCATTTTTCTAAAGTGTCCTCACGTCCAGATTGCATTTTTGAAACTCACCAGCTATGACAATCAGGCTTTAGTAGAGTATATTCCAGTTGCTGCTGTGGCTGTTCATTTGAACCAGAAATCATAAAAATTTGACTGTCATCTCATAAGATGTATAGCAATAACATACTGAATTATCAAGAGTCTACGACAATTTTAAATGCCCATACAAAAAAGTCTGGAAACTTATCGTATGCACCTCGTAATATGAAAAAGTTTTACTGTTAAAAACGATCAAGTCTTATCCGACTTAGTCGGCTCATTTATTTATTTATTTATCTATTTATTTTTTTGTATTTTTTTTTAGCCTCGTTTTGACTATTTCCTGTTAGTTCGCAAAACCGGAAAAATCTAATTTGAACAGCTCTTAATTCTCTGTCTCTGTCTCTCTCTCTTTGTTTCTCTGTCTCTGTCTTATTTTCTTTCCTTCTCTCTTCCTCCCCGGTCTTTCTCTCTCATCAAGATATTCGGTGAAAATGTTGGAGTAAGAAGTTAATCTAAGACGAATGCAAAGAGTCTGCTAGCAGAAAATGGGAAATGGTAAAACAGGAAACAGGAAAAGAAGATGGAAAGATTGAAGGCAAAAGAGCAAGTGGAACAGGTGTGCAAAGGAACAGCATAGTGGTGTGGCGGGTGGCGAGCGGGGTATGGGAAAATTAGAGAAATGCTTACATGCGCGTGTGCATGTATGTACAAATATACAGATCAACACCAGCAGGGTCACTTAGCTTTGTACCCTGCAAAAAAATAACCCTAAGCAGAAAAGAAACGTTCTGAGATAAAGGATATATCATCCATTCAGGCACCGTTATTGGATGATTGGGATGTTGATTGATTTTTACGGCATGTTAACCTGACTAAGTTTGTTTTGGTTTGGTTTTATGGCATATCAACCATTGTAGCTTATTTTATGCCAAATCCGGTTTATATATAGTTTTGTGGTTTCAAGTATTTCGGTCTAATACTAATAATTTGCACACAGATGTTTGATTTCAAGTATTCCTATCTTATACAAATAATTTGAATACGGTTGTATGGTTTCAAGTATTCCTAATACAAATATTTTGCACTCAGTTATATGGTTTCAAGTATTCCTATCTAATACAAATATTTTGCTCTCAGTTGTATAGTTTAGAGTATCTTTATATAATACAAATAATTTACATATGATTATATGGTTTCAAGTATTAATATCTAATTTTAATCATTATCAATAATTATTTCTGTTTAATAATAATAGTTTATTTACTCACTGTTATATAGTTGGAAGCTGATAATAATTATTCTTAGTTTACTATTATAACTTAAAGTAACTGTTTTTAATACAAATAATTTAGTTACATATAAAGTATTCCTATCTAACACTAATAATTACTTGGTTTCAATAATTATCTTTATTTAATAATAATTTGTTTGCACACGGTTATATGGTTTCAAGTAACTAATAATAAACTCTCGAGATCAATTATGGCTTAAAGTAACTATTCTTAATACAAATAATTTAGTTAGATATGAAGCATTCTTATCTAATACAAATATCTTAAAAAATGGACGCTGAGAGTCGTCTGCGCTTAATTACTCTATTATTTCAAAGTTGCGCAAACGTCTTCATTTGAATTTCAAATGTAAAAATTCAAAGTTTTAGTCTCGATGGTTATAGATCCCAACTAGTTTAACAAAATGTAATTTGATTTTGTTTATTCTACTTTCTGTGTCGATAGATCGGGCTCAACATTAATGAAGTCCAATATAATTTTAAACACTACCTCAAAAAGAGATATTTAAATATTAAATGGGATCTTAACACACTGGATAAAAGTGGAACTGGGAGTAATAGCAACGTAGTGGTGATTCCACCCTTAGCAGAGCTCCAGAAGTGTAGCCATACCACAAGATGCTATTTAGTGAAAAACAGGAGAGACTCATTAATGTTGTGATTGGCTTCTTTGCTTACTGGCATATCAACTTTTGTGGGTTATTTAATGCCAAAGCCATCCTTGTTGAACGACAGCAATAATACTATAAAACCCACATGGAGGAAGAAGAAAGGTTTCATACCTTTCCCAAGGGTATTAGTCCGAAAGTGAACGTAATTGTGCAACTTGAGTTTGAACTTGCTTACTCCGAGACCGCAGTCTTGCCCTATAGCCATGATGCCACTACTGTCTGGCCTAGTCGACTGGAGCTGCAGAATACATCGACTTAATCTCTGCAGGGGGGGGGGTAAGACTCCCCCAACGAGTGTCCTGGATAAGACACTAAACAATCTGATGCTGGAGCTTTGGGGAATGCGGAGTACCAGTTTATTGCCATTACTCCCAGATCCACCCTGGGATAGAGTGGTAGCACCTGATAGGTTTCTATCTATGAATCAGATAGAACTAAACTGTGTGATTACGGTTTGGTTTGGTTTCTTTGTTTAATGGCATATCAACCTTCGTGGGTTATTTAATGCCAATATTCTAGAAGAACTGTAGTGGTACTATTTAACCCATAGCTAGGAGGATTAGGGGGGTTCAACCCTTTCCCAAGTTTTCCGATTCCGCTTTAACCATTAAACCACGAGGTCACCTCCTGTGTAATTACGCTAAAATGAATTTTTTTAAATGAACTGTTTTTATATTTAACTGTGCGTTTAAACTGCGTACTTAAACCAAACTGAATTGTTTGAAATAGAACTGTTTTTGATATTTAAACTCTGTTCGTATGCTAAACTGAATTGTTTGAAATAGAACTTTTTTGACATTTAACTGCGTGTAAAAAACAGAAACTATACTTATACTAAACTGAATTGTCTGAAATAGAACTGTTTTTAACATTTAACTGCATGTAAAAAACAACAACTATACTTATACTGAACTGAATTGCTTGAAACTTTTATAATAAAGTCTTAATTCGGCGTTAAATGACTCGAAAAGTGTTTTAGCGTGAAATATTATTATGCTAATTTTTAGCGAGGAAAAGTTGTAACATGCGTGTGTGTGTGTTTGGTTACTTCCTCGCTAAGTTTTAAAAGTAAATAAAGGAGAGAAGTTCCAAGATGTCGAAATGTTTTTAGGAATAGTTTTTAATAGCAGCATGGAATATTTAGTTTGCGTTTTGCGTTTGTGCTGCAAGCCTTGTGGGAAAGGAAAGAAGTAAAGAGACGAAATGGAGTTATGAAAGAGTTAAGATAGCAGCACGTGTCGTTGGACGTGCGAGGGGTTATGTTCGCCGTATTTTAGCAAAAGTCGTGTTTGCTGTTTGAGGAAATAGAGGTTGAAGTCATCGTTAGTTGTGGTTCTGGTTTTTTTGGGGAGAAGCATGAATGTCTCCAGAAAATGTTGCCCACAACTGAAGGTGCCGGAGCGGGATTAGACATCGCAATCGACATAGCCAATTTTGGGGGTGAAATAAAGTTGTTCCTGTATGTGGGTTATTGAATTTATCTAATTCATATTCAACTGGGATCCCTTGGTCTAAGAGAAATAGACGCAAGGGATCCATAAATTAGATAGGTTCCCTCATTGAGTCCATGCTGCTGCTGCTGCTATTTAAGAGCAGGCAGATGGGACGTCTGTACAGAACCAAGTCGTTCTGGGAAAAAGGCTGTGTTTGGCAGCTTCCCCAATTTCTGCTGCCTGGAAAGGAGGTCCGGTGAAATCGGATAAGTCATCCTGATTGGGTGAAATTATACGTCGAATTAAATTACGCGCCAAACCAAAACACGAAAATTCCTTCTGCTACTGGGTTAATACACCGTAAAACAAAACAACCAACCAACCAACCACCTTGCCACTATTGCCGTGAGTTAACTTCCAATTTATTATTTAGTCATAGATTGATGCAAGGTTTTTTCGTGGGTTTGGTGGCTAAAAAAATTTATAGAATAATTGCAATGAAAACATTTCTTTTCAAAAATACATTTTTTAATCTGTACTCTTGGTGGGAAGGAGAAAACGCTGATGATACCCGATGCTGTAAAGGTGAATCTTTGTAATATCTACCTCGTTCTTAAATCCTAAACTTGACATAACTTTCGTTTAGTTGTGTTTTATGCTATATCAACCCTTGCGAGCTGTGCAAAATCCTGTTTATACTAATATTTTAGATACATAATTTGTAAGCGAATAGTTTGTAGGCAAATAGTTTGTGTGTAACATCATTTTTAAACGAGTTAGATCTCATATGTTTACACACAGTTAAATGGCTTCAAGTATTGCTATCCAACACTAATAATTCTATTTGATAATAATCATTAATTTGAATATAGTTAAATAGTTTTAAGTATTGCTATTTATTGTTTGAACACAGTTAAATGGTTTCAAGTATTGTGATTTTACACTGATAATTATTTTTGATAATCATTTGTTTGCACACAGTTCAATGGTTTCAAGTATAGTAAAATATTAAATAGTTTCTTGTGGCCTATAGATGGGACCCTAACAGGTACTACCACTTCTAGTCAGAGTGGATCCGGGAGTAATATCAGTGGAGTACTTGACATTCCTCTCGGCTCCAAGACTGGAACCTCACAATCAGATTGTTTTGTATCATATCTAGAACACTCGTTGGAGTGGGGGTCTTACCCCTTGACATAGATACAATCAGCGTATTCTATAGTTCAAGTTGATTGGTCTGTTTCTTTTGAGAAACAAGAAAGAAGTTGCATCTATTTACGTCTGGGGAGTATGGAGCTCGCTGAACTTTCTCGGTACCATGTTTCTTCAAAAATTGCTGTTCAAAAACTATCGAGACTGACATCATAAGTAAAAAAAAAAAAAAAAAAAAAAAAAAAGAAAATTGATTCTGAGTCATCTAGACGCGTATACTACTGTCTAGACGTTTAGAGGAGTCAGTATCAATTTGATTTAGACGTCTCGACATGATCACATTATTATATAAGTTGCTCAACAGTGCACATCTTCATTGAAGTTTTAGAATTTAAAAAAAGTCAAAGCTTCAGTCAAGAAACTTCGTGATTACAAATCGTGTGTGTATGTGTGTGTGTGTGTGTGTGAGTGTTGACTTGCCCTACGTTCAGTCACACGAAGTAAGAAGGGTTTAGTTATAAAAGAAAATGGAACAACTATTCATATATATATATATATATATATATATTTATGAGTGTGCGTGTGTGTATGTGTGTATATGTTTGTAAGCATGTGTATGTATCTTTGTGTGTGTGTGTGTGTGTGTGTTGACTTGTTCTATGTTGAGTCACACGAAATAAAAAAGGGTTTAGTTACAAAATAAATACGGAACAATTATTCACACACACACACACACACATATATATATATATATATATATATGTGTGTGTGTGTGTGTGTGTTTGGGTGTGTGGGTGTGTGTGTGATTGTATCCGTGTATTACCATTCTATACAAATATATATATATATATATATGTGTGTGTGTGTGTGTGTGTGTGTATATTTGTGTATGTATATGTGGATATGTATGCTTGTGTATACTTCTGTGTGTGACCGTATCTGTGTATTATCATTATATATACATATATAAATGTGTGTTTATTTTTGTGGGAACATATCTCTGTATATTCATTATGAATAAATATATTTATGTGTGTGTGCTTATACATGCGTATATGTATGTGTGTGTGTGTGTATGATGACTTGCTATACCTTCAGTCACACGAAATAAGAAGGGTTTACTTCCAAAAGAAAATGTTACAACTCATCATATATATATATATATATATATATATATATATATATGTGTGTGTGTGTGTGTGTGTGTGTGTGCGTGTGTGTGTGTGTGTGTGTATGTGTGCATGTATATGTATATGTGTGTGCATGAATCCTTCTGTGTATTACCATTTTATATAAAAACGTATATATAGGTTTGTGTGTCTACGCATATGTGTGTACGTTTGCGTATGTGTGTGTGCGTGGGTATGTGACCATATCCGTGTATTATCATTATATATATATATATATATATACACATATGCGTATTATCGTTATATATAAATACATGTATGCGTGCGTGTGTATGCTTGTGCGCGTGTGTGGCTGGGTGTATGTGTCGGTATCCGTCTATTATCATTGTATGTATAAATATGTATATATATATATATATAAATGTGTGTATGCGTGTTTATATGTGTACGTTTGTGTGAATGTATCTGTCTACCACCATTATATATATATATATATATATATATATATATATATATATATATATATATATTAATTTCCTGAGGACGCGCCACCATTGCTACCGTGAAAAGTAGGTCACCTCAGCTAGTGCAAAATTTTTACGAGCTCCGCATGCAGTGTGTTGTTAATAGTTGCATTTCCAATGATAACGAAGATGTGTAAAAATGTTTTTAAACTGAAAACCCACTGTATATGAGACTTTTATTGTATTTAGAGTATTTGTTATAGTCTCCCAATAAATAACTAATATCAAATATTATTAATGCGATGAACAGATCCAAAGTCTTAATTACGATGGAGCTTTAAAAAAAAAGTGAACCGTTAGCTGACCAGTTTCATCCTCGTTCAACAGAGTTAAATCGAAGAAGTATCGCATAGACTAATAAAAGGGGAAATATTTACGATACGGGAAAAAATTATAAATAAGGGGCATTACTTACATTACTTTCCTTGTTAGTCAAGATACTAAGCAGAGAATGAATAATTTGTAAGTAAAACAAGATTTGCTCATTTCCTTGCCAGCCAGCCAGCCAGCCAGCTAAAAGGTTGGAAATGATGGGATGCCGAAGTGGCAACTTCACAAGAAAAGAGGAAAAAGTAAACATCACCGCTTTTTATGTAATTTTGAATGATATTCTAATGACTGCGAGTATTCGTATACAACAGTTTACTGTCATTATAATGTATTGGTGCATGCAAAAATATTTCAAAACTGAGTGTTCGGTAAAGAAAAAAAAACCGAGGATACACCAATAACAAACATGCAAATATCTAATATATTGATAACATAACGTACATGTCCTAAACAGTTCAACTATACACACTGCTCAAAGAGTAATCCCACGGTATTTGGTGATAAGGAGAGTAGAATAAAGACATGTTCCCTGTTTGTATAGTGTTCATGTGTAACATAATGGTCTAAATAGATATTCATACCTTCATGGACCCCGTTATGACCCTGCCGTGGTAAAAGTTGACGAACGCAAGAAATTCTGTTTAATTATCCAAAGGTTTATTTACTACTATAATTTGTAGGTAGTCGCCGGGAGAAAGAAAAAAGTATGAAAACTGAGATGACCGCGTTAGTTAGGCAAAGAAGAGTAACATATCATAGTGAAAAAAAGAGATCAGACACAGACCTTGAATTTTTTCCAGGTTATCCATTGTATTTCTAAAATGCTTGTCCGCTTGGTCACGTCTAGTCTACCCCCTCCTTGGAGCACACCCTCAAAATTGGGGCTTGTAAACTTTCGTCTCCTTATATATTCGCAGCTCGTGTTTAACTGTCAGTCTTTACCTCATCACGTCTCACTGATAGCTCCCCAAAACGAGTCGTCCCCTCCCTTCCGTCTGGTGTCGGCAGGAAGAACATCCGCTTTCCCAGGCTCCGCACATGCTTACAAGAATTTTTCATGACCGCCAGTTTCCCCAAGTCATTTTTAGCTACAACAAGAGCCTTGGCCCGACCGTTCGGAGACTATCTGCTTTTTTATTTATTCATTTATTTTTTTTCAATTTCAATTTTTTGTGAACCGTTCAATTGCGTTACACATGGGCTACGATATTGCTGGAGGTTTTTTTCATATCTCACTGGAGAGAGATAAGACTGGGTGTTTACACCGCCATGGTCATACCCCCCCCGCCAATGAGAAAAATGTCTCGTTTCTCACTTGACCAACGATCACGATATGAAAGTGGTAATGCCTCAGGTGATCAACGAATATAAAGCAAGAAAAGACAATTCCTTGTAACTCTACAAGATCAACGAAAGGAAAAAGAAAGAAAGAAAGAAAGAAAGAAAATGGAATCAAGAAATAAAAACGAAAGAAAGAAAGAAAGAAGAGGAAAAAGAAAAAAGTAATGAAAGAAAGAAAGAAAGAAAGAAAGAAAGAAAGAAAGAAAATGGAATTAAGAAATAAAAACGAAAGAAAGAAAGAAGAAGAGGAAAAAGAAAAAAGTAATGAGAGATGAAAGAAAGAAAGAAAGAAAAATAATGGAAAGAAAAAATGAAAAAGAAAGAAAGAATAAGAGGAAATAGAAAGAAAGAAAAAAAGAAAGAAAATGGATTGGAAAAAGGAAAAAGAAAGAAAGAAAGAAAAAAGAAAGAAAGAAAGAATCCGAGGAAAGAGAAAAGAAGAAGCAATGAAAGAAAGAAAGGAAAAAAAGAAAGGAAGACTGGACGAGTTGTTAGGGAAAAGAAAGAAAGAAAGAAGGAAGGAAGAAAGAAAGAAAGAAAAGTAATGGAAAGAAAAATCAAAAAGAAAGAAAGAAAGAAAGAACGAGGTCAGGGAAAATAAATAAAGAAAGAAAGAAAGAAAGAAAGAAAGAAAGAAAGAAAAAATAACGAGGTTAGGGAAAATAAATAAATAAAGAATTTACACAAAGAATATGAAAAAAATGAAAGAAAGATTCTTTAAAAAAAAACTAACGAATTCTATGAAAATAAAAATACGATAAATTATATGTGAAGAAATGTTTTACCAATTATTCTTTTGTGGATGAAGAAGAAAGATTTTGGGGGTTTAGTGAGATTTGCCCAATTCTTGTACAACAGACATGCAATAGGGAAATCAATAGGCGTCTCGTAGACTGATCCATGATTGATTAAGCTATCTCAACCGATGCTTATGCCCCCTCTTCAATCTCGGCCCAGTGCCAGACACTCACGGGTTTATATATCTATAGCATCAAGAGAAGTAGAGATACACTACTGCCTACAACTATCTACACTCTTCTCATCCTCGACAGACGAACGTTTCCTCCCCAACCCGTCCAAGGCCCCGTATGATGGATAACACATTAAATGCACTCACAACAAGAAGTTCCCTGTTGTTCGTTCGGGCAAGTGCTAGATATGCGCACATTTTGGACTTTTCATTCTTACATGACGTTAAGAGAATGGGGGGAGGTTAGAGAGAGAGAGAGAGAGAGAGAGAGCGAAGAGAATGAGGCAGAGAAGAAAACAAGAGTAGAAAAAAGTGATAAAGAGAGAGAAAGAGAGAGCAGTGGGAGAGAAAAAGAGAAAGAGGGGAAAGGAAAGAAAACAAGAAGAAGAAGAGGAAGAGGAGAATAGTACTACCCCTCCAAATCAGAGTGGACCTCGAAGGAGTGATTTCATATCTATGAGGGCTCCAGAACTGGAGCCTCACCACCTGATGAAGTGTAGGGTCGTACCCAGGGCACCTTTGTGGGCGGAGGAATCTTAGCCCCCTGCAAAAGACGCAGTTGACGTATTTTAAGCCCTCTGATAAGCTGCAGAATTAAAGAAAGAGAATAGAAAAGAGCGAGAGAGAGAGAGAGAGAGAGAGAGAGAGAGAGAGTTTGTTTGTTGTTTAATGGCATATCAACCTTCTTGGGTTATTTAATGCTAACTTTATCCTTCTTGAAGAACAGTAGTGGTACTATTTAACCAATAGCTGAGGGGATAACGGGGTTAATACCTTTCCCAAGGGTATTTGTCCAAAAGTGAACCAAATAGCGTGACTGGAATTCGAACTCGCTTACTACGATTCCGCAGTCCATTACTTTAATCATTACACCATGAAGGACACCCCTTAGAGAGAGAGAGAGAGAGAAAGACAGAGAGAGAGAGAGAGAGAAAGACAGAGAAAGAGAGAGAGAATGTCAGACAGAAAAATGGAGAAAGAGAGAGGTGAAGAAAGCAACCCTTTCTCTAACTCTTAGTATTACGTTTCCAAGGTAGCTTTGTCGGCTGGGAGGGGGCTGTAGAATACGCCCACTACATCTTTGCCAAGCAGTAAGATCCTTCCTCAACAAGTGTCCTTGATATAACACTAAACTGTATTTGATAGTTGGGGTCCATTCCTGAAGCTTTGGTGAATGTGGAGTACCTCTTTGTTGCCATTACTCCCAGGTCCACTTTACACCAGAGTGGTGCTAACTGTTCGAGTTCTATTAATGATTCAAACAGAACTATTTAATCATTTACTATCCTTGAAACTATTTATGTTGAACAGAATTACTTGTGTTAAAAGCGATACTTGAAACCATTTAACTGTGTGCAAATAAATCTGTTAGTTTTTGATAGCAGTACTTGAAACCATTTCAGTGAGTGTAGTTAAACTATTAGCGTTAGAAAATAGTACATACATAAACGATAGCTGGGAGAAACCCCTCCTCAGCTTAACACAATCGTGAATATTAACATTTGTTCTTGGAGACGACTCGCCGAGACAGCTCAGAAGAGAGCTTAGCCGGTATATGTCACATGAGGGCAAGTCTATCGGTAGAGGAGACACCTCAACACTAATCATTTACAAATAATTCAGTATATATGTATGAACAGGATTTGGCATTAAATAACTTACAAGTGTTGATGTGCCGTAAAATACAACGATCGAACCAATCAACCGACCGTACACACACCCACACATCCACACCCACAAACTCTCTCTCTCTCTCACACACACACACACACACACACACACACATATATATATATTTATATATATATATATATATATAAAAAGAGAAAAAGAAAAAGAGAGAGACCGAGAAAGACTGTGTGTGGGTGTGTTGTCATCTTTCATAACAGAATTAAAACATTTTTTATCCGGTCGGTTATTCATTTTTTTAAACAAGAGAAACGTTTCTATTTTCGGACAAATAACATAATTACGACAAGGAATAACAAATCTATAATTACATTCCAATTTTTTTCTTTTTTCTATTTATAATCAAAACCATTAACAGAACTCGAACTGGGTCGGTGATTGTTTAATTGGGTTTTATGGTATATCAACCTTTGTAGGTTACTTAATGCCAAATCAATTTTTATACAATAAACCGTTCTATTTCAAACAATTCACTTTAGCATGAATACACCGTTTGATTGTCAAAAACATTTCTATTTCAAGCTATTCAGTTTAGTCAAACAGTTCTAATTCAAACAATTGAGTTTAGTATAAGTATAGTTTTTGTCTATGCACAGTTAAATGCCAAAACACTTCTATCTCAAACAATTCAGTTTAGAATACAAAGACAGTTCCATTTCAAACAATTCAGTTTTGCACAAATATGCAGTTTAAATATTAAAACAGTCCTATTTCAAGTAATTCAGTTTAGCATAAGTACGCAGTTTAGTTCTTTTTGAACCATAGTAGGACCCTTATCAGGTGCAACGAATCCGGGCCGGAGTGAAACTGGGAGCGATGGCAATAAAGGGGTACTCCTCATTCCCTAAAGCTCCACCATTCAGATTGTTTAGTGTCATATGCAGGACACTCGTTGGGGAGGTGCCCCTCTCCAGAGATGCTGTCGGTGTATTCTACAGCCCCAGCCGACTGGGTAAACAGTGTCGGTGATCCAAAACTAATCGAAAAAAATTAATGGCACTAGGTCATTATCATCATCATTATCATCATCATTGTAGGTGGGCCGACAGCAAGGATTCTTTTGACGTTCTTTCGCTAACCGTCCCTATCCGACATCATTCTTGCTAAGTTCTCTAGTCAGCACCCAGTGTCCGCATAAAACTGATGAATCTAAGTTTTTACTGCGTCTGGGTCGCTTCTGAGTTCGTCATTACTTCACCAAAAGTGTCCCGCATGTCTTGTTTACTTGACCTTGATGGTGTCTATGATGGGAGGTAAGTGGCCGTACAGTTACTGTTTGTTGGGTGCCGATTCCTAAATTTATTCAAAACAACATGCAGCACATAGTTCCTCTCTACCTTTTTTTCCAAGTGTTTTGTTAAAATCCAAGTGGTGCAACCATACAATAGTACCTATAATGTTCTAACTTTAACAAATTCCCATTCTATTAATAAAAAAAGATAAGATTTCCATATGGTTCGTTAATCTGTCAATAGCAGTCCATGCCTTACCAATGCTCATATTGAAATCACTTTCAGTAAATGAGATATTGCTACCAATGTATATGAACTGATCTACTATTTCAGAATTTGCCAACCATAATAACCTCTCACCAAAAAACGCTAGTACCGAATTGTACACGGACCATGATAGCTTTGTGTTTCCGTTTTAGCAGTGGTACAAAATTAAGATGAAGATTCTATTTAGGACTGTTCTTTTATTTAAAGGGATATCAATCTTTGACGATCGTTTAATACTAAATCCTTTTTAAACATATGGTGAGGCTCCAGTAATGCTGGAGTTTGGGGGAATGCAGAGTACCTCTTCATTGCCAACACTTCCAGGTCCACTCTGGCCTGGAGTGGTAGCATATGATGTGTTCCTATATATGGGCCAAATAGAACTGTTTGATATTTAAACGGAGTGCAAACAAATCACATACTAATTGGAATCGTTAGAAATAGAACTGTTTTTGGCGTTAAAAAACCGACAATAGTTGATATGCCAATAAAACCGAACCAAAATCCCTTTTACTGATTATGAAATAATTTTCGTGCGAATGGCCGCTACAAAAATATCATTCACATGCAAATTAGACTAAAAGTGGTTTTATTCTTTAAACTATTGAATTTTATGTATATTTCTCTAATCAAATTCTTACTATCATTTGCCATTTTTGTTATGAACACACACACACACACACACACACACACACACATGTGTGTGTGTGTGTGTGTGTGTGTGTGTGTTTGTTTGTTTGTTTGTTGGTCCAAAGAAAGAATAACAATGTATTTTAAAATATACATTAAAATAGGTAGATCCACGAAGAGATTTGTATTTTTTTAAATTTATTTATTTTGTTCTTACATATTTGTCATATATGTGTATGTTTCCAGCTTGTTGCTTTCGTCAGAGAACATATGTGGCACAAGGCCTTGTTAATGGGGTACTCAATAAAACTTGAACTCACTCTTGTTCGCAGTTTGAATGTTTTTCAGGTGGTTCGGTTGTGGCTTTTATAGAGAGGTTATTCTCCCCTGTTTTTAGAGTGTAATTCTGCTTAAAATAACAATGAGTAAAATGCAAGATGGCGAATACCAGCTTACCTGAAGAGCGGCCATGTGAAACGTGAACTCTTTTATCCTGTTTTTATTATCATCTAATTTTATAATTGAAAATAATGTGTGATTGATATCGTTGTAGGAAATGGATACGGCAACTCGAGTTCAAATCCTAGACGACGCAGTCTGCATATCACATTACGCTAATA
Source organism: Sepioteuthis lessoniana (assembly GCA_963585895.1). NCBI lineage: Eukaryota > Metazoa > Mollusca > Cephalopoda > Myopsida > Loliginidae > Sepioteuthis > Sepioteuthis lessoniana. Next base: position 81,057,723 of record OY757925.1, read on the forward strand.
TTATTGGGAAAGGCATGAATCCAACTAACTTCCCTCAGACTATGGGTAAAATAGTAGAGCAGACTATCTCTTTAACCTTACTATGACAAGGGAAAACTTTAAATTCAAACCAGTTAAACTTCGCTTGAAAATTAACCTTGTGTCGCTTTCTGCTCGTGTGGAGGAGTTGGTAAATGAATATATATAGAGAGAAAAAGATGGATATCTATCTGTCTCTCTCTCTATATATATATGTACGCAAAGATAACAATAATCTTAACAATATACACGTGATCGGCCACTGGATTTGAGTAGAGTGTTCGCCAATCGTCCGGGAGACCGGGGTTCAATCCCAGGTCGAGTCATACGAAAGATTCAAAAATGGTACTTGATGCCGCCTTGCTTAGCACTCAGCATTATAAGGTAAAGATCAAGGGTAAAGAGGAGCAATCTAGGGAAAGGGGTAGCACCCTCTACCACACCTTGGTGTAGTAGCTATTGAAAAGGGAGCCTTCGGGTCACCCTCGACAAAGGTCACCAACTTAATTTTTTAACTATATGCTTATGTTGTGCTCCACTTGTTATTTTACCGAAATGATATTATTCTTTGCTAATATTGTTAATGTCAATAATATTAAACAAAATTTACTTATATATATATATATATATATATATATATATATATATATATATACGAGGATCATTAAATAAGTTTCCAGACTTTTTTCGTATGGGCACTTTTATTGATAGTACACACATGAAACTCTTGTCCCCTTCGAAGTAATCTCCTCCGGCTGCAATGCACTTGTACCGTTCCAACAACTTCTGGAAGGCCCCATGGAAGTCCTCTTGTGTGTGCGTGTCAATGACCTTCGTCACAGCCTCTTTCATCTCCTCAATTGTCTCATAACGACAGCCTGTGAGCTTAGGGAATAAGCAAAAGTCACAGGGAGCAAGGTCTGGACTATAGGGGGGTGAGAAACTGTGTTGATGCCCATCTTGGTCAAATAGTCTGTGACAACGATGGAGTTGTGGACTGCTGCATTGTCCTCGTGGAAATGCCACTGACCTGATTTGAAGAGTGCTGGCCTCTTCCGACGGAATCTCTTCCTGAACTCCCTTAAAACCTTAACATAGTGACCCTAACCTTTTGGCCAATCAACTCGGGTGTATTGACTTCCCTACTCCTCTCACACCTCTCATCATCCCTCACAGACTCCCTGCCTTCCTTGAATCTCTTATGCCACTCAAAAACTGATGCTCGATTCATGCAAGATGGTCGAAAAGCAGTCTGAAGCATTCCATACGTTTCTGTGGCTTATTTTCCAAGTTTAAAACAGAATTTTATTGCATATGGTTCTTCTAAAGTGTCCTCACGTCCAGATTGCATTTTTGAAATTAACCAGCTGTGACAATCAAGCTTTAGTAGGGTGTATTCCTATTGCCGCTGTAGCTCTTCATTTGAACCTGAAATCATAAAGATTGGTCAGTCGTCTCATAGGATGTATAGCAATAACATACGGAATTTTCAAGAGTCTGCAACAATTTTAAATGCTCGTACTAAAAAAGTCTGGAAACTTATCGTATGCACCTCGTATATATATATATATATATATATATATATATATATATATTTATTAGCACAAAGCACAAATATAGGTGTTAATTCACTCAGAGTTGAATGAACAGGTTATTTAGAGGGACTTAATAAAGAATGGTTCATTGGCCTTACACTTAGAGTGTTTACCAAAGGCCCTGGAGACTGGGGGCCCATCCCAGGTCGAGTCATACTAAAGACTGAACACATGCCTCCTTACTTAATACTCAGAATTACAAGGTATGGATCAAGGGTAAATTGGAGCAATCCAGATAAGGAATAGCGCCATTCCTTATACGTCGATGTTGTGGCAATTGAAAAGGGAGCCTTTGGGTCCCCCTCAGTTAAGGTCAACAACTTTACTTACTTTATCATATTACCCAACCCCTCCGATCGGGCAGGATATGACACAAGGTCAATTTTTTAAGCGGAGTTTAACAGGTTTGAATTCAGAGTTTTCCTTCTCCTAGACTAGTTGCCTTACCAAGGCTGAAGAACCCAGTCTGTCCTACTATTTACCCATAGCCGGAGGGAGAGTAATTGGATTCATACCTTTCCCAAGGGTATTAGTGCTATGTGAAATGCAATCAGTCTCGTCCAGGATTTGAACTCGTGTCGCCGTGTCCATTTCCTACAACGATAACCATTACACCACGGGCACCTCCCTTAACTTTACTTACTTTATAATAAGGGATCACATGTATTCACAAAGGTTAGAAAATAAAGGGTGTATCGCCAGTACTCAGATCTCATGAATATTTTTGACTCGGGTCAAAATTAGCATCATCGTCACCACTTTATTTTCAGCTAGAGTGAATATATATATATATATATATATATATATATATATATATATGAGAGAGAGAGAGAGAGAGAGAGAGAGAGAGAGAGAGAGAGAGAGTCATGATAAAAATCTATAGCAAAAAGTGCTTTGAAGTACTCATTGCATTAAAATCACATATAAAAAAGGATAATAACCATGTCTTAGAGTTTCACGTTTTCGATACTCGGGTGAACTAGTATTTAACTCATCAGACATTCTGAATTTTGTATGCATCCCTGTTGCGTTGTTGGTAGCGTGCTGGACTGCAGCATCATAGTAAACAAGTTCGAACTCCAGTCGCACTTTTCGGAAAAGTATGTATCTTCTAATCCCCCAGCTATGAGTTAAATTCACACCTGCTTTTCTTCTTCAAGAATGGCTATGGCATTAAATAGCCCACCAAAGTTAATATACCATTAAACAAAAGAACCAAACCAGATGTCTTTCAACTCTATATATAGTGAATCTAGAGTTGCTTGACTGTATTAAATATTAATATCATATTGCTAGCGCCAATAAAATAATATTACGGTAAATTAACTTTTAGCCCACACATAGTATATATATATATATATATATATATATATATATATATATATATATATATATATATATATATATATATGTATAATCCCATTCTTCCATTTTCTGACGAATTCCCACAGAACAAGATTATTTTTCATTATCGTAATGATTTATCAATGCGACTCATAGTCTGGAAGAGTGAGTGTAGTAAAGAGATTCATTCATAAAAGTATGCATTCTCTCTCTCTCTCTCTCTCTCTCTCTCTCTCTCTCTCTCTCTCTCTCTCTCTCTTTCGTTTTGTATATGTGTGTTATGCCCACTCACAAATCCCCCTCATGCATACACATGTATCTGTATATGTGTGAAGTACGTATTTTATTGTTCCTCCTTCTCAGTTGGATCTCTTTCCACTTCGACACAAAATAGATCTTTTTGTTTTTACCCTTTCTCTAATCTGAATAAAAGAAAGAAAAAATGAATTCGCGATAACAACACGAATCACTGCGCATGCGCCATACTTTTTTTTCCCGGCCCGACGGCAGCACATCTGATGCATCTTCACTCTCAATTAGAAGAGTCCATTTTGATCCTATTAATTCACCCGCAGATGGCGCATTACACATTTATCTACTGCTTTTTGGGGGCCATTGATATCTTACGAGCCTTTATATATTTGTAGGGCTTATAGGTTGGACTGAGGTTAAGGGAGACCAGTCTACTTTCGGACGTGTTTATATGTTTACTCGTACACGTTCCTGTAATTAAATTATTTTGTGGACATTTTAAATTTAAGAAAAAATTATCATTCAAACAGTTTTAGGTTGGGACCTTAATTTGAATTTGCGAGTATCATATGACTATCTTAACGTTGATCAAGGCAAGATTACCTGTAGAATTTATAAGCCCTGATTAACCTATAATAATTGGTTTTATGGCATATTAACCATTGTTAGTTATTTAATACCAAATCCACAGTTAAATAATCTAACAATTCTATTTCCAATAATTCAGTTCAGCATGAGTCAACAAAGTTAAATGGTTCCAAGTATTGTTATGTATCACTAACAGTTCGATTAAATATCAGTCATTTGTTTACACAGTTAGATGCCGAACAGTTCTATTCCTAACATTTCAATTTAGCATTCGTGATTTGTTTGCACACAGGTTAAATGTTAAACAGTTCTATTTGACCCATAGATAAGACCCTATCAGGTGCTACCACTCTGGGCCCGAGAGGAAATAGGAGCGATGGTAATGAAGGGTTACTCTGCATTCCCCAAAGATCCAGCATTACAGGAGCCTCATCATCAGATTGTTTAATGTCGAATCCAGGACACTCATTGGAGGTAGGATCTTGCATCTCAGTAGAGACGCACTCTGTATATTCTACAGTTTCTGCCGACTAGTTCAAATATTCAATAATTTAATTCGCGAGGATTTGGCGCCTATTGAGTTTTGGATTTCATCTCCTACGATTGCCAGTTCGGATTACTTATAGAATTTTGCTGTTTCAAAATTATTAGAGTCGTGGGAATAAGACCATTAGTGTATTCGTTCTTCGAAATGTTACTTGAACAGGTTGGTTGGCTTTTTAGTATATCAGCCACCCTTATTAAATACTGAAGCCAGTTTTTTTTTCAATCACATATGACTCAAAATAGTTATTCCTATTTAACAACCAATAGGTGAGGCTTAGAAAACGTAAACTCTATCTCCTTTAGAGGCGTAAGATACCTCCACCAAAAAAAAAGTCTGTCCTCTATATGACACTAACTTGTATCTGAGGGTGAGGCTCCAGCTCAGTGGGGTTTGGAATACTCCTTCATTGCTATGACTTTCAGATCTACTCTGACTCACAGTGGTAGGACCTGTTTGTGTCCTAATTTTGGGTCAGACAGAACTGTGTGCAAATAAATAATTAATACTAAATTGAATGATTAGTATTTGATTGCAATACTTGAAATCGTTGAACTGTGTTAAAAAAATGAAAAAAAATATTTACATTTAGATGGGAATACTTGATATCTAGTTGTCACACAATTAAATGATTTTAAGTATTCCCACCGATAACTAATAATTCTATTGAATATTAATCACTTGTTCGTACACAGTTGAATAGTTTCACGTATTGCTTACACGGCTGTATGGTTAAAATAACAAAAAAAAAACAACAAATAACAATAATCCTTAGTGAATGATTGAACAGTTTCATTTCATCCATTAATGGGACACTAACAGGTATTACCAATCTGGCTCAGAGTGGATCTGGGAGTAATGGCAAGGAAGGAATACTCGATATTCCCTAAAGCTCTAGGTATGGAGCTCTACCATAAGATTTGATTTAGTTTTCTGGGATATCAACCGTTGTTGGTTATCTAATACCAGATCCTCGTTATACATATATATTAAATATATATGATTTGGTTGGGTTGGGTTTTATGGCATATCAACCATTGTAGATTATTTAATGCCAAATCCTCTATATACATATATATTAAATATATATGATTTGGTTTGGTTGGGTTTTATGGCATATCAATAATTGTAGGTTATTTAATACCAAATCCTCTTTATACATATATATTAAATATATATGATTTGGTTTGGTTGGGTTTTATGGCATATCAACCATTGTAGGTTATTTAATACCAAATCCTCTTTATACATATATATTAAATATATATGATTTGGTTTGGTTGGGTTTTATGGCATATCAACCATTGTAGGTTATTTAATACCAAATTCTCTTTATACATATATATTAAATATATATGATTTGGTTTGGTTGGGTTTTATGGCATTGTTGGTTATTTAATGCCAAATCGTCTTTATACTTATATTTTATATATATGATTTATTAACACATTTTGTAAGATAACATTTTAAACGAGCCTGGGCACATTTTTTTGCACACAGTTAAATGATTTCAAGTATTTCTTTCCAATAAGAATAATTCTATTTATGATTACTCATTTGTTTATTCAAAGTTTTTTTCAATTTAATAGAAATCAACAAAGTTAAATGGTTGTATTGTTATGTATCACTAACAATTCAATTAAACAACAGTCATGTGTTTGCTCAGTTAAATGATTAAACAGTTCTATTTCAAGCAATTCAGCTTAGCATTAGTGATTTGTTTGCACTCGGTTTAAATGTCAAAGTACACCGTTTAAATGTCAAACAATTCTATTTGACCCATTGATAGGATCCTTTTAGGAGCTACCACTGCGAGTCAGAGTTGACCTGTGAGCGATGGCAATGAAAGGGTACTCCGCATTCCTCAAAACCCCAGCATTACAAGAGCCTCACCATCAGATTGTTTAATGTCATATCAAGGACACTCGTTGGAGGGGTCTTACGCCTCTGCAGCGATGCAGTCGGTTTATTCTACAGGTTCAACCGACTGGGCCACCACCATTAGATGCTGTTTAATATCATTCACCGGACACCTACTGTTGAGAGGAAAAGTTATGACCATAACTCGAAGACGCTAAAGTTCAAGTAAATTCTTTCTCTCTTCATTAGCAAGAATCATCAGTCAAAAGTAGCCAACCATTGTATATATAAAAAAAAGTAGCCAACCATTGTATATATAAAAAAAAGAGATAAAATAAAATCTCCTTTCTGCTGAGTAATTGGAGGAGAGTTAGGCTTCATTTTTATGCGATCTTTTTAATACGTCAGGAAAATCAATTCTAGTACATTGTCAACACTCACCTTGTCGGAGTATAATGAGCAAGAACGTTAATTAAGTACGATCTCACCTGTGTACTTGAAGATGTCACTGGCGCATTCTCACCAAGGGTATCTGCTCATTGTGCACTTGATATCGAGCTTGTTCAGCAGACCATTGTTAATGGCTTCAATTCTTGTTGGGTTCGGTTTCACTCTTTATTTAATGGCATATCAACCATCTTGGGTTTTTTAATGCCAAAGCCATCCTCGTAGAAGAACAGTCGTAGTGCGATTTAATCCATAGCTGGGTGAGGTTCATGCCTTTCCCAAGTTTATTAATTCAAAAGTGAACGTAATAGCCCGGCAAGAGTTCGAACTCACTTAGTACAATTCCGCAGTCTAACATTACGCCAAGAGGTCTTCTCCACTTCTTGTTGAGAGCTCCATACCTATGGATCTGTGAAGGCACGCTTAGTGTAACGGTTATCGTCGTAGGAAATGGAACCAGCGAGCTGTGTTCAAATTTTGGACGAAGCTGTTTGCGTTTCAGTAAGCAATACTACTCTTGGAAATGCTCTGTTCTCCTACCAGCAATGACTAAATAGTAGGGCATACTGGGTTCTTTAGCTTTTATTTGGCAAAATGTCAGGGAGAAGGAAAACTCTGAGGTCAGGAGAGCTTTACACTGCGTGGCGGAGGGGTTGGGTAAACACATATTTGGAGACTTGCTTCGAATCAAGCAAATCTTATTAAATGACTACGTTTCTCACCATGGGCACGAATGTGTAGAGTTATGGTTAGCGAGCTAGTCTTGCAGAGTAGTGAGTTCAATTCTCAATAGGTGTCCCATCCTTTCACCTGGGGCCAAATCTAAGCTACACTTGATTTTGGGGCGCCTCATTGTTGTGAGTTCAATCCTCACTAGTTTCTCCATACTTGTGGTCTGGTGCCAAATCTAACCTATGCTTAGTATTTGAGAAAGGCACATGGCAGTGATGTAATAGTTAACAGGATAGTCTGGTAGATCAAATACAAAGTAGGGAGTTCGATTCTCACTGGGTGCTCTATAATTTCACTTTTTGCCAAATCTAAGCGACAGTTGATTTGTGGGATTCTTGTATTATTCAGCCGTGCGTTCGATTCTTACTGAGTGATCTTATGTCAAATCTAAGATACGTTTAGTTTATCGAATCATTGAAAGTGAGTTCGATTCTCACTGCGTGTGAAATGTCGTTAGCGATTCTAACCGCCAATGAGCTTGCTATGTCGTGGCTGCCTGATACCACTAGTGAACCAAATGCCCGACTATATGACTGACAGCAAGGGTTCACATTCGAGAAATCTAGCATCGGGTGCGAGAAACAGTCATATACGTGAGTTGGTAATTTTTAAAGAGGCCAAACAGAACAGAGGAAAAGGAACGACTAAAATAAATTTTGGGGTTTTCAACTCACCTGCCATAACTGTTAAGTGGCGACGATCTATCGTTTCTATTATCAACTTGAAAATACCACTTCATATCTACATGTTTTTGAGAGGGATTTTGAAACACCAATAATAAAGGAAGAGGTATTTTTTTCGGTGTCTGATTTTTTCTTTTCTTATGATAATCTCGTTGTCATCTTATTCATCTAAACAATGTCTCCTCCAACTTTCTACTAGATCTCGCTAACACCACACGTACACTATGCTTTTGGCATTGGGTGAAGCTAAACGACACTGAGAAAATGGCTGCACCCTCTTGCCAAAAAGCGCGGCCAACGATTATCAGAAGTTTTTCTTGTCGGTTTAAATGATAAATATCATATGATATAAATGATATCGCGTATTTATCGTACTAAGGCATATATCTCCTTATCTCCAGTATCAAGTCAAGTTGTAATTTACAAAGATTTTTGCTTATATGCGACTTGCTCATTCGACTGGGGCTGTAGAATAAACCAACTGTATCTCTGCAGAGGGATATGACTCCCCGAACGAATGCCCTTCTAATGACACTAAACAATCTCATGGTGAGGTTTCAATAATGCTGAAGATTTTGGGTAATGCTGGGTACCCCTTCATCGCCAACGCTTCCAGGTTCACTCTGGCCCGGGGTGGTAGCACCTGATAGGGTCCTATCTATGGGTCAAATAAAACTAAACAGTTTTCTTATACTAAACTCAATTGTTTGAAATTAACTGTTTTGACTTTTTACTATGTATTTAAACTGCATACTTTTGCTAAACTTAATTGCTTGAAATAGAACTGGTTTTGACATTTCAACTGATAATAAACTGAGTTGTTTGAAATAAAACTGTTTTTGACACGTAAGCTGTGTGTAAACAAAAACAGTACTTATGCTAAACTGAATTGTTTGAAATAGAACTATTTATTTGCCTAAAGATGGATTTGGCATTAAATAACCTACAATAGTTGATATGCCATAAAACCAAACCAAACCAAATTAGATGTGACACAAGGCTGTATGAATGGGGAACCCAATGAGACAGTATCTAGTCAAGTTCGTTTACTACTATATTGTTAAAGACAGATATACGATAGATGTGTGAATACCTATAAGCACAAGTGGATTATCCCGTGTCTCAGAAAACTGGAATTTCGTTGTGATATCGGGAATTTTGGCAGATATCATGTTATGATAGAAGAAGAAGAAGAAGAAGAAGAAGAAGAAGAAGAGCAGCAGTAACAACAACAACAACAACAACAACAACAACAAAGACACTAACGTTCTATAAATTAAATAGAAAATTTAAGGAGTTTAACGCGTGCATGATTGTAATATAATGGCCGAGGGATTTCGTTTTATATATCTTGCCTTTGGATTTAGTTAGGCTGAGAACCTTTCGGCTCAGCACATGGGTTAGTTAGGTGCAAACTTGAGCGCAGGTGTTAACGCGCGCACGGGGAGGATGTGTCGTTCACAGATGTTAAAATAAAAATCCCAGATAGAAAATTGAGACTTGGGGATGTGAATGACGTCATGCACCGGAAGTGCGCGCGGACGATTTTGGGGATTTTGAAGAAAGTCAGTTGAGTTGAGAACTAGACTCTGAACGGGAAGGGTCGACTTCCGGGGCTCGCTGAGGGTAGACAAATTTGTGCGCTACGGGCGCCGCACGTCATGGGGGCAGATGGAAAAGTCATCATACAAAGATTGTGCATCTCTCTTCCTTATGTCGAAACCTTTAACTCCAAGGTAATAAAACGTTTCGTACCTGAACTAAGAAGTCGTTACGTGTTTTTCGTGTTTCGGGATTCCTGTGTTCTATGTATATATGTTACGAACATTCTATGTACGTTTCCAATATTCATGCATGGGTATGTTACATGATCATACCTTAGATTCTTACAGACATATCTCCTCCAAATCGACGTCAGACCGATTTTGACTTTAACGACATGGCAACCCGTCAAGAGGTTTGGAAATTGTGTTCATTGTAAGCCCATATTAACATTTGTTGTGTCGTTTCTTTTAAAGAATTTTTTTACACAATTGAGATATATGAAGTATTATATATATATACATATATATATATATATATAGAGAGAGAGAGAATAAACAGACTGACATAGATAGATAGATAGATATACTTTTTGCTCGTGCCTCGTATATTGAACGTGAATCAATAATCATCCACTTTACTGTTACATATATATATATATATATATATATATATATATAATGCACAAAGCATAATTTACTTGTATATATATATATATATATATATATATATATGAATTAACTAAATGTTGTTTAGTTTTGGCCAATTGCCAGTGCAATTGAGTACCCAGTGACGTTTGCACTTTCTAATCAATACAAACGATCTGAGACAACTTCTTAATCTTGCACCACAATGTACCGCCCGTGAGGTGGTGGCCTCATATTTGATGAACTTGAACACATTGATCAATCTGCTTATCTGTCAGGTAAACCCATTATTGTCTCTGTCTCGAAAGATGTTTTCCCCACCTCTCCATGAAGAAGTAAAGAACTTTTGTTTCAATTGTTTATTTCTTCGTTGAAGAAAACAACCAAGCGTCAGCTATTTGAATGTTTTGAATAACATCATGTACACCATTGTTCTTCGTAACAGTTAATTTTGACAGTTTTTATGGGCCAGGTCGGCTAGGGCAGTAGAGCACACCGGCTGCTGTATCAATACTACAATATGGATGCACCACATGGGCACTAAGAAAATGCAAGGAGAAAAAGCTAGATGAGAACGACTCATAAATGCAACGTGCTGTCTTAAAACAAATCCCGGAAGCAACATCCCACAAAACAGCAGTTGTTTGGCCACTTGCCTCCCATCACAAAAACCATCCAAGTAAGACGAACAAGACAAGCAGGACACCGCTGGAGAAGCAAGGACAAACATATAAGCGAAGTTCTTTCATGGATTCCGACGACCAACAAGAACTTACAGGGTGACCCAAAAAACAGACCCATATATTTTTGACTGAAATTCATAAATTTAATTATAGCTTTTTCTTTTTTTCCAGGATATGAAGTAGATTCTGTGCATGAAAAATTGGGACCATAGTATTCACCAACATGTCCTGGTCTACCAAGAAAAACAATTAGAATTATTTTTGTAGAAGTAATTTAAAAAGTTTATGGGTTCTGGTTTTTTTTGTGGGGGGGGGTCACCCTGTATGTCAGCTCTGTGTGAAAACTGGATGCAGTTTGAAAGACCTTCCGGGGCCGATGGATGATAGGGACGGATTGAGAGAAAGAGAGTGTGTCAGAGTCAGGAAGATCCGTGCTGTCATCGCCCCTGGATGATGATGATGATGATAATGTTCTCATATCCTTAGAGATAATTATTGACTGAGCCTATATATATCAACACATATTCGAATATGCTATCGTTTTTCAGTGCTGTTTTAAGCGAAGATCATCATTGACTTGCTCTCGTATGTACGTGTGAGATTATATATATATATATATAGCCCAGGAGACCTGGGTTCAATCCCAGGTAGAGTCATACCAAAGATTCAAAATATCGTACTTGACGCCTCTTTGCTTAGCACTCAGTATTATAAGGTTCGGATCAAGGGTAAAGTAGACCAATCCAGGGAAAGGAGTAACGCCCTCCCCTAAACCTTAGTGTAGTAGCTATCGAAAAGGGAGCCTTCGGGTCACCCTCGGCTACGGTCACCAACACACACACACACACACACACACATACACACACTCACACACACACATATATATATGAAAGAGATAGAGAAATATAAATATACTGTCTTATAGTGTCTCATTGATTGCGTATGATATAAAGTGATCTTCCAATTTATTCCGGACGCTGTATCCTATTATATATATATATATATATATATGTGTGTGTGTGTGTGTGTGTGTGATATTAAATAAGTAAAACGAATCACCTATTTACGGAAGTCTATTCCTTTTTACCATTTTCCAATATAAAATCGTTTTTAGTTTGTTTTTTTTTCTTAAGTTGTCCATATTATTTCTTTCTTTGCCACACTATTTATTGTATTTTTTGAAACGATTCATTATCTTTACTTTTCCTTCTCTCACTCAGTCTCGTTTCCAAGGTTATTTGAGTCTTCTTCTTCTTCTTCTTCTTCTTCTTCTTCTTCTTCTTCTTCTTCTTCTTCTTTCAGGTTAAAATAACGTTTATGATCATCATTAATCTTCAATGGAAGATTTATTCAAGTTGACTCGCGAGCATATATACTTGATGAACATGAAATAAATGAGAACATTTTTATGAATCCTCTGACTCTTGGTAATATGAATAACGAAATGATTCTTTTGTGAAATGAAGCGTTTTCCTCTCGTCGATGCCAGTTTTATCAGCGATGCTCAGAATACGGTGAATGTATCTCCTGCTGAGGAGGAAGAACTCTCTCTCTCCTGCAAATAAAGAGTGATGGTGAGGTTCCAGTTCTGGAGACCTTGGGAGGACTCTTTTATTGCCCTTACTACCAGTTCCACTCTGACCTAGTCAGTGTCTCATCTTGGGGTCAAATAGATCTGTTCAAAAATTTGTCGTATTCAATCGAATTCTGCGCCAAAAACGCCTCTTAAGAAACGACTACAAAAAATATAAATACAAACATGTAATGAATTCCTTGGCATAAAATAACCCAAGACGAGTTGACATACCGATAAAATTATTGCCCAGTCGGCTGCACTCTGCAGAGGGGTAAGACCCCTTATGAGTGTCCCAGATATGACACTAAACAATCTGATAGCAAGGTTCCAGTGATGCTGAGGCTTTAGGGAATGCGGAGCACCCCTTCATTGCCATTGCTCCCAGGTCCACTCTAGCCCAGCGTGGTAGCACCTGATAGGACCCTATCTATGAATTAAATTGAACTAACGGCATACTTATGGTAAACTGAATAGTTTGACTAAACTGAATAGCTTGAAATAAATGTTTTTGATAATTAAAGCGTCGTTAGATTTAAACTGCGTGCTTATGCTAAACTGAATGATTTGAAATTGAACTGTTTTCTGACATTGAAACTGTACTTACACTAAACTGATTTGTTTAATATAGAACTGTTTTGACATTTAACTGTGTGTAAATAAAATCTATACTTATACTAAACTGAGTTATGGGGGTATCCTCGTGGTGTAATGGTTAAAGAGATGGACTGTGAAATCGTACTAAGCGAGTTCGTACTCCAGTCGCGCTATTACGTTCACTTTCGTTCAAATACCCTTGGGAAAGGTATGAACCCCCTTATCCTCCCAGCTATGGTTTAAATAGTACCACTACTGTTCTTCTTGGAGAATAGCTTTAGCATCAAATAACCTACAAAGGTTGATATGCCATTAAACAACCAAACCAAACTAAACTGAATCATTTGAATTAGAACTGCTTGACTAAACTGAATAGCTGGAAATAGAAATGTTTTTCACTATTAAACTGTACTTTCAGTTAAACTGCGTACTTATCCTAAACTGAATTGTTTGAAATAGAACTATTTTCATAAAAATAGATTTGGCGTTAAATAACCTACAAAGGTTGATATGCCATAAAACCCAAACAACCAACCGACCAATAATCGATAAAATTAATCAATATTGTCGATGGGCAAAGTCCAATTCAATATAATTATCCACGGTTTCGATTTCTGCAGTTTCTGTTATCCATGATCAACACCAAAATAAACAATTCCTAAGTTTTACTTCATACCTCTTTAAAAATGCAAGGCTTGTGATGCTGGCAATTCAATTTGACTGCAAATTATGAGAGTTCTTGATTTGATAAATTAGAAAAAAACGTACGTTAAAAAATATAGTTAAGATATAGCATAAGAATATTTGATTTCTTTGTTTAATGGCATATCAACCTTTGTAGGTTATTTAATACCAAAGTCATTCTCCTAGAAGAACAGTAGTGGCACTATTTAACCCATAGCTGGGAGGATAAAGAGGTTAATACCTTTCCCAAGGGTATTTGCCCGAAAGTGAACGTAATAGCGCGACTGGAGTGCGAACTCGCTTACAACGATTCCGCAGTCCATCGCTTTAACCATTACACCACGAGGACACCCCCTGAGAATATTTGAGCCATTACGCAAACGGGAGCCTTGCGTAGCGCAGAAATTAGCCAGTTCGTCTAGCGCACCATTTGAAGTGCGTTCGATTCAGGTATTTACCACCCGACTCATGTAACATAAAGTCGGACTAACATGAGGTATCCCGCAGAAAGCATGCTCTCCGAAGAGTGGATGAATAAATTATATTCCGTCAGCATTTTCCGTTAGGGACGCTTCAGGAGACAGGCAATCAACCCAGCCCATTCTCCTTTAAGCGAGGGGCCTGGTGCTGCCTAGGAAGAAACTCCCACCTTAAAACATCGGTTATAAGTGTTATTACACAAACAACCTGGTATCAATGTCAGGAGGCAGCGTTTATATGTATTCGTTGCAGAGAAGACCCCCCACCGAAAAAAGAGATGTCCAGCGAATTACTCTAAAACTATATCCTGCGGTTGGACTCCATTCCTTGAACGTTTGAGAGTTTCGTCGCCATTACTCCCAGATTCATTTCTGACCCAAAGTAGTGTTATTTGTTAGGGTCCCACTTTTGGGGTCAAATGGATCTTTTGAGATGATGAAGTGATTACCAGCTTAAAATGAATGTGAAGATACTTTTTTGTTGCTTATATAACTGGAGCCTAGAATTGTTTAACTGACTTCGGCTTAAAATAACCAATAAGGGTTAATATACCGTAATATCAACTAAGCGTCTCGTTGTTTGATCTCGACAAAAGTTGTCGGAAATAAAGACGTGATAAAGGAATGATGACGAGTTGACAGGAAAGAGAAAAGTCAGACACATGGTCACTTACATGCCGTAATACCAACCAAGTGTCTCATTGCTTGATATCGACAAAAGTTGTCGGAAACAAAGACATAACGAAAGGATGATGACGAGTTCATTGGATAGAGAAAAATCAGACCCGTGGTCACAGAAAATGCTACTCACTTTATTGTTCCATTTCAATATCTTTCCGGGCCTTTCTCAAATCAGGAAGATGTGAAGTTGTGTTTTTGAGTCGATAAAAGAATTGCTAAATCGTAGCTGACCCTCAATGAAGGCGATGGTGAGGATTTTCTTATCCTCGAAATTTAAGACGTTTCTAGTCCTCTGCCGGTTATTTACTGACTGCCACGCCCTTTTTAAAAATCTTCGCTTGTGACTATTTCTTACACCCATCGCGAGAGTTCCCGTAAGTGATCCTTTGTTGTCGGCCACACACCGGGGCATAAGGTTCTGTAATTGTGGGAAGCAGCCACTACGTTTCACAACCTACCAACCAGTTATTTACTGAGCTTATCTTAAATGTAGCACAAGGCCAGATATCTGTGGCGCCCAGTGAGAATAGTACTCGTAAACAACGGTCTGCTAATCTAGTTTGCTAACCATTACACCACGTGAGGTGTTCTAAACCAACCAACCAACCAACTAGAAATGAAAACCAAGTCTTTAAAATTAACATACTAGTATAAAACTTTCCCCTATACGCCTTTATCAGATAAAGAGAAATTGTTTTTAAAAATAATAGAATTTGTTGATGTATGACACCGAATTTCTCCGACAAAATACATTGGAGAAACACTGAGTTATTTTTTTCATAGATGAATAGATGAACACCAGAGGACATTAAAGATAAATAATAACCTTAACATTCTCGTAGAGTATTCAAACAAAAGAAATCCTCGTTTCTATCTAGATAAAAGCGTTCCTGATAAAAGAATTAACGAATCAAATTTCAAATGTTTAGAATATGTTCTTATTTGAAAGTACCAAACGATAAATCAATGAATCGGGTTCTTTAATATATCCCCCGTTTTTAGCCAAAATAGTAAAAAGTAAAGTAGGCGACCGTAGTTGAGGGTGACCCGAAGGCTTCCTTTTCAATAGCTACTAAAAAGTGGTATAGGGGAGGCTGCTACTCCTTTCCCTGGATTGCTCCACTTTACCCTTGATACTTACCTTATAATGGTGAGTGTTAAGCAAGGCGAAATCAAGTACCATTTTTTGAGTCTTTAGTAAGACCCCACCTGAGATTGAAACCTGGCCTCCCGGACAATTGGCGATCAAATGAGACAAAATTCAGGTTTCAGCAGGAATGCCACTGTTTTAATTTGTCACCTGTGTGGTGAAAGTGAACAATCAATTTTTCGGAACACCATGTACATCTCAAATCATATCAAAACTTTTGAAATAGTCTTTATTATATGTTAATAATACTAAAATATATAAATGAACATTATTGATAAAGAATAAAAAAATATTGTACATGATCATTTTTATTTTATCAAATCTATTCATTAATATTATACAGGGTGTGGCAGAAATACTTCTAACATTTTGAACAGTCTCCTTGTGGCGCATGTGAATTTAGGTAAGTGGTAATGGTAGCTCCATCAAGCTAATGTCTAACCAGGCTTATCATCCCATCTAAAGGGTGCTGCAGAAATACCTCCAATATCTTAAACTGTCACCTGTGCGGTGCAAGTGAACATAGGCAAGTGGTAATGGTAGCTCTATCGAGCTAATGTCTTGCCACTTTTTCTCAGATGCGATCAGTTAAGACTATAACTTGAATTCGGTGCTCGCAGTGCGTTGGCTGTTAAAAGTTGTTTTTTTTTAACTGGTGAATCTGTAATTGCTATACAACTTTTTGTCGGAATGATGATGTTCCGGATAGAAAATTAATAATGTTATGAGTCAAAAATTCTATCCGAAATAGTACCATAATGACGTAACATGAAATGAGCATGAAAAGTCTTCTATTTGGTTTGGTTTCTATGCTTACTGGCATATGAACCTTCGCGGGTAATTTAATGCTAAAATCATCCTTGTCAAAAAACAGCTGATACTATTGAAACTATAGCTGGAAAGACAAGAAGATTCATAGCCTTCCCAAGGGCATTAGTCCCCCAAAAAGAACGCACTAAAGTGACTGGAGTTCGAACTCACTTGGAGGCTACAGTCCAGTACTTTAGCCATTACGCCAAGGGGATTTCAGAAATGTTGTGATGAAGTTACAGGTTAAGAAGTCTTTAAAAAGACCTACAGCGCCAAACACGCAGTGGTCACAGATCACAGCGATGATCATTATAACTCGTACCTGACAAAAAATGACTAGGCATCAGCTTGATTGAGCTCCCGTTGTTATTTACCTAAGTTCCTTTGCACCACACTAGTAACTGTTTAAGGTTTTATGGCATATCAACCTTTATAGGTTATTTAACGCCAAATCCATTTTATGCAAATAGTCAGTTCTATTTCAAACAATTCAGTTTAGCATAAGTACACAGTTTAATTGTCAAAAACATTTCTATTTTAAACTATTCAAACAGTTATATGTAACAATTCAGTTAAGTGTAAAAACAGATTTAATGTCAAAAAACAGTTCTATTACAAATAATTCAGTTAAGCATAAGAACGCAGTTTAAATGTAAGTACGGTTTAATTGTCAAAAACATTTCTATTTCAAGCTATTCAGTTTAATGAAACAATTCAGTTTAGCATAAGTATGCCGTTAGTTCTATTTAACACATAAATAAGGCCCTATCAGGTGCTACCACTCCGGGCCAGAGTGGACCTGGGAGCGGGGGTAATGAAGGGGTGCTCCGCATTCCCCAAAGCTCCAACGTTGCTGGAACCTCATCATCAGATTGTTTAGTGTCATATACAGGACACTCGTTTGGGAGGATCTAACCTCTCTGCAGAGAAGCAATCGGTGTATTCTAAAGCCCCAGCAGACTAGGCAATACACAGATTTAACAGTTTTATTTCAGATAATTCAATTTAGCAAAAGTACACAGTTTAGATGTAAAAACAGTTCTATTCTAATTAATTCAGTTTAGTAAACTCCCAATGTTTAATTCTATTTAACCCATAGATAGGACCCTTATCAGGTGCTACCTCACCATCAGATTGTTTAGTGTCATATAATTGTTTAAAATATGGGACGTATATCTGCCACACCCTGTATAATTATTAATGAACAAATTTCATTAAATGATAATGAGCTACAACAATATTTTCTTCTTCGTAATTAACTATCAATCATATCATTTTATAGGATTATTGACATATAATACTGGGTGTCTCAAAATATTTGATTTTATTTGAGATGTACAGGATAAGTAAAAAGTAAGTAAAGTTGTCTCCCTTAGTCGAGGGCGAGCAGAAGGCTCGCTTTTCGATAGCAACTACACTGAGGTGCCGGGGAGGGCGCTACTCCTTTCCCTGGATTGCTTCACTTTACCCTAGATTCGTACTTTATGTTGCTAAGTGTTAAGCAAGGAGGTATCGAGTACCATTTTTAAAGTCTTTGGTATGACGCGACCTGGGATTTATTCCAGGTCTCCCGGACCATTGGCGAACACTCTACCCACGAGGCCAATAAGCGGACAGGATTTCATTTCGTAATCTTGACCAATTCTCGTTAAAATTATCTCGGATTTTAACGACGTGTGTAGAAAAAACTCAAAACTATTTATTTTATGTTCAAACATTTTTTTTTTCATTTTCCAGTGAATGACTTTTCAAAATATGATAAGAAAAAAACCCATAAAAGTTAAGACATGGAATTTGAACTTGTTTCTACACATACTGTTGAAATTTGAGAATATTCATATGAGAATTACTTTAGTCATTCGATGACGAAATAATATCGAATTTTCTGAAACACCCAGTATATTAATATATAATATATTATTTGTGAATAATGAATATTCTTTTCTTACAGCTTATAGTATAAATAGCTTTCACAAAGCATATTTTCATTGCCCAGTCGGCTGGGGCTGTAGAATACACTGACTGCACCTCTGCAGAGGGGTAAGACCCTCCCTCCACAAACGAGTGTCTTGATATATGACACTAAACAATCTGATGGTGAGGTTCCAGTAATGCTGGAACTTTGGAGAATGCGGAGTACCCCTTCATTGCCATTGCTCCCAGGTCCACTCTGGCCCGGTGTGGTAGCAACTGATAGGGCCCTATCTATGAGTTAAATAGAACTAACTGCATACTTATGCTAAACTGAATTGTTTCATTAAACTGAATAGCTTGAAATAGAAATATATTTGACGATTAAACCGTACTTACATTTAAACTGCGTACTCATGCTAAACGGAATTATTTGAAATTGAACTGTTTTTGACATTGAAACTGTACTTACACTAAACTGAATTGTTATATATTACTGCTTGAATAGTTTGAAATATAAATGTTTTTGACAATTAAACTGTGTACTCATGCTAAACTGAATTGTTTGAAATAGAACTGATTATTTACATAAAAATCGATTTGGCGCTAAATAACCTACAAAGGTTGATATGCCATCAAACCAAAACTTACGAAAGCAAATTTCGGGGGGGGGGATAGAATACACCGACAGCGTCTCTGCAGCGGAGTAAGACTCCCCCGACGAGTGTCTTGAATATGACACTAAACAATCTTATTGTATGGCTCCAGTAATGCTGGCGCTTTGGGGAATGTGGAATACCCCTTTATTGCCATCGCTCCCAGGTCCACGCTGCCCTGTAGTGGGAGCACCTGAGACGGTCCAATCAATGGGTCAAATAGAACTATTTGATATTTAAACTGAGTGCAAACAAATGACATGATGAATTGAACTGTTAGAAATAGAACTGTTTTAAATAACCTACACTGGTTGATATGTCATATGTCACACAGGTTTAGTGGAGGTGTGTTATGTTTTGACCTTTTGACCCGGCCAAAAATGCCATTCAAGGTGGTGCACCGGAAGGAAGTGACACATCCCGGTCACTGGAAATCGGAAGAGGTTGCGCAGGCGTTGAGGCGTGTCTATATTACTGCGTGGGAGTTTGAAGGTAATATAAGGCCGACGAATTGAGGACAGTTGGAGATAGGCGAGAAGGAGGGCAAGCAGTACAGTGGAAGACGGAGGTTGACGCGATGTAGTAGGGAAAGCCAGTACACAGAAGAGTTTACTCCAGGGTTCGGTTGAGCAGCCATGAAGAACGAGAAAGACACAACGCTGACGACCATAACTTTGGGGTCAAAATATTTCAGTGATGTTCGGTCTCCAGCTCTCTCTCACACGCAAACTTGGAACAACCCTTTCGAAACTTACAAATAAAGATGTGAGGTAAAATATTTTATAAAGAAGTCTTCCTGCGTCTTCCTTGCGTGCGTCATTTGTTCCTGTGTCTTTATCATCGGGCGTTTTAATTATTATTGCATCGGTATGCATCCAGCATATGTATGTATATTTCTGCATGAATCAGCAGATGACTATATAACAGGTGCCCGTGGTGTAATTGTTATCGTCGTAGGAAATGAACATGGCGACACGAGTTCAAATCCTGGACGAGACTGATTGCATTTCACATAGCACTAATACCCTTGGGAAAGGTATGAATCCAATTATTCACCCTCCAGATATGGGTAAATAGTAGGACAGACTAGGTTCTTCAGCCTTGGTGAGGCAACTAGTCTAGGAGAAGGAAAACTCTGAATTCAAACCTATTAAACTTCGCTTAAAAAATTGACCTTGTGTCATATCCTGCCCGAGCGGAGGGGTTGGTAAATAGGATATGTCATAAAACCCAACCAAATCAAACCAAAAAAGATTTTCAAATAATCTTTATATTCAAAAGCTTCCATATCGATGTTGCTGGTCTTTTTCCAAGACCCGTTATGTTAATGAATTCCTTTATTTTAAAATCGATTTCCTCGTAAATGTACATCAAATATTACGAAATTATTTTGAAAATGATAACAAGAATGTAGCCGGTGTATTCAAAGCCCCACCCATAAGGTTTCCAATCTCGTACTAATGATTTATCTATAATTATATTGTTTAAATTAACTATTCCTAACTAATTATATTCTTTTGTTGGCACAGATTTATATGGTTTCAAGTATTCTTATCTAACACTAATAATTTACTAGCAATTACATGGTTTCAAGTAATTAATAATCATATTAATTCTTACGTTTCAAGTTTTTTTAACATAATAATTTAAAAATTATCATTTGTTGGCGCAGTTATATGATTTCAAGTATTCTGATCTTACATCAATAATTTTCAAACAATCATATGGTTTTAAGGAACAACAACAACAATAATAATAATAATATGGTGCAGTGATAAAGTTTATCGAAAACACCATGGAAAACTGGAGAGTCGAACTGACTATAGGAAAAAAAAGCTTACCTGAGAAAATCCTGAGAGGTATCTTCCAAGGAGATGCGCTATCACCATTATAATTTGTAATAGCGATGATGCCACTGAATCACATACTTAGGAAATAAATTTGATAAATCACAAGAAAAAATCAACCACCAAATGTACAAGGACGGCATCAAACTGTTTGGCAAAAATGAAAAAGAATTAGAAACCCTAATACAAGCAGTGAGGATATTCAGTGAAGATATAGGAATTGAATTTGACATAGAAAAATGTGCCTTGTTGATAATGAAAAGCGGAAAACGGCAAATTGGAGAAGGAATAGAACAACCAAATCAAGAATAAATCAGAACGTTCGTAGAAAAGGAAACTTACGAATGCTTGGGAAGATTGGAAACAGACACCATCAAACATGCAGAGATAGAATAAAGAATAAAAAAATTAAAAAAAAAAGAATACATAAGGAGAACGAGGAAACCAAACTACACAGCAGAAATCTCATCAAAGGGATAAATACCTGGGTTATCCCTCTCGTAAGATACTCGGGACCATTCTTAAAGTGAACGAGAGAGGAATTTAATCAAATGGACCAGAGAACAAGAAAACCCATGACGATGCAAAAGGCCTAAAATCCCAGAGATGACGTAGGCAATCTGTATGTGTCAAGAAAAAGAAGAAGAGGACTCGGCAGCATTGAAGATAGCATCGATGGCTCGATACAACGACTAGAAAACTACACAAAAATGTGCTGTAAAAGACTGATAACAGCCACCAGAAATAACACAGATAACACAAGCATCAACTGAACGAAAATAACTAGAAAACAAAAATAGAGAGAAAAACAACTGTATGGATATTTCAAGCGACAAACAAGTGAAACATCACAAGAGAAAGCGTGGACATGGCTAAGAAAGGGAAGTCTTAAGAGAGAAACTGTAATGTTTGCTTTAAGTGAATAAGATACAAGGATAAATATGTATTCTAACTATTTGAAAAAAAAAACCCAATAAATTAGCAAAAGCAATTCAAACCAAGTGTGAGAATTCTACAAGAATAGTTTATCAGGAGTTTTTCTCAAGTTATTTGTTAGTGAAATGAGATGAAACTTTTCATAAGACGCTCTGATGCTGCCCCTTGACTCCTGTGGTGGAAGGAACAACTGACAGGTTGGTCCAAAAAGTATTTGAAGATGTAGATTTCTTTCTCTCTCAGACTTGTGCTAGAAGGAATACATTGCATGATTTTACCCAGTAAAGAAAAAAGCCTTCCTCAAAAATCCATAATAACCCCCCCACCACAAATAGGGTCCGTTTTATTGAAGTCTCGACTTTACTCTTTTAAAACCCGTGTTCAACTCAAGAATTCATATCTCTCGAATTCCACGTAACTGCATTCTATTTTATTTCCTATCTTCCCAAGCTTTGTTTCGACAGTTACAAACTTTGATCGTTCAACGGTAAATCCCTCCTCAGTAAATGTTGATATATCCGCTATCTAGAGTGCTGAGAGTTGTATGAAACATTATACGTCACAGTAGTCAGGCTATGTACTGCTAATAGCCAATCAACGAGCACCCGAGAGTTTCACACTCTTCTTCCGGTTTTCTTCGGCGGTGGGGTGAACTTTGACTTGTCACCTGCACAAATGTTTTATACATCCGGAAACGTGATTGCCGAAAGTGATTACGTCAGACTAACCGTAGCGTATATTTCTTTTTATAAACGGATATAACCTGAAAATATTCAAGAAGTATAAATCCTTGAAATGTGAAAAAAAAATAAAGGAAAATGATTTAAAACCATTTTAGAAAGCAATCTGATTTTACTAATTTCCAAGTTGTCAGAAGGAAAATTGGATCGAATCTGGGTAACTATTAAGGCCTCAAGAATAAGCCTCATAGTGCAAATCAAATTCACTACCCAGTAATAATTTATCTGATAGACAAGATTGCTAGACTTTACATTATATTGGTGGGGCCCTTCCGGATGCTTTTGGGGATTTTAAAAACCTTTCAATCCGCCGATGGGTATTTTTTTGTCATTCCGATCAGATTAAGTTCAGAAGATATTGAAGAATGCACAGCTGAGGTAACTGTCATTGTTATAAGGGAGTAATGACAGTGGACAAGCACAAATGCACAGAGATAAATATGAACAGGCTGATAGATAGATAGATAGATAGATAGATATGAATAGACAGACAGATAGTTGGTTGGCTGGTATTTAATGACATATCTATCCTTGTGGGTTATCTAATGCCAAATCCTCTTTTACTGATGGATATAGAGACATGTAGATATGCTTAGCCGGAGATAGATAGATAGATAGATAGATAGATATGAAAAAACTGAAAGAGCTAGCGAGCGAGATATGAACAGACTGATATATATATATATATATATATATATAGAGAGAGAGAGAGGTGAACAGACGTAGATAGATATGAACTGACATATATAGATATGTTTCGACTGAGATAGATAGATAGATAGATAGATAGATATGGACAAATGGCTACATGAACATAGACGGAGACAATTTTTCTACGCACTTTTTTTTCTTCGTACTTATTTTCCTTCGCGCGTTTTTCTTTTCCATTTAACACAATTCATTATATTTTTCCGCTTCTTTTCCTAAACGAACACATCCTGATAAACAACCATTTTCTCTTTGTAATAAATACATTTATGAAGAATAAATCTGTAAAATGTGAACAGAAGGGGAAAATTCTTTCAAACCACTTTAGAAAACAATCTGATTTTGCTAATTTCCAAGTTGTCAAAAAGGAGACAGGATTGAATATGGGAAGCTATCAAATTTGAAATAGCGAAACAAGAGAAAAAACACTTGCGTTGAATAAACATTATTTGTAAACTTAGACATATATAAAACGCATTGTATATTCATATGTGTGTGCGCGCGTATATACTCTACGTGTCATAAGTATTTAAACAAAGAAATGATTACCTTCTAATCGCTTGATTTTGAGAGTTGAAAACAATGTACTCTATAGGGAACTGTCAATTATCACAACAGAAAGTACCACTCATAACTATTCGAACAAAGGTTAGTTAGTTGGTTTGGTTTTTATGGCATATCAACCTTTGTAGGTTATTTAATGCCAAATCCTCTTTATACATGTATATTAAATATATATGATTTGCTTGAGTTGGGTTTTATGGCATATCAACCTTTGTAGGTTATTTAATGCCAAATCCTCTTTATACATGTATATTAAATATATATGATTTGGTTTGGTTGGGTTTTATGGCATATCAACCATTGTAGGTTATTTAATGTCGACTGGGGCTACGGAATACACCGACTGAACCTTAGTAGAGGAGCAAGACTCCCCAAACGTGTGTTCTGGACATGAGACTAAACAATCTGATGGTTAGGCTTCAGTAATGCCGGAGCTTTGGGGAGTGAGGACTACCCCTTTAATGCCATTGGTCCCAGGTCTACTTTGGCCCGGAGTGATAGCTCCTGATAGGGTCCTATGGGTCAAGAAGAACCAAGTACTTATGCTAAACTGAATTTCTTGCAATAAAACTGTTTTTACATTTAAACTGCGGACATGTGCTAGATTAAATTGTTTGAAATAGAACAATTGATATGTATAAAGATGGATTTGGCTTTAAATAACGTACAAAGGTTAATATACCATAAAACCAAACCAAACCTTGATCAAAACCTTGATCAACCATTGTAGGTTATTTAAAGCCAAATATATATATATATATATATATATATATATATATATATATATATACATTTGGTTGATAACATTTTTAAACGAGCCTGTGTTCATTTTTTTTTTCTTAGGAGTGTAATGGTTTTAAGTATTGCTGTTTAATACGAATAATTCTATGGAAATGGACACGGTGACACAAGTTCAAATCCTGGACGAGACTGATTGCATTTCACATAGCACTAATACTCTTGGGAAAGGTATGAATCCAATTATTCTCCCTCCAGTGATGGGTAAATAGTAGGACAGACTAGGTTCTTCAGCCTGGTTGTGGCAACTCGTCTAGGAGAAAGAAAACTCTGAATTCGAACCTGTTAAACTTTTGTCATATCCTGCCCGAGCGGAGGGGTTGGTAAATATGATAAAAGGGTACTCTGCATTCCCTAAAGCTCCAGCATTACGGGAGCCTCACCATTGTATCCAGGACACTTATTTGGGGAGGTCTTGAATACAAATATTTCATTCAGACAGCGCGATTTTAACCTTTTTATGGCAACCAGCCTGGGAGAAGGAAAACTCTGAATTCAAACTACTTGTATTCTGTTTAAAATTGATCTTATGTCACAATCTTCTTAAGTAAATAGTAGTACAGACTGATTTCTTTAACCATTTTATGGCAACCAGATTAGAAGGAAATCTCTCTATTCAAACCAGCTTTAATCTACATAAAAGGTGCACTTACCATAAAGTCTATCGTCGTGGGAAATGAAATCGATGACTTAATCTCAAATCCTGGACGACGCTATTTGCGTTTCCCTATGCGCTAATGTCCTTTGGCAAAGACATGAATTTATCTATTCAGCGTCCCCGCCCACCAGCTATGGGTAAATTTTCGGACAGATAAGGTTCTCTAGTCTTGTTAGGTAGCTTTACTACACTTAAAAATTAACCTTGTGTCACATCCTGCCCGTGGTGGAGGGGATGGGTAAATACCTACGTTCAAAGTGCACTGAAATCATCGGTTCCAGTCTGATCACTGAAGTTAAGCCGCGATGAGCCTGTTTGGTTTTGAGATGAGTGACCAATTAGGAACAATCGAAACGAGAAACAATTGAAACTCTGTCGGTGGGGTTTAGAGTACGATGACTATATCCCTTGCAGTGGGATAAAAACCTGCCCCCTTAAAATTGGGGGTCTTTGGTATGACATTAAAATGCTGATAAGTTCTGGAGATCTGAAAAGCGTTGATTACTGTCCATGGCATTATCCCAAAGTCAATTCTGATTCGAAGATCTGTTTAAAAAATTATTCATATTCGATAAAACTGTGAGCAAACAAAAAAAAACTCTTACGAAAAAAACTACTTAAGAAATTTAGATATGAACACGATTCCCTAACCTCTTGGCATGAAATAAACCTAGAAGAGTTGACATGCTGTTAAAATCAATTAACCAAATATATAAATGTAAATAATCTGAGGTCTTAGTAAATAGCAACAATGTCCCGCTAGTTTGGCTCATTAACCATTACATGAGACGAAGTACCCAAATGACTCAATCATTTGAAGAAAGATTATTTTATCTATTTAAGTTTTATCAGAGGATTGTTTTCTATTCTGGGGAAGATACAAATAAGTTATTGTAATGAAATAATTATAAAAAGTCGATAAAAAAAAGGTTGGTATTTAATACCCGCTGCTTTTATATCTGACTCAGTTTTTGATAATAGCTAGCCATGTTTTAAGTGTAATAATCTCTCTTCACAGATTGGTTCCCCGTGTAGCATCAAAAGGAAGTTGACAAAAGGAGCACGCCTAAGAAGTAATGATTTGACAGTTGCGAGCGTAGTGTACTCTTGGCATGCTTCATTTCAAAGAACAAAAGTTCACTACGGTATGTAGTGCTAAGTATGGTCATTATTTGAGTTTAATATCTGTGACTTTGCTAGAATGAAAATGTTATTCTCCAGGATCAGAGTGTAGTATCTTTGTACCTTGTCTAAGATCAAAGTGTCATTCTGTAGTAATCCTTCTTAGGATCAGGTTTGGTTTAGTTTCTTTGCTTAATGGCATATCAACTCTTTTTAGGTTATTTAATACCGAAGCCATTCTCCTTGAAGAACAGTAGTGGTACTATTTAACCCATAGTCTCATTGGGCGCCCCATTTATTTGGCCTTGTGCCACATCGAAGCAAAGAGCTTTGTAAATTACTACTATTTAACCCATAGCTGGGAGGATAAGGGGGTTCATACCTTTCCCGAGGGTATTTGAACGAAAGTGAACGTAATAGCGCGATTGGAGTACGAACTCGCTTACTACGATTCCGCAGTCCATCGCTTTAACCATTACGCCACTAGGACATCCCCTTCTTAGGATCAGAGTGTGGTATGTGTGTACCTTGCCTAAGATCAAAGTGTCATTCTGTAGTACTTCTTCTTAGGATCAGAGTGTGGTATCTGTGTATCTTCCATAGGATTAAAATGTCATCCGCCCGCACTTTTTCTTAAGATCAGACTGTAGTATCTGTTTACTTTGATTGGATCAAAGCGTTATTCTCTAGTACTGAGGGATAAAGTTGGAGAATCATCCAAATGGAAACTCAAAGTTCTAATTGAGATCGAGGGTGTGTCAAGCAAGAAACTTGGGCTTGAAATCTTCGAAAAACCGAAGATCAATAAATTTATCTGCAATTGTTATGGTACTTTTCCACAGTCATTATCAGAAAGTGAAAAGAAAATTTTGATAGTCGGGTGAAGGGCCGCATGAATGTTGCTCGGGGTCACGAGTTGGGAACCCTTGATTAAAACGGATGACAGCTTGACTGGTTTTCTTATTCGTAATCAATAAAAAAAATGATCGTTTTTTTTAATCATCAACTATAAAGTATTATACGTGATGTGTAGAAAAAGAATCAAGGAAGAAGCTGTATTTACCAAGACAGTGCTATGTGGGCTCTTGGCGAAAGAGAAATAAATGCTTTGTTATCATCTTACGTGATACCTTGGGAGTGTAAGGCGCCTCTGGTGGTGTAATGGTTAGCAAGCTCGACTAGCAAACCTACACGAGTGAGTTCGAGTCTCATTGGGTGCCCCTTTCATATGGCCTTGTGCCACATCTAAGCAAAAAGCTTAGTAAATTACTACCTTGGGAGTGTATAAATGTAATATTATATATATATATATATATATATATATATATATGTGTGTGTGTGTGTATGTGTGTGCGCGCGCGCGTGTGTGTGTGTAATATAACCAGAAATAAAACTAAACATACTGCCATTATGCTATAATAAATTTATTCGACTGGCCGCCAACGCAGCTTGCCTCATCAGATAGCTTTTTACAAAATGGAAAGAGAGATCAGTAAACATAACTCATTAAAAAAACAAACCCCCGGAAAAAAACAATCTATAATGGCAGGTTGAACATGAAGAAGAACCGGGTTAAACCTTGTCGCCATTCCCATGTCTTGGATTTTAATCGCTGTGTCGTATTTCAATTCATCATTTTTTATTTATTATCCACGTGTTTTTTTTTTCATTTGTTCACTAGAATATTTTCCTATATACTGGAGCCTCTTTGGCTATGGAACTAAAAAGCGTTCATTTTACACAATAGATATTTATTTTCCAGCATAACCCCGTTCCTTGTCATTGCATTTAACTTAGCTTTGAATATTGATCACTTGAATCACGGTAAACATTTCAAGTCAAAGTTTCAGTAATAAGTCGTGTCATGCTACTGAATTATTGATCCACTCAAATATATTCGATTTAGTTCCGCATGAAATTAATCATCTCAACCGAATAAAAAAATAAATCGATAAAAATAAAAACTCTTAAACTTCAACCATACTTTCCGGTCTCTTTTTCCATTTCCGGTTGCTCACGGCAAGAGGGAGATCTTTCAAGTTATTGGAAAGAAGTTTTAATTTAGAAAAAAATTTTAACAGATTTTCATGCTTGCTTTCTTTATTTTAAATTTTTCATTAAATTCATCAAATACAGCTGTGAAATGTAGGACAATTTGTGAATAAAGTCCACATGGTGAAACCTTTAATGTTCGTAATTGATTTTAAACATTAAAATAATATATCGCTATTCTTACACACACACACACACACACACACACACACACACACACACACACACACAGTGGCATACCCATACTTGAATGTTTATATATATATATATATATATATATACACACACATGTATATATATATATATGTGTGTGTGTGTGTGTGTGTGTGGTTGGACAGCAGTCTTTCCTTTAAGCATGTTTGATTAAATAACAAAGACATATTTTGTCTATATATGATTTTATATATGATTTTATTAGGATCCTTTACCAAAATTCATCCACCAATTCCAACCTGAAAGCAAGACACTTATTAGGAAATTTGAACGGATTTTAATAAAATCATATAGAAAAAATATGTCTTTATTATTTAATCAAACATGCTTAAATATACATACATACATATATATATATATATATATATATGCCGACCGGGTCTGAAATAATTTCTGTAGATATTGCTATCTCGCTCTTACGTTTAGCGGTGTTGGTTGAATATTTTCAAGCAGTGCGAATGTTTTTAATCTTTTGTTTTTCATGGAATTTTTTCCCACAAATATCAGTTTGTATAATATTCATTATTTATAAATTCTATCATCTGTGGTGGCTTTTTACACGCTGCCAGAATCATTAAATAGATATAAAACTATATATATATATTGTTAAATTCTATCATTCAACGTGGGAAAACTCGAGTAATACCCTTTCCTCATCAGCCACCAACTAGGGTGATGCCATAGTTTCGGTTGCTAAGGTGATATTGCTATCCCTGTTTTTTGACGCCGACAGAATCATAGAATAGGTATAAGACTATATATATATTATCATCACCATGACGTGTCACGTGCAAGGATTTTCCTGCCCCTCTCCTGCCCCTCATCTCTATCATCCATCGCTCCCGGCAGGTCTTTCAGGCTACATCCTGTATCTGTACAGAGCTGTTGTAGATAAGTTCTAGCAGGTCGCCCAACGATTGCTCGTCCGAGTGAAGAGGTCAACTGGAGTACATCACTTATGGGGTTCTCCTTACTTCTCCAGCATGTCTTGTTTGTCATATTTGAATGGTTTTTGAGATAGGTGATAGGTGGCCTTACAGCTGCTGTTTTGTGAAATGCTGCCACCAGGATTTGTTCAATTGAACCTGGAGCACTCTTACACAATCGTCGTCAAGCTTTTTCTCCATGCACTTGGTCAACGTCCATGTGGTGCATCCTTAGAGTAATACTTACACGACCACTGCTTGGAAAAAAAACTGCGTTTTATTTTATCGGATAGGTCTGATTTCCATATGATCGATAGCCTATCGATAGCTGTCAATGTCTTCGCTAGTCGCGTATTGATGTTATTTTCGGTAGATGAGGTTGGTAAACTTGTCCACTAGTTTCAGAGAAATACCGTTTTGTGTGGAGATGTCGCCGCTTTGATTAAAGCACATGATATATATATATATATATATATATAAAGTAAGAAAAGTTGTCGACTTCAATCGAGGGTGACCCAAGGGTTCCTTTTTCAATAGCTACTGCACCGAGGCGTCAGGGAGGGCGCTACTCTATTCCCAGGATTGCTCCACTTTACCCTTGATCCTCACCTTATAATGCTGAGTGCTAAACCAGGCGGCATCAAGTACCATTTTTGAGTCTTTGGTGTGATTCGACCTGGGATTGAAACCCGGTCTCCCGGACCATTGCTGAACACTCTACTCATTTGGTCAACGGCCCGGTTACAACGGTTTGTGACCCAGTTTTTTGTGTAAAGTTATCATGAAAACAATGAGTGAATTCGTAAAATGATATTCACAACTTACTTATAAAACTTTCAGAGTCTCATTGCGTGCCCCATTCATACGGCTTTTCGCCACATCTAAGCAAAAAGCTTAGTAAATTAAAGCATCTCTATAAGAGTTCCATTTGGTATTATTATTGTTGAGTCTTTACCGATTCATCATCCCTGATGGAATTGGAATCTTGCCCATGTGATCTCGGTAATATCAGTTCTGCTTTTCTAATAAAGATATTCCCATAGAAATATTAACATTTAAAAAAAATCATTTGCAGAAAATTGCAAGAATGTATTGTCAAGAATGGGTAAAGTGTCGAAACTGTTTGAAATTAAATCATAAAGATAATCTCATAACTATATTTACCAACACCTCCGCTCGGGCAGGATATGACACAAGGTCAATTTTTTTAAGCGGAGTTTAACAGGTTTCAATTCAGAGTTTTCCTTCTCCTAGACTAGTTGCCTCACCAAGGCTGAAGAACCCAGTCTGCCCTACTATTTACTCATAGCTGGAGGGAGAATAATTGGATTCATACCTTTCCCGAGGGTATTAGTGCTATGTGAAATGCAATCAGTCTCGTCCAGGATTTGAACTCGTATCGCCGTGTCCATCCAGAGAAGGAATACACTGAATTCACACTTAAAAATTGACCTTGTGCCATATCCTGCCCGAGCGGAGGGGTTGGTAAATATATACATGAAACTTTTAAAATGACCTGATGATAAGAAGGGCTACCAATGAGTGGCAAAACCCCTTTCATCTAATATTTGTAATTTCATCATTTATCTATTTTTCAAATGCCGGCTAAAATTAAAATTGGACTGTCGTGACATAATGAAGAAATACTTTGGTTTTGTCATTTGTTTATACACAGTTAAATGTAAAAACAGTTCTATTTGTAGCACTTCAATTTAGCCTGAGTGCATAGTTTAAATGCCAAACTGTTATACCCGGTGTCATAGTACCTGAAAGAGTCCCATCGATGGGTCTAATAGAATTGTTTGATATTTAACCTGTGTAGTCATGCTAAATTGAATTGTTTGAAATAGAACTGTTTTTACATTTAACTGTGGGTGAACAAAAAACTGTTCTTATGCTAAACTGAATTGTTTGAAATTGAAATATTTATGTATAAAATGGATTTGTCATTAAATAACCTACAATGTTTGATATGCCATAAAACCAAATAAACCAAAGCAAACGGATGACTTGGTCATTTCCATTACTCACAGATCCTCTCCAACCTGGAGTGACAGTACCTGTTAGTGCCTCATCTATGGCTCAAATAGATCTGTTTAAAAATTAATCATATTTGATAAGATCGTGTGTAAAAAGACTTCTTACGAAGCAACTCTACAGAAAAAATAAAATAAAATATAAATATGAACGTAAATGAACGCGATTCTTTTAACTCTAATAATAAAATAACCCCAAACGAGTTGACACGTCGTTAAAATCAATCAATCAATAAATCAACAATCAATCAAATACGAGCCCAGGCGGCTAGAGCTGTTGAATACACTAACTGCTTCTCTGCAGAGGGGTAAGACCCCACCCTCCGTCAAAGTGTGTCCTGGTTATATGACACTAAACCATCTGATGGCCAGGCTCCGGTAATGCTGGAGCTTTGGGGACTGTGGAGTACTTTTTCATTGCCATCGCTCCCAGGTCCACTCTGGCCCGGAGTGGTAGTACCTGATAAGGCCCTATCTATAGGTCAAATACAACGAAACTGCGTACTTATGCTAAACTGAATTACTTGATATAGAACTGTTTGTAATCTAAAATGCCTATTTATGCTGAAATGAATTGCTTGAAATAGAACTGTTTTGACACGTAAACTGCATACTTATGCTAAATTGAATTGTTTGATATAGAACTGTTTTGACATTGAAACTATGAACTTACACTAAACTGAATTGTTTGAATTTGAACTGTTTGACTAAACTGAATAACTTCAAATAGAAATGTTTTTGACAAACATTTAAACTGCGTACTTATGCTTAACTAAATTGTTTGAAATGGAACAGTTTTTGTATGCGAAACTGAATTGTTTGAAATAGAACTGTTTTGACATGGAAACTGTACTTACGCTATACTGAATTGTTTGAAATGGAACTGTTTGGACATTTAACTGTGTGTGAACAAAATCTATCCTTATACTAAACTGAATTTGTTGAATTAGAACTGTTTGAATAAACTGAATAGCTTGAAATAGAAATGTTTTTGACAAACTGTGTACTCATGGTAAACTGGATTGTTTTAAATATAACTGATTATTTGTATAAAACTGGATTTGGCATTACATAACCTACAAATGTTGATATGACATAAAACCCCAATCAAATATGAAAACGCAATTATATTTTTACAAATGACTGAACTCTGAGAATGTACCAGGGTTATTTTATTCTGCAAACGAAATATATATTCCCAAGGCTAATTATTCCAGGTATTTAAAGATTTTTTAATGCAATGTAGACTGAATATTATTGTGCGTTATAATTCAAAATCTTTCACATCAAAGCCTGTGGTCCGTTGTTGCAAACATTTCTGTTAAACAGATTAGATTATTCAAGTGGGGCAAATTAAGATAAAATAAAACAGCTATTATTCGAGATTTTTGTTATTTCTTTTTTCACTTTCGGTAAACGTAAAACCAGCCTCCAAGGAATTTCCAAGACATTAAGAATTTTGGTAGATACGTTAACTTGCCAATATCTAAATATCGTCTGGTTTGTATTTAACGGTCAACATTTTGGATTTGTTTGTAAAACAATTCTGAAAAAATATTAAATAAATAAATTGATAAATAAATAAATAAATAAATAAAAGGTCTTTGCGAAAAATATTAAAGGGTGTCTTTGGAGTTTAGGGCGGAAATATATTCTTGGGTGGCATTGCATATGTTCGAATTGCAATGTAGGGCTAAAAATATTATGATGAAATCCTTGAAAAGTTTTGGTTCTGTTTCCTTGTTTAATGGCATATCAACCTTCGTTGGCTATTTAATGCCAAAAACATCCTTGTAGAAGAACTGTAGTGGTACTATTTAACCCATAGCTGGGAGGACAAGGGGTATTTGTCTGAAAGTGAACGTAATAGCGCGACTGGAGTTCGAACTCACTTTGCTACGATTCCGCAACCCATTGGTTTAACCATTACACCAAAAGGACACCACCTGGAAAGTTTAGGATGGGTTGATTTTCCTCAGAATTTTGTGGAGTAGAACTGGAACCTTCAAGATGAACCCCTCCCTCTAAAAAAGGAATGTCCTAGATATGACACTAAACTGCATCTGATGGTGAGGCTCCAGTTCTGGAGATCTTGGAAGTGTGGACCTTAACTCCCAGGTCAATTTTTACCTGGAGTGGTATAACCTCTTAGGATCCCATCTATAGGTCGAATAGACATGTTTAAAAATTATTTGTAAACATTATAAAGAAGAAAATTCTTAAGATATAAAAAGCACCAAAATGTAAATATTCATATACAAAGAATGCAATTTCCTAACCTCTCGGCCTAAGATAACCCTAGAGGAGTTGACGTGTCGTTAAAATCAATTTATCGATTTCAATAACAGTTCAAACGTACTATTCTCAGGACATTTTAAAGAAACAAGAACACACATGCCCCCCGCCCCACATCTTGCTTTTATCTTTTAGTTTTCTGAGCAGAAACCTTGAGCCATATACCAGGATCATTCAATAAGTTCTAAGCCTTACCCAGAAAGAAAAGCCATCGGCGAACGTTTTTGCTGTGGCAACACATTTCCCTTTGTAATAAAACAACGAAAGAAAAATAATAATTAAATTTTCTCGTTGTGTAGCCATAATTCTGCTCGTTTTTCTGGGTGAAGCTTAGGACTTTTTGAATTACCCTCGAATATATTTACCCAACCCCTCCGCCACGAGATCAAATTTTTAAAGCAGAGTCCATCTGGTTTGAATTTAGAATTTTTCCTTCCCCTTGACTGGTTGCCTTACAAAGCTGTAGAACGCAATCTGACTCACTATATATATATATATATAGCTGAGATGATGAGAGGAACAGTGATTGATCTTTGTCTTTTCTCAAATGATATCTGTGCCAAGTGAAACGCCCACAACATCGTCTTGGATTTGAAGTCTGCTCGTCAATTCCATTTCTTAAGGCGATAACCGTTACACTATAACCTCCACAAACCTTCGACAATATAAATGTACTTGGCCAAAAATGCAGAGTGCCCGGTAAAAATCTAGCTCACTAGGAATAAGCTGCTGGTTTCAATTGCTAACTATTAGATCACTCGAGATTTTATTAGAAGAAAAAGCATACAGTTCCGACCTTACATGAATAACTTCACTCCTCTCAATTTTTTTCCTAATAGAAAATTAAATTCTTCTACACAAAAGATAGCGGTATCTTGTTATTTCTAGTCGAAGGTTATACAATGAAAATGAACATTATTAGCTGTTATTTATGACCAAACTCAACATTGAAACTTTGTAATCAAAAATAAAATTATCTATAAATATACATTATTCACATGCTTGTATGTGCGCGCACTCTGGCGAGAGAAAGAGAACGTTTGCACGTGCACATATTACGTTGAATTGTGTCAATAAATTATATATATATATATATATGTAATACGCGCACATATTTGTATTTACCCAACCCCTCCGCACAAACAGGAAGTGGCCAATTTTAGCGGAGTTTAACAGGTTTAAATTCAGATTTTTCCTCCTCCGAGACCGGTTGCCTTACTAAGGTGGAAGACCCCCAAATTGCCCTACTATTTACCCGTTGCAGGGGGAAGAATAGTTGGTTGCATACTTTTGCCAAGGGTACTAGCGCTATGTGAAATGCAAATAACCTCGCCCAGGATTTAAACTCAGGTTGCTGTGTTTATTTCCGACAACGATAACCATTGCACCACGGCAACTCTCATCCGCACATACATGTGTGGGTGAGAGCAAGGGAGAGTCAATGTGTGTTGTCTTTTTGGACAATGGGTACCAATTATGTCTAGCAGCATAATTTTCATATCTTGACCATTTTGCGATACTTACTTCACGGAGTTAATTTGCATATTAGGCTATACAAATCAAATTTCGACAAAACAACCCCATTTCGTCGTTAATTTTCAATCCAAGATTTTAGATCTTCAGGAATAAGTTATTCATTTGTTGATAGACTTCCGGCCCATTGGCTTAGTGGTAGAGTGTTCACCAATGGCCCGGGAGACCCGGGTTCAATCTCAAGTCGAGTCATACCAAAGACACAAAAAGTGGTACTTGATACCTCCTTGCTTAGTACTCAGCAATATAAAGTATGTATCAAGGGTAAAGTGGACGAATCCAGGGAAAGGAGTAGCACCCTTCTATACACCTCAGTGTAGTAGCTATTGAAAAGGGAGCTTTCGGGTAGCCTTCGACTACGGTCACCAACTGTACTTTACCTTACTTATAATATCGCAAAGTTATTCAAGTAAGGTCACTGATTGTTTTGAGACTGGTTACAGCCTCAGGCTCTTAGCTCACTGGGTAGGTCGATACGAAAAAGAAAAAAAAAACACAAACCGTCTGTATTTATTCCACTACCTAGCAGTGCAGATGACCAAGTGGCTTGTATTCCGGTGAGAGAATCGCCATTTATATATCAATATTGCCCATAAAATGTTATTTCTTATCTATAAGACTATCAAAGAGCAGATTACATTTTCAGCTCTTTTTCAGCCAGGAGTCCAGGGAGGGGACTCAATGTATGGTATAAGGGCGATGTTCACAGGTGGGGCTACATAGACGGGGAGAATACTGGCTCGGGGATTCTAAGAATCAAGTGACGTAAATGATAATATATGTTTCTGGGTTTATTGATCTTTATTGTTTTACTAAAAGAAAAAGAGCAAACACTTTACCGTTGTGGATTACAAAACTGACGTAAACCCAACCCCGCGCAAAAAAAAAATGTGCGGACACTGGATGCAGTCTAGAGAATCTGCCAGGAGCGATGGCTAATAGGGATGGATGATGAGAGAAACTCAAGGGAATTCGTGCTATTAGTACGACTTAATTATGACGATGATGAGACACACATAGGAATTGTTTATTTTTGCCTTTTCTTCAAATTCAGACAACTGCTTACGAGCCCTTTCCAAAGAACCTATTCACAAATCAAGGAAACGAAAATTCTAAGAAACTTCCAATTTTTTGAAAATTATGACATTTTCAAACAATTTAGAGAACTTTGACAATAGTCTAAGACAATAAACACTTCCTATGTTTGTCTAAGCCATTAAAGTTTCATTAAAATTTATGGCAACAGTAAAAACATGGTTATTTTCTTCAGGGTGTTTTCGTCCAATATATATATATATATATATATATATATATATATATATAATCAAAGGAAATAATCACTTCCTTGTGTGTCCAAGCCGTTAAAGTTTCATTAAAATTTGTGGCAATAATAAAGACATGGTTCATTTTTTCATATATATATATACATACATATATATATACATATATATATATATATATATACATATATATACATATATATATATACATATATATATATATATATATATATATAGAGAGAGAGAGAGAGTCAAAACGATATATATATATGTATATATATATATATATATATATCGTTTTGAGTTACAAATGTAATTTCTTTTAGATATGTTTTTTATTGTTTTTTATTATCTTTTACAAATGACGAGATGTGAGTGTATAAAACAAACTTTGAGATAAAGAAAGACGTTTAAATTTCAAGTTTGAGATTCTGTTTCCTGTTTTAAAATAAATTTCAAATGACGTTTATTTGACACTTGTGAAATATTTTACTTGGCTTTTCAAAAATAAAATAAAAAGAACAACAAAAATAGCAAATTTACCACCTTAAACAAATCACTGGAAGAATATCTGGTTGGAATTTAATTTAAGTTCTTATTTTACTCCAGCACTTTTTCTTTGCCGTAAGAGAATTTTCAACGTTTAGATAATGAAATAAAATTCAATAAAAATAAATAAATGAATAAATAAATTACTAGAAATTTCAAACAAAAAACAAAAAAAAAAAACAAAGTAGGATTTTCTCTGTAATTTCATGGAAATAATTTTTATCGAAAAATCGGGTGAATTTATTCACTTACAATGGACCGAACTAACTACTCTGACTATTGTGGTCCACTCTGACTTTTTAGGGTTTTGTTTGTCGGTCAAATAGATTTGTTTAAAAAATGTTCGTTCCAGATAAGACCGTTTGAAAAAAAAAAGCCACTTAAGAAATAAATAATGTAGACACGAACGTACAATGGACGTGGTTCCCTAACCTCTTGGACTAAAATAATCTTAGACAGGTTGATATGCCGTTAAAATCAATCAATCAATCAATCAATTCAGAAAACTATTACACCTCCTTTTGCTTAAAAAATGACCCAAAACTATTTTCATTTTAATATATCAACTGATGATAAGGAAAATCAGGTGTTAGTTCTAAGGTCTTTTATCTCAGGCAACATGGTCAACCAAGACGGAAAAACTTTTTATGTTTAAAGGTCATTTTGTAATTTACTCTCATAGAATAAGATAGAACTATACACCCCTAGTTAGAATATAAGAATCACCCTCAAAAATGAAGAAAAAGATATTGTTTACAATTTTTAAATTATGAAAATCAGATAAGGCATTAAATCTAAAATATGAAGAAAATTCAATTCATTTTTTATATGTATATTAAGATTCATGCTTAATTTTAAAATTTTGTTCTGACATAAGCTGAACTATAGAATATAAAGGCAATTTTTTTAATTTGATATTTTGTAGATCCACTGTTAGCTTTGATAATATCAAGCATACTATCAACTAGTTTCTGAAGTTGAACTGAAGTTATTTTTCCCATGCATCTAAATCGAATTTCTTTTCGTCCGAGAAAACAACTTTTCGTCATTCTTTAGCACTCATGGTTTGATATTGACGATCATATTCCAGTTGTTTCTCTTTGTGCTTCATAGTTAACCTTGGATGATGAATTATTTTCTTATGCTTAATTTTTTCGTTGTTTAAATGCTTTTTAATTGTTCTAGTACTGCAAGGAGGATCCACTAGAGATTTCAATATTTTTAATGTTGACGAAATTTTCTTTTTTTATTTCGTGAACAATTCTTCTCTTGAATTGTGGTGCTAATTTTTCTGACCTGCCGGTCGGTTTTCTTATACCATACTTATTTGGACTTTTCAAGTAATTGCAGATAACAGTTTTACTGCCTTCGAAATTTCTCTCTGAGATTTTCCGACTCTTTTCAGAGCTGTAATCTCGCCTTTCTCAAATTCAGATAATTTATTTCCTTTAGCCATTATTAGTATTTTAAGTATTACAGTTTTAATAGCTTTTATATTACGTAGACTATATATAATAAATTTTTCAATTACATTCTCTTTTCTTTACTTTTTATTGGTGGTCTTATATTTATGTCAAAATAAGTTTTAAAATTTCGCATAAATGCTAATATACATATAAAAAATGAATTGAAATTTCTTCAGATTTTGAATTTAAATGTCTCTTTACCTTATCTTTTATATATCTGATTTTCATAATTTGAAAATTGTAAACAATATTTTTTATTTATTTTTGAGGGTGGTCTTATATTTTTGTCCCGGGACGTATAAGTTTTTTATGTGTTTAAAATAAAATCTTAAGTCAAAATTTATAGTTCATAACTTATTTCTAATTCAATTGATATATACTACTTTAAAAGCAAAACAAATTTATAAAACTTTTAATGACATTTTAAAAATTGCTTCATTATAGGTTCTATAACGGAGGTGTGCAATTCTAATTGATCTTTATAAAGTTTTGTATAATTAAACAAGGCGAAGCAAAAAGTAAAAATATTAAAAAGTGAAAAGATAGACAAACACTTGGATCTTGTCAAAGAACTGAAAAAGCTCTGGAACACGAAAGTGACGGTCATACCAATTATAGTTTGAATACTTGAAACGGTCCCTTAAGGCTTGGAAAAAATGGAAGAATTGGAAACTAGAGTGAGAATCGTGATAATGTAATATAATGGCCGAGGGATTTCGTTTTATGCCTTTGGATTTAGTTAGGCTGAGAACCTTTCGGCTCAGTGCATGGGTTACTTAGGTGCAACATTAACACAGGTGTTCACGTGCACGCGCGGAGCGGACGTGTAACTCAGAGATGTCACACTAGCCCGACATGGGAAACGGGGTTACAGAGTGCGAATGACGTCACGCACCGGAAGCGCGCGGAGGATTTTGGGAGATTTTGAAAAAGTCACTTCGTAGAGTTGAGACCTGCCTCGATATAAGACGGTTGGCTTTCGCTAGGTCACGAGGCCTTGTGGCGGGTGCCGCACGAGATGGAGGGTAGATGAAAAAGCCAGAATAGAAAGAATGTGTATCTCTCTTCCTTATGTCGAAACCTTTAACTCAAAGGTAATAAAAGGTTTCGTACCTGAACTGAGAAGTCGTTAAGTGTTTTTCGTGTTTCGAGATTCTTATGTTCTATGTTATATCTTTATGGACATTCGATATACGTTTCACACATAGCCATATGATGGGTATGGTACAATAACAATATTGTTAAAGTTTCGTTTAGTTTGGTTTTATGGCATATCAACCATTGTAGGTTATTTAATGCCAAATCCATTTTTATACATATAAACAGTTTAATTTCAGACAGTTCAATTTGGCATAAATACAGTTGTTTTTGGTGATACACCGTTAAATGTAAAAACAGTCCTATTTCATGTAATTCAGTTTAGCATAATTACACAGTTTAATTCAATTTGACCCATAGATAGGGCCCTATTAGCTGCTGCCACTCGGGGCCAGAGTGGAGCTGAGAGCAATGGCAATAAAGGGGTACTCCACATTCCCCAAAGCTCCAGTATCACTGGAGCCTCACCATTAGATTGTTTAGTGTCATTATCAGGACACTCGTTGGGGGTGGGCTCTTACCCCTTTGCAGAGCTGCAGTCGGTGTATTCTGCAGCACCAGCCGACTGGGCCAGTATTATTAAGATGAGCTAAAATATTCAGAAGTGTACTTAGAATAACTAGTGAGGTAATTAAAGATATTTATTACTTTATTGATAATTGATTATATTAATTATTCTATTAGTTAGTTCAGTGAGGTAGGAACTGTTCAGAGATCTTTTAGTTTAATTGTACACGGCACCGAGGTCGGATTGTACGCGCGCGCACGTGCGAGAATATGAAAAAGGACACCTGTCATCTCGGGACTGGAAAGTTCAAATGTAAATAAAATAGATTCATGTCATGTCATAAGTGTTGTGGCCTGTTAGTGGCCAGAAATAAAACACGGAAGAAGAGAAAGTTGGTAGAAGAATTGTATTGAATAGACAGAACATATATACATAGTAAGAGTGTTAGTACAGCAGATGGAAGTGTCCGTCTGAAACTGTTAGGTTCGACGGCTGGGAGGAAGTCGGTATTTGTCGTATGTCCCACCAACCGGTGGGTCCTAGCGCAGAGCCGTAGCCCAGACACGTCCGGTAGCATTCCCCAAAAAAAAGGAGCGCATCAGGCGCCAGGCAATAAACCTATCCCTTCCAAGGAGGGTTGGAGCCTAAGGGACGGCCCCTGAGGCTCGAGGATGCTGGTCAAAATGCAAGTCGACCGATTGCCACTGAAGTGTGTCCCAGCGCCTCACATACGCTACACTAAGGTGAGAGGAAGTCCCGATATTTGTCTCTGCCTCTCACCAGACAAGACTCGACACAAGGTCAAATGACCCGAAGGTCGATTTATAGTAGGGGCTAGGGTGGGGGAAGGTCGGATCCAAGCCGAGGCTCGAGCCTTGCTGGACTAAGCTGGTCATTAGCCCAAACATGGACCTAGATACCTAATTATAGCTTAAACTGGACGGAGAGGTCCAGCGCTATCCAAAGGTGTCAGTGATACAGCTCGTCCACCCGAAGGTGTCCCAGCCGAAGCCGGCTGCCTTTGGCCTCACATCTGACATTGAGCATTGACCGTCCAGTACAGATGCCAGGCAGGAAGCAGAAAAGCCTCCGCGCGAAGCACTGTGGTTAATCGAGCTCACTCGCTGGTCGAATTATAGTGGGGGTTAGGGGAGAGGAAAGTCGGATTCAAGCGAACTAAGCTGGTCATCGGCCCACTTAGTACATAGTGGGCCTGTGAGCCTAGCAGGGCATGGGCCCAAATCTAGGTCCAGGCACGTATGCCTGATTATAGCTTAAACTGGACAACAAGCCCAGTGCTATACAAGGGTGACAAAAATATCAGTGATGCAGCTCGCCCATCCAAAAGTGGCCCAGCAAAAATCGAGTGTCTTTCGGCCACAAGTCTGCCATTGCCTGTCCGTCACGGATGCCGGACAGTCCGCTGAAAAGCCTCTGCAAGAAGCAGTGGCTGGTTGAGCTCCCTCCCTGGGAGGAAATTTCCTCGAGAGTAAATAGGGTTAGTATTTATGACGGAGGAAGAGTTCATTATCGTTTAGATAGGTCACCATAATAATGTTTGATGGGGAATAAATAAAAATATAATGAAAGAACCGGGCCACTGGCCTTATGAGTAGAGTTCGTTAATGGCCCGGGAGACTGAGATTCAATCCTAGGTCGAGTCATACCAAAGTCTCAAAAAATACTACTTGATGCAGCCTTGCTTAACACTCTGCATTACAAGGTAAGGATCAAGGGTAAAGTGGAGCAATCCAGGTTATGCAG
The DNA here is from genome assembly GCA_963585895.1 of Sepioteuthis lessoniana. Taxonomy (NCBI): domain Eukaryota; kingdom Metazoa; phylum Mollusca; class Cephalopoda; order Myopsida; family Loliginidae; genus Sepioteuthis; species Sepioteuthis lessoniana. The sequence goes on from OY757925.1 coordinate 81,100,292, forward strand.
TAGCGCCCTCCCCAACACCTCGGTGTGGTAGCTGTTGAAAAGTGAGCCTTCGGGTAAACCTCGATAAAGGTCCCTGATTTTACTTCTATAAAAAAAGATAATTTAAAATTCAAGAGTCGGACGTTTGGAACCCAAAGAGACATGACGTTGGTCAAGGTGGACGGTGGGTCTCTCTGGGTTGCGAGTTTCGTTCATAGATCCTTACAAGTTCTTCTCTCTATGTTGCATCAGACAGCTGGGATTGGAGAGAGTCTAAATAAAAAGACTTATCTGATTTACAAGTTCACCTGTTATTCTTTTTTAATATTTAATATTCAAGAATGGGATCGTATTACAAGTCGTTGAGAGCTGAAAAAAGGGGTGTGTAATGGTTAAAGCGATGGACTACGGAATCGTAGTAAGCGAGTTCGAATTCCAGTCGCGCTATTACGTTCACTTTCAGGCAAATACCCTTGGGAAAGGTATGAACCCCCTTATCCTCCCAGCTATGGGTTAAATAGTACCACTACTGTTCTTCTCAGAGAATGGCTTTGGCATTAAATAACCTACAAAGGTTGATATGCCATTAAACAAAGAAACCAAACCAAGAGCAGAAAAGACTTGTCACTCAGACTCCAATGAAAGTCAACCAGTTTATGATTGTTTAAAAAAAACTCGCAAGAAATAAAATAATAATTAGTTTCCCAGAACCTGGAAAAGAGACTGGACGAATTAAAGATACGAGACAGAAACAAGACCATCCAGACCACAGCACTGCTAAATATCAACTAGAACTTTTAGAAAATAACTTCTTCGGTTTGGTTTCTTTGTTTAATGGCGTATCAACCATTGTAGGTTATTTCATGCCAAAGCCATTCTCCTAGAAGAACAGTAGTGGTACTATTTAACCCATAGCTGGAAGGATAAGGGGGTTCATACCTTTCCCAATGGTATTTGTCCGAAAGTGAACATAATAGCGTGACTGGAGTACGAAATCGTGTACTACGATTCCGCAGTCCATCGCTTTAACCATTACACCACGAGGACACCCCCTTCTTCGTTTATTTATTCATTTATTTTTTAAGGGTGAATTGGAGTGTACTTATATATGAGCAATATTGCAGGGAAAAAAAATCTGTTCACGTGTAAAACTGATCAATTGATGCCATTGCCTCACGTTCATATCATTTACCTATTTTATTTTTTTATTTCATTTTATTTTATTTATTTATTTATTAATTTTTCACATCGGGTTTTCTACTGAGAATATACCGGGCCAATATGAGTGCATGTGTTGAACACATGTTCAATTAGAAACGAATTCATTTGCCATCAATGTAAAAGAAACTTACAAGGAGATCATGATACCAATGTTCGGAGGGGTCCACACCATGAAGTCCAACCCCCCCCACACACACACACAGACACACACACATACACACACACGTGTATGTACGTGTGTGCGTGAGGGTGAGAAAGATATAGATAAAGAAAGAGAAATAGAGAGATAGAGGAGGATAGAGAGACAGACATAGAGATCAAGAAAGACAGACAGACAGACATAGAAAAAGAAAGAGGGTGAGAGAGAGAGAGAGAGAGAGAGAAAGAGAGAGAGAGAGAGAGGCATAGATAGAGAAAACAGAGACAGACAGAGACAGAGAAACAAGCAGAAAGAAGAATAGACATAGATAGATAGATAGATAGATAGATAGATAGATAGAGGGAGAGGAAGGGAGCGATATATATATATATATACATATATATATATATAGAGAGAGAGAAGGGTAGAGAGATATAGAGATCGAGAAAGACATAGATAGATAGATAGATAGATAGATAGATAGATAGATAGATAGATAGACTGAAAGAGAGACAGAGTAACAAACAGAAAGACGGACAAAGATTGAGAAAGAAAGAAAGATAAAGGAGAATATATATATATATATATATATATATATATATATATATATATATATAGAGAGAGAGAGAGAGAGAGAGAGAGAGAGAGAGAGAAATGAAATCCGTACGTAAAAATGTGGCATTGATTTCTTGGACCAAAATTAAATGGATTCCGCTGAAAATTAATCGAGATACCTTAAACATCTTGCCTCCTTTCAGTGGGGCTTAGAATATGCTGCAGAGGAGTGAGACTCTCCCCATGAATAAAAAGGGGTACAGGGTATGTCAATAAACTAAATTTGATGGTTAGGACCAGTTCTGGATATATAGCGTGTGAGGAGTACAAATTCAGTGCCATTACTTCCAGGTCCACTCTGGCCTTCAGTGGTAGTACTAGTTTGGGTTAAATATATCTGTTTAAGCAAATGATTTCTATTGAATAGAATTATTATTGATTGATAGGAATACTTGAAAAACACATAACTCTGCGAAAATTATCTGTATTAAGAATTGTTACTTGAGGATCATTATTGGTCTAATGAGTAGAGTCTTCGCCTATGGGCCTGGAGACCGGCGTTCAATCCCAGGTCGAGTCATAAAATAGTACTTGATGCCGCCTTGCTTAACACTCAGCATTTTAAGGTAAGGATCAAGGGTAACGTACAGAAATCCAGGGAATAGAATTGAGCCCTCCCCTACACCTTAATGTAGTAGCTATTGAAAAGGGAGCCTTCGGGTCACCCTCGACGAAGGTCGCCAACTTTACTTGAAACCATAAAATGACTTGGAAATTAGTGTTATAAGGTAAGAATACTTGAAACCATATCACTGTGCAAGCAAAGAATATTATTAAACTGGAATAATCAATTTACATCATTTAGTTATTTACAAATTAGTATTGTATAGGAACATTTAAAACTATACAAATGGTTTCGTTTCTATTGATTTTATGGCATATCAACTATTATTGATCCTTTAATGCCAAATCCAGTGTTTACATAAATATACAATATATGATTTGTAAACGTTTTGTGGATACACACAGTTAAATAAATGACCAAACAGTTCTATTTTTTACAATTCATTTTAGCATAAGTTTAAAAAAAGACGGTTCCAAGTACTGCTATGTATCAGTAACAATTCAATTAACCATCAGTAATTTGTTTACACACAGTTGAATATTCAAACAGTTCTATTTCAAACTATTCAATTTAGTAGAAGTCATTTGTTTGTGCACAGTTTAAATGTCTAACAGTTCTATTTGACCCATAGATATGACTCTAGCAGTTGCTACCACTCCGGGTCAGAGTGCATCTGGTAGCAATGTAGGGGTATTCCACATTCCTCAAAGCTCCAGCATTACTGGGGCCTCACCATAAGATTGTTTAGTTTTATATCTAGAAAACTTGCTAAGGTAGGGTTACCCCTCTGCAGAGATGCAGTCAGTGTGTTTTTACCGCCCCAGCCGAATGGGCTGTATACAAATGTGTGGAAGTTCGTGATTATAGACTAAAAACTGCAATAGAACAATGAAAATATCATGATCACAATCAAATATTTACAAATAGACTAGCTCATTGTCCTAGTGGGTAGAATGTTTGCCAACTATCCGGGTTCAATTCTAGGTCACGTCACACCAAAGACTTTAAAAATGGTACTTGATACCTCCATGCTTAACACTCAGCAATATAGGGTCCATATTAAGGGTAAAGTGGAGCAATCCAGGGAAAGGAGTGGCGCCCTCCCCTACAACATGGTATCGTAGCTATTGAAAAGGTAGCCTTCCGGTCGCCTTCGACTACGGTTGCCAACTTTACTTTACTTTATTTACAAATAAATGACATTTCGGCATTAAATAAACTATAACGTGTTAACCTGCCGTAAAATCTACCTTAGGGTGAGGCTCGAGTTGTAGGTCTCTGAAGAGTCATATATATTCGGACAGTGTACAATTTTTTTTCTATGCATTTTTTAAAAATAAACCTGTAAACTTATGATCTTCCAAAACATTAAGCGTAGCCTTCCATGGCTGCACCAAAAGACCAATGAAAATTACTCATTTTAACTTTAAAACTTAATATCATGGATCCAGGGTAAAGTGAAGCAATACAGGGAAAAGAGTGGCACCCTCCCTTGAATAAGTAAATCGAGCAGGAATACCCGATGTCATATAACTAACTGTACACCATTTGGATTTTTGTTCAATGGCATATCAACCTTCGGGGGTTATTTAATTTCAAAGCCATCCTTGTAGAACAGTAATGATACTATTTAATCCACAGCAGGTGGGGGGTGCGATAAGGGGATTCAGTAATTTTCTAAAGGGCATAAGTCTGAAGATCAATGTTATAGCGCAAGTAGAGTTGAGTTCGAACCCGCGTATTACGATGTCGTAACCCAACATGCTAGCCACTGCACCACGAAGACTCTTTCAATACTTTTTGTATAAATAATAGTTACTTGAATCTATAATTGTTTACTAAGAAGTATTATTATTAGTTACTTGAAACCATTTAACTATGAAAACAATTGTCTATTAATAGAAAAAAATAATTACTTAAAACCATATACTTATTAACATTAGATAAGAATATTAGTTGTCTAGATTTCTAAGACTAAGCTTGTTGATTTTTATCATTAAGGGACTATTGTCTTCATCTTTATTGCTACTTCCACAACGTTTCGGCCGATATATCCTCCGGCCTTCTTCAGTTGTTTGTCGAACTCGGGAATCTTCACGGAACTTCGAACTAGGTCCTTTATTGAAACCACGGGGGTCGCCTGTTCTGATTCTGTTAGCCATAACCGGGTACAAGTGTTAAGCATTCTTGTATTGTTACTCACCTGTTACTCCAGATGATTGTATCCTTAGAAGCTCAGGGAAGCAACACCTATAACCGTTACGCCATGTGTCCTGCTGGACTTTAAATCACATAACTATGCAAAAAATGTCTGAAGAGACAACTTAATAAAATAGTAAATCTACCATAAAATAACATGAAATATGCCATTAAAATCAATTATTAAACATTTTGGAATCGTAAACTTTAGAAATTTCAGTTCTCTTTGGCCCCTTATTTCCGATTGAGGATTCGAAAAAATCATCATCAGAACGACCCCGCTGGTCGAAAAAAGAAAATTTTAAATAAAACAAATGAAAATCAAATGGCTCAAAACAGGAGTTTTATCATTATTATTTGTGTATACCACGCACTCATGTATAACACACACCCATAACTTTGAACTACGAAATTCTGGAAAAAGGAATTTTCGTGTATAATACACACTGACATTTTAAAATTAGCAGTTTATTAAATTTGACCCAAAATTTCGCATCAACTTTTTATCGGTATGTACTGAATATAGATAAAAAATTTAGCTAGTTGAAATTATATCTTCAAACACTAAATTTACATTGTATTTCGAACTAACACATGGAAATGTTCCCTCAAAAATGTACCAAACTTGTAAGGAAAATAAGCTCAGATTAAGAGAAACAAACCATTGGCCTAATGAGTATAGTGTTCGCCAATGGTCCAGGAGACCGGGGTTCAATCCCAGGTCGAGTCATATCGAAGACTCAAAAAATACTACTTACTTGATGCCGCTTTGCTTAACTCTCAGCATTATAAGGTAAGGATCAAGAATAAAGTGGAGCAATCCAGGGACTGGAGTAGTGCCCTCCCCTACACCTCCGTGTTGTAGCTATTGAAAATGGAGCCTTTGGGTCACCCAAGACTAAGGTTGCCAACTTTACTTGATTAGGAGAAACAAAATTATAAACAAACACACATTTAATTGGATATATTTCTGTCTGTAATGGCGAAAAATACATTAGTTTTCTCTAAAGATATCACTTACTTTGGGTCATTCTTTTCTAAATATGGTGTGGTTGGTTGGAAAAAGTTGAGTAAATAGTTATCTTGTATAATACGCCCTTCGAACTTTTGGGGTGAAAGATCTGAAAAAATTGTGCGTCTTATACACAAATAATCACAGTAATTCTCATCTTGAATATGTTTAGACTGTAGTTGGGGGGTATTAAGCTTGTCAGTGTGTTTGCTTCCGAGTCCGTATTGGAAGGTAGCGAACAGACATTTTTAGTCAAACGAAATGTCAACAAAAGTAAACTAAACTCTTGCCTGCCTAACCGTTACAACAAGCGTTTCTTTTTTAAAATCTTAAAGAAAGTTGGTAGATTAGAAGAGATATATGTTTTCTTTCCCCACCAGATAAGGGTCAGGAGGTGAGTGGGTGTATATTGTTTTTAGCTGGCTGGCTTTGCGTGTGGTGCCAGAAGTCTTTGATTTTGTCCGACATGTCGACTGTAAATTTTTTTTAAATTGCGTGTTAGCGTTGGTCAAATCCGTTCTTGTTAAATATCTATATATATCTATATATATATATATACGACCTATGAGCCATTACAAGTCGTGGTCAGTCGGCTGGGCTGCAGAATACACCGACTGCATCTCTACAGAGGGGTAAGACTCCCTCAACAAGTATCCTGATATGACATTAAACAATCAAATAGTGAGGCTTCAGTAATGCTGGAGCTTTGGGGAATGCAGAGTACCTCTTGGTTGAAATCGCTCCCAGGTCCAATCTAGCCCGGAGTGGTTGCACCTGATAGGGTCTTATCTATGGGTCAAAGTAAAGTAAAGTTGGCGACCTTAGTCGAGGGCGACCAGAAGGCTCTCTTTTCAATAGCTACTACACCGAGGTATAGGGAAGGGCACTACTCCTTTCCCTGGATTGCTCCACTTTACCCTCAATACATACCTTATATTGCTGAGTGTTAAGCAAAGAGGTATCAAGTACCATTTTTAAAGTCTTTGGTATTACTCGACCTGGGATTGAACCCAGGTCTCCCGGACCATTGGCGAACACTCTACCCACGAAGCCAAATAGAACTAAACTGAGTACTTATGCTAAACTGAATTATTTGAAATAGAACTGTTTTGACTTTTCACTCTGAGTAAATAAATGACAGATGTTTAATTGAATTATTACTGGTTCATAGCAATACTTGAAACTATTTAACTTTGTTGACTAAACTGAATAACTTGAAATCGAAAGGTTTTTGACATTTAAACTGTGTACTTACGCTAAACTGAATTGTCTGACATAGAATTGTTTATATGCATAAAATAGATTTGACATTAAATAACCTACAATGGTTGATAGGCCATCAAACCAAACCATAACAAGTCGAAGAAGTTTTAATTGACTATTCCGTTTTGCGGATCCATTCGTTATATGCCCAGTCGACTGAGGCTGTAGAATAGAACAAGTGCCTCTCAGAAGATGGGTAAAGCACCCCCCAACGAGGCCCCAGTCGGCTGGGGCTGTAGAATACAACAACTGCATCTCTGCAGAGGGGTAAGACTCAATCAACGAGTGTCCTGATATTACACTAAACAATATGATGATGAGGTTCCAGTAATGCTGGAGCTTTGGGGAATGCAGAGTACCCCATCATTACTATCGCTACCAAGTCCACTCTGGCTCGGTGTGGGAGCATCTGATAGGGTCTTGTCTATGAGTTAAATAGAACTAAACTGTGTACTTATGCTAAACTGAATCGTTTGAAATAGAACTGTTTATATGTATATCAATCGAAGAACTTTTAATTGACGACTATTCAATTTTGCGTATCCATTCCACACTGTCCATTTTGTTTGTTTTGCTTTATTTTGTTTTGATTTTTTTTTGTTTTTGTACTGCGACAAACCCCACACCCCACAGGCTTAATTTCCGTTCCCATACCATCCTAGTTTCTATCTCATATACATTGTTAATTTTGGGCCACATGTTTTGGTTACTTGTCTAATGCATTTATAACAGTCTATCTATTGAAAAAAAAAAAAAGAAAAGAAAAGAAATAAAAAAGAACTGACTGTTCAATACACTAAATAATTGACTTATATAAAAATGCAAATGCACATCTCGCTGGCTATGTTTATGTATGGCTTGAGAATTTATCCCAGGTACTTTCCGGGTTCATTGCATTGTTTTAATTCTTTTAGATCAAGATTTGTAGTTGTTGTTGAAAGGCGTACGCATGCGCACAGGTGACTGTCTCAAAAGAAGTCAAAAAAGAAAATGAGAAACGGAGAAGCAGAAAGTTATTTAAAGTGTTAATGGGTTTTTTCTTCAGCGAGAAATTTTTTATCTATTTTTTTTTTTTTTAGTCACGACGCAAACTTAAAACGACTTTAAAAATCACTTGTTCGCTTATGCTACATTTTGATATGCTAAAATCTTAAGCTGTTCAGATCCCAGCCAATCATTTAAATTAAAACATTTATTACCGGGACTAATATGCAAATTTCTCAATGATGGGGAATGTAATATTCGTATTAGTTCAGTGACTAAACGGATGGGGTAAAAGCTTGACGGCAACTACATAAGAATGCTGCGAGCAATTTTGAACAAGTCCTGGAGGCAACACCCCACAAAGCACCAACTATAGGGCCACCTACCTCCCATCACGAAAGCAATCCAAGTTAGACGAACCAGACATGCATGACACTGCTGGAGAAGCAGGGACGAGCTCATAAGTGATGTACTCTTGTGGACTCCCTCACATGGCCGAGCAAAAGCAGGGCGACCAGCTCGAACCTACATTCAGCAGCTATGTGAGGATACGGGATACGGGATTTAGCCCTGAGGACCTGCTAGAAGCGATGAACGATAGGGAGGAGTGGCGAGAGAGGGTAAGAGATATCCGTGCCGGTGGCACGACAAGATGATGAGTTCAACGAACCGCGCTCTTGGGATAGTTTCTGTCGCGTTCATATGATGACGTAGAAGTTTCAGTAAAAACCAAAAATTTTATATTGATTTTCAAGACTTACAGACACATCTTACTAGGAAAATGTGAGCAACACAATCTTCCTTCCTGTTCCATTCTTTTTGTCCATGTGCAACACTAACCAAATCTAGAAAAAGTTGCACCTTTCCTACCAACACGACTGTCCGTTATTAAAGACTATGTAAAAGTCAGGATTTCCAGTGCTGATTTTCAAAGCACACAGGCTCTCCCCGCTTGGAATATTAATTCAATAGTGCCCCTGCTTCCTTATCTTTGTCTTTGTGTCTCTCTAATCTACATTGAGTAAATAATAAAACCAAGTGTTAGTGTTTGTAAGTTGAATGAACAGGTATTGTTCATCGATGATTTCATTTTTACTGTTCACATCAGTTAATTGTATGATTATCACTCTCCCTGAGAATATCATATAAATCTATAATCCTTGGTGTGTATGGGGGAGGAGTTACGATAACGTTGTGGTTAACGGGCTGAACTGGGACATTGTAGAAACGAGTTTAAACTCCAGTCGGTCTAATACTCTTGGAAAAGGTATAAATCCTCTCATCCCACCAGCTATGGGTTAAATCGTATCGCTACAATCTTTCGTCAAGAATGACTTTGGCATTAAATAATCCGCGAAGATTGATATACCATTAAAGACTGCTGCTAATTTCAGCGCGAAATTTCCATTAGTTCAATTCGCAAATATAATGTCATTTTCTTGAATTTGCCAAGTGGTTTTGAAACCTTTTAATTTTGATAAAGAAAACCTACTGAGTAATGATTGATTTGATTTTAACGGAATCTCGAGGGTTATTTTATGACTAGAGGTCTGGGAATCGCGTTCATTGTACGTTTATATATGCATTCTTTGTGTGGTTGCTTATTTAGAGTTTTTTTTAAATTTTTGCTCACAGTCCAAGCGAATACAATTAATTTTAAATAGATCTATTTGAGCCACAGATAAGACCTTAACAGACACTAACGCTCAGGGCCAGAGTGAACCTGAGAGTAATGGCAAGGAAGGGGTACTTCTCACTCTTCAGTATCCCAGAACTCGAGCCTCGCCGTCAAGTGGAGTTTAGTGTACTACTCTGGACACCCCTTTGGGGTGGTATCTCACCCCTTTGCAGGGGACACAGGTTATTTTAAGCCCTAATGACAGGGTGATACTGAATAATGAATTGCAACTGAATATTTTGGCCGCCTTTAGTAAGGTTCTTACTGTATCAATTATCAAATATCAATTAAATGGCATAAAATAACCCTTGAAATAACAGTGCGTATTTATCAACTTCTCTACACGAGCAGGATGTAACAAAAGGTAAAATAGGTGTGAATTCGGAGTTTTCCCTCTCCTTCACTGGTTGCCATACGAAGGTTAAAGAGTCTAGTCTACCCTACTATCTGCGGTTAGCTGGATCAAGAATAGATGGATTCATAACTTTCCCAGAAGTATGTTGGTACCTGAAATGCATGTATATATATATGTATGCAATCATTTGTATATATATATATATATATATATATATATAATCATTTATATTCAAATATAAAGTTTCAAGTATTTCAAGCAATGTTGATTTCTTGTAACTATTAATTATCATTTGGACCCGAACAGTAACCCCACTCTCCCTGCAACCCTAAACAGCTGTCTCGTATATATATATATATATATATATATATATATATATATATATATATATATATATATATATTATTTACATATATATGCAGCTCAGAACAAAAGCATTAAAATGTCACATCGATCGTCAGTCCTGAGTAGCTGCTAATAATAAAACCGTTCAGTCAATAAATATATATAAGTAAGTTGGCAACTGTAGTCGAGGGCGACCCGAAGGCTCCCTTTTCAATAGCTACAACTCCGAGAGGTGCAGGGGAGGGAGCTATTCTTTCCCTGAATTGCCCCACCTACCATTGATCCGTACCTTATAGTTCTATGTGTTAAGCAATTAGGTATTAAGTACCATTTTTTGTGTCTTTGTTATGACTCAATCTGGGATTGAACACCGGTCTCCAGCGCCATTGGCGAACACTCTAACCATTACGGCAATAATGATATTACATTACATTATATAATTACACACTATGTTAATGGGGGCTATATTACTCTTCCGAGAGATAAGGCACATTATCAAAGGCAATCCTGGGTATGATATTGGAGTGAGACAACAGTTTAGTAGCTTTGGGGAGCGTGGAGTCATTTTTCGTTACCATTACTCCCAGGCCCACTCTGACCCTGCCTGGTCGTACCTATTAGTGTCTAAATGATAATTATTAGTTACAAGAAATCATATCATTGCTTGAAATACTTGAGACTATATAATTGTGTTGAAATGATTAGTATGAGACAAGAAATCATTTTGTCTTTAATGGGAATCCTTTTGAGATGAGGCTTCTTAATCTGAGAATTAATTTTCATTTATTGCGGACTTTTTGTCCTCATCTTGGTAGTTGTTTTTTTGTTTCTTCTTTTACTACGTTTCGGCCAAATTTCACCTCTAGCCTTCTTCAGGTGATTTACCGCGACCTCGGATAGGAATGCTGAGTCTTGTAACCGTATCTCCATTACGACAGACAACAACTATGGAAGGCAGTAATTACTGGAGATACGGTTACAAGACACAGCATTCCTATCCGAGGTCGCGGTTATTCACCTGAAGAAGGCCTGAGGTGAAATTTGGCCGAAACGTAGTGAGAAGAAACAACAAAAAAACTACCAAAATGACAAAAAGGCCGCAATAAATTTTTAAAAAAAATTAATTCTCAAGAAATCATATCATTGCTTGAAATAATTGAAACGATATTATCATCATCATCATCATCTTGTCGTGCCACTAGCACGGATATCCCTGACTCTCTCTCGACACCTTTCCCTATCGTTCATCGCCTCTGGTAGGTCTTCAGGGCTACATCCCGTATCCTCACATAGCTGCTGAATGTATGTTCGTGCTGGTCGTCCTGCCTTTGCCCGGCCATATGTGGGGGTCCATTAGAGTACATCACTTATGAGCTCGTCCATGCTTCTCCAGCAGTGTCCTGCATGTCTGGTTCGTCTAACTTGGATAGTTTTCGTGATAGGAGGCAGGTGACCGTATAGTTGTTGTCTTGTGGGGTGTTGCTGCCAAGACTTGTTCAATATTGCTCGCAGCATTCTTGTGTAATTGCCGTCTAGCTTCTCCTCCAGCCGTTTTGTTAGCGTCCATGTAGTGGATCCATACAGCAGTATCGATACGACTGCTGCCTGGAAGAAACTGCGTTTCATTTTATCGGTTATGTCTGATTTCCATATGATCGATAGCCTCGTATACAAAATGTTTGTCGATACCATTTTTAAACAAGCCAGATCTCATTGATCTGCACACAGTTGAATAGTTTCAACTATTACCATCTTACACTTAATTACAGTTAAATTTTTTCAAGCACTGATACGTATCTAATACTAATAATTCAATTTCACATTAATCATTCGGTTGCAAAAATTATTTGCATTTAATATAGTTACTTGAAGCAAAAATCATTTACAATTGATTAACATCATTAGTTACTTGAGACCGTTAAATTCCATGTTCGGCGTAAATAACCCACCAATAAGGTCAAGTCCCATTGAAATCACTTGTTCCCGCGAGATCACAAGTTCTCGCAAGATCTGCAAAATTAAGCAGTGTTGAGCCTGATCACTACTGAGATGGCTGACCACTAAAACAACAACAACAACAGCAGGTATTGTCAAAAATAGTTTTATTTCAAACGATTCAATTTGACATAAGTACGCAGTTTGAATGTTAAAAACATATCTTTTTCAAACAATTCAGTTTTGCATTAGTACACTGTTTAGTTCTATTTGACCCATAGATAGGACCCGATTACGTTCTACCACTCCGGGCGACAGTGGACCTGAGAGTGATGGCAATGAAGGGGTATTCCGCATTCTCCAAAGCTCCAGCATTACTGGAACCTCATATCATATCCAGGACACTCATTGGAGAGATACAGTCGGTGTATTTTACAGCCCCAACCGAAGTTAAGCTTTGATGACCCTGTTCCTTTCTTAGATGAGTAACAACTTCAGCCGCAACAGCCTGTATTGTAATCAACGTGAAGCCTGTGTTTCTTATCTAAGCTAGGCTAATTAAATAACAGCGGTATTTGTCAACCGTCCCACCAACCGGACGAGTGTGCTACAAGGCCTTTTTAAGGTGGATCTGGGTGCAGAGCCGTGGCCCAGAAGCGCCCGGTGACTCCAGAAATGGCTCTGATCCCGTTGGCATTCCCCTAAAATGTGGTGCCTCAGGCGCCAGGGGATAAAGCTAGCCCCTTCAAGGAGGGTTAGAACCTGGGAGGACGGGCCCTGAGGCTCGAGGTATGTCCAGAGATGTGACTCACCCGACCAGATTCGTGCCGCTGACACCGCGGCCGGCCGAAGTGCGTACCATCAACTGGATTCAGCTGATTTAAATAACAGCTGTCTTCTTATCACTGAAGTTAAGCAGTAGTGGCCCGTTTCACTTCTTAAATGAGTGACCACTTTAGCAATCTGAGACAATGTCTAAGTTAAAGCTTAGTAAATAATAAAGGTTAACAAGCAGGAAAACCAACCAGCCAAACAAATCAAATCATGTCTTCCAAATGCCAGAGCACCTGTATTTATGTGATTATTATATGCCAATTGAATTTCTTTTTTGATATAAGTTAGTTCTATAAATATATCCACTTGAATGTATGTTTGTTTAAAATTTTGTTTCTCCTAAGTAAGTAAAGTTGGCAACCTTAGTCGAGTGTGACCAGAAGGCACCGTTTTCATTAACTACAACACTGAGGTGTAAGGAAGGGTGCTACTCCTTTCCCTGGATTGCTCTATTTTACCCTTGATTAATACCTTACAATGCTGAATGTTAAGCAAGGCGTCATCAAGTACCATTTTTTGAGTCTTTAGTAGGACTTGACTTGAGATTGAATCCCGGTCTCCCAGGCCATTGGCGAATACACAACACATTAGGCTAACGGCCGGCTGGTTTTTTATATGGTAGATCTCGAATATCAAAAAAACAAAAAACAAAAAACATCTGCTGATCCAACAAAGACTCGTTTAAGTTTCTTAATGAATAAAAATATTTGTATTGATACTTCCCCTCACCAATATACACTGCGTGCATTTTTGTTTTCATCTGGTTGACATGTATAAGTTGTAGATCGACATAATTTATTGTTTTTTAATCTTCAAGGAACTTACCCTACAGGTACAAATGAGCGTGAATTCTTTTGTCAAAGGAGACAAATTTAGGGCTATAACATCCGGTTGGTCGTCGTGCGTGAGTTGATATACAAGGCGACAGATTATTTGTTTCTTTGTTGTTGTTATTTTTTCGCAGGTTCTGACACGGGAATTTTTTTTTTTATAGATAACACGAAGTCGAGCGCTATGAATCATTTATCATTACATTATGAAGTCAGATGGCCATATTAAACCACAAAGGAACTTATTCTCACAAAAAACAGCTGGTATTTTCTTTCTATCACACACACACACACACACACACACACACACAAAATCTCTCTCTCTTTTTCTCTCTCTCTCTCCCTCCAAACACAAATCCCTCTCTCTCTCTCTCTCTCTCTCTCTCTCCAAACACAAATCCCCCCTCTCTCTCTCACTCTCACACAATCTCTTTCTCTCACTCTTTCTTTCTCTCGCTCTCTCTCTACAGGCAAACGATGTCTCTCCCCTCTCACACGCACGTACTCTCTCTCTGTCTCTCTGTCTCTCTCTCTCTCTATCTCTTTCTCTCTCTCTCCAATCCACTCATATTATCTTTCCGTCTGTCTCCCTCTCTTTTACACACTGAAACACACACTATCCCTCCCCCTCTCTCTCTTTCTCTCTCTTTTTCTCTCTGTATACACACACTCTCTCTCTTTCTACAGACACACTATCTCATTTTCTCTATCTCTCATACACACTATATTTCTCTCTCTCTCTCTCTCTCACACACACACACACACAATATACATATATATATCTCTCTCTCCAGACATACACACTATTTCTCACGCACAAACTCTCTCTCTCTCTCTCCCTTTCTAAAGACACACACACTATCTCTCTCCAAAAACACTCAATATCTCTCTCTTGCTCTCGCTCTCTCTCTCTCTCTCTCTCTCTCTCTCTCTCTCTCTCTCTCTCTCTCATACAGACACACGAGCTACAGCAGTTTTCATCCTCTTTCCCAAACTCCGTATTAGAATAAGGGTAAGTCAAAAAAGGTTTCCAATATTTTGGTAACGGATGTTTTTGCCAACACGCACCCAATACTTTGAACTACGAAATTCTGGAAAAAGGAATTCTCATGTATAATACACACTGACATTTTAAAATTTGTAATAGCTAAATTTAACCCAAAATTTCGCATCAACTTTTATCGGTATGTACTGAATATAGATAAAGAATTTAGCAAGTTGAAATTATATCTTCAAACACTAAATTTACATTGTATTTCGAACTAACACATGGAAATGTTCCCTCAAAAATGTACCAAACTTGTAAGGAAAATAAGCTCAGATTAGGAGAAAAAAGCCATTGGCCTAATGAGTACAGTGTTCGACAATGGTCCAGGAGACCGGGGTTCAATCCGAGGTCGACTCCTACCAGACTCAAAAAATGGTACTTACTTGATGCTGCCTTGCTTATCTCTCAGCATTATAAGGTAAGGATCAGGAATAAAGTGGAGCAATCTAGGGACTGGAGTAGCACTCTCTCCTACACCTCGGTGTAGTAGCCATTGGAAATGGAGCCTTGGTGCCACCCTCGACTAAGGTTGCGAACTTTACTTACTTAACAAAATTATAAACAAACACACATTCAATTGGATACATTTTTGTGATGGCGTAAAATACATTAGTTTTCTCTAAAGATATAACTTACTTTTGGTCATTCTTTTCTAAATATGGTGTGGTTGGAAAAAAATGACTTAAAAAGGTCGTGATGGTGACCAGTACAATAGACAGTGTGGGGGTGTCCTCGTGGTGTAATGGTTAAAGCGATGGTCTGCGAAATCAAAGCACGTGAATTCGAATTCCAGTCGCGCTATTACGTTCACTTTCGGGCAAATACCATTGGGAAAGGTATGAACCCCCATATCCTCCCAGCTATGGGTTAAATAGCACCACCACTGTTCTTCTAGAAGAATGGCTTTGGCATCAAATAACCCACGAAGGTTGATATGCCATTAAACAAAGAAACCAAAGAAAGAAATAGACAGTGAGATACCGAGCTCTCCTGATACTCTCTGTGTGTTACACACTGGATTTGCCACCGTAGCTTTGAACACGGCCTCAGATTCCACTGTTTTAGACATACCTAACCTTATCTAATCGTTGAGGTTCTTGCAATCTCTTTAACCATTTGTAATCAACTGTGCCTTCATCTCCTCAACAACAAATGTTTTTGGGGTTGCTTCAGCAGTTTTAAGATCCAGTTCGAATTTGTAAAGGATGTGTTTTTGAATTAGATTACTTTTCACGTTTATCTCTTCAGCTTTCAAATCCAACACGAAATGAAACAGCCCACCATTTACCACGATACCACCGACCACAGAGAATATCTACCACGACTTTGGTCGCGTGATATACACACCACAAACTAACACATACTACCAAAATATTGCAAAACTTTTGACTCGCCTAAATATATGGATTAATCCAACCCTTCTACAACAAGCAAAGGGTGATGGAAAGTCAATTTTTTTTATAAAAAAAGAAGAAAAATCGCATGATGATTATAATTAAGTTTACTAAAAATTTTATGGTTTCAAATATTCCTATGTAATCATCATCATCATCATCATCATCATGTCGTGCTTCTAGTACGGATTTCCCTGACTATGTCTCTCTCACTCGACATTTGTCCTAATCATCCATCGCTTCCGGCTGGTCTTCTAGAGCACATCCTGTGTCAGTACCGAGCTGTAAGTTCTTGTTGATCGGCCAACAGTGGCACGTCTGTGTAAAGGGGTCCCATGAGTCCCTCCTTGCTTTTCCAGTAGTTTCCTGCCTGTCTTGTTCGTCGTATTTGATTGGTTTTACAGATAAAAGGTAGGTGGCCGTACAGCTGCTGTTTTGCGGAATGTTGCTTCTAAGATTTGTTCAATATAGCTCGGTGCATTCTTGTGCAGTTCCCGTCTAGCTTTTTCTCCATACGCTCAGTCAGTGTCCATGTGGTGCATCCATATAGTAGAACTGACACAACCGGTGCTTGGAAGAAATTGCGTTTTATTTTAATACTAATAATTTATAAGCAGTTGTGGGGTTTCGGGTAACTATTCCTGTTTAATAATAATAATAATAATAATAATTTGTTTGTACACAGTTATAGTTTCAAGTCATCATCATCATGTCGCGCTGGTAGCACGGATATCCCTGATCCTCTCTCGCCACTCCTCCCTATCGTTCATCGCCCTAGGTAGGTCTTCAGGATTAATATCCCGTATCCTCACATAGCTGCTGAATGTATGTTCGCGCTGGTCGTCCTGCTTTTGCACGGCCATGTGTGGGGGTCCATAAGAGTACATCACTTATGAGTTCGTCCCTGCTTTTCCAGCAGTGTCCAGCATGTCTGGTTCGTCTAACTTGAATAGTTTTCGTGATAGGGGGCAGGTGGCCGTACAGTTGGTGTCTTGTGGGGTGTTGCCGCCAGGACTTGTTCAATATTGCACGCAGCATTCTTGTGAAATTGCCGTCTAGCTTCTTCTCCAGCCGTTTTGTTAGCGTCCATGTAGTGCAGCCATATAGCAGTATTGATGTGACCGCTGCCTGGAAGAAACTGCGTTTCATTTTATCGGTTAGGTCTGATTTCCATATAATCAATAGCCTATTGATAGCTGTCCATGCTTTCGTTAACCTCGTTTCGATGTCCTTTTCGGTTGATTCGACGCTGCTTCCTAGGTAAGTGAATTTGTCTACTAGTTTAAGAGGGGTTCCTTCTAGAGTGGAGATTTCCCCCGTTTGATTATAGCACATATATTCCGTTTTGTGTGCATTAACATAGAGGCCTATGCCTGCGGCTGCTCGTTCCAAACTATGCAGTAGTGTTTCGGCTTATTCGGGTGTATTTGCCAGCATCGCTATGTCATCGGCGTAATCGGCGCCGGTAATTGTTTTTGCGGGGTATCTTCTGCTTCTTTTCTTCGTCAGCTCGAAGCCATTCTCTCTGATTTTGTCACTCGATCTTCTAAGTACGTAGTCTAGACAAATGATAAAGAGGTACGGAGCCAGCGTGTCTCCTTGTAGTACTCCTGCTACAATGTCGAAGTATTCTGTGTCTCCATCTGGTGATCGTACTTTTACTTTGGTGTTTCTATAGAGAATCGTTATTGCCGCTACGGTTTCTTTAGGTATGCCGTACGCTAGTAGGATTTGTTCCATCTTTCCTCTGTGAATGGAATCGAAAGCCTTGGTAAAGTCAACAAATATTAATGTCGCTTGTAGGTTTTTTTTAAGTAGAGTTAATTCTCTTTGACACGCACGAAACAGTGTGTCGGCGGAAGTGACCGTAACGTAATGGTTGGAGTGCGACCTCGAAGTAAGTGAGTTCGAACTCCTATCGGGATATTGCTTTCATCTTTCGGACTAATACCCTCGTGAAAGTGGAGGTGCCCGTGGTGTAATTGTTATCGTCCTAGGAAATGGTCACGGCGCCGCGAGTTCAAATCCTGGACGAGACTGATTGCATTTCACATAGCACTAATACCCTTGGGAAAGGTATGAATCCAATTATTCTCCCTCCAGCTATGGGTAAAATAGTAGGGCAGACTAGGTTCTTCAGCCTTGGCAAGGCAACTAGTCTAGGAGAAGGAAAACTCTGAATTCAAACCTGTTAAAACTCCGCTTAAAAAATTGACCTTGTGTCATATCCTGCCCGAGCGGAGGGGTTGGGTAAATATGAATACCCGCGAGAAAGGTATGAACCTCCTTCCAGTTATGGGCAAAAGACTATCATCGTTGTTCTTCGACAAGGATGGCTTCGGTATCAAATAACCTACAAATGTTGATATGCCATTAAAAAAACTGTAAGTAAAAAGTAAAGTAGGCGACCATAGTCGAGGGTGACCCGAAGGCTCCCTTTTCGATAGCTTACTACACCACTTTATAAATGATCATTTTTATTTTTCACGATTTTAAGATTTCAAAGTATTTGGCTATGATTTAAGTTGTTGTAAATACTGATTTCTGCAGACTGATGAGTATTTCGCTATTTATTGATAACGGGGGGTGTAATGGTTATCGTCTCAGGAAATGGACACAGTTCAAATCCTTGGACGAGACTGATAGCATTTCACATAGCACTAATACCCTTGGGAAAGGTATGATTCCAATTATTCTCCCTCCAGCTATGGGTAAATAATAGGACAGGCTGGGTTCTTCAGCCTTGGTGAGGCAACTAATCTAGGAGAAGGAAAACTCTGAATTAAAACCTGTTAAACTTCGCTTAAAAAATTGACTTTGTGTCATATCCTACCCGAGCGGAGGGGTTGGTCAATACGGAATAACGGGCGATTTATCAAAAAAACGAAAAATTACATTCTTATAAACATGGTGCTTAATAGCAGTACATCATCACCATTATCATCAAGGTGTTCTGAGAGCACGGATTCATTTGATTCTCTCTCACCATCTACCCCGAATAAAGTGAGTGGTATTTTTATGGGACCACGTGTCTGACTTTTTCCTTTTCTGTGAACTTGTCATGTCTTCATTTCATCTTTCTCTTCGATACCTTGCGCCAAAACATCGAAAAGCGACCGGGACACAGCTAAATATCTTCCCTAGCAACAAGTATTCAATATTATCATTAGTTCTCATGACGGTATTAGAGATGCATTTTGAAAAATGCAAACTACAGGTTACCATAGCAACATAATTTTTTAAAATTCAAAAATTGAGAATAAAGCAATAAATAATACTAATATTTCATCATCATCATCATCATCATCATCATCATCATCATCAAGGCGTGCTTACAGCTTGAATTCCTTTCGTTCTCTCTCGATCAGGCATCACACTTGGTAAGTCATCTCGACGGTACCCAGTATCTACACGGTGCTAATGAATGCAAATTTTTGCTGGTTAATCAACACTAGTATGTCTGTGCGTAGAAATCCTCTGGAGAACGTCACTAATGACTTGGCCTTTACTTCACCAGTAGAGCCAGACAGGTTTAGCTCGCCTTTCTGGGTTGATTTGAATGATGGGAGGTAAGAAGCCGTACAGCAATTGCTTTCACAGGTACCTCTTCCAAGATTTCTTCAAAACAGTCCATAGCATCCTTGTGTAGTTCTCATCAAGTTTTTTCTCTAAACGTTTTGTTAGAGTCCAAGTGGTGCCACCATACAGTAGTACTGATACAAATACAGCTTGGAAGAATTCCTGTTTTATTTTATCACCGAGATAAGATTTCCATATCGGTCTACGTGAACTAAAATAAAACAGAGTTCATATGTTTAAATCAACTTGTAGATCTCTGAAATTAAAAGACCAGTCATATACTTCGGTAGCAGTTTGTCATCTATTGAAAGCGATGTCAACATATTCATTGGTAAAGCATAGACTGCTATTGAAAATCTATTGACGATTTGGAAATATGGAGTACGACTAGTTTGAATTCAAAGTTTTCCTTCTCCTAGGTCTGTTACCCTACCAAGGTTAAATAGCCTAGTCTGTCCTACTATTTACTAACAGCTAGAAAGATGATAGTTGGATTCAAACCTTTCCTTAGTGTATTAGCACTATATGAAAGGTAAACAGCCTCGGCCAGAATTTGAACTCGAGTCGCCGAGTCAACTTCTTACCACAATATTTGTTACACTACAAGCGCTTCCTCAGTATAATTATTTGCCGAATGAGTGATCTCATTAAGGTAACGCCGATTCTTACAACGTGCCCTAAAAAGTATATCCATGTACCAAACCTTACTTTTTTGTACAACTATTGGTAAAAACTCAAATGTAACTATCAATTTTAAAGAAATAATTGGACTCCTTTTGTGTTACATTTTTACTAAAGCTAAACTTTTTGTCGCGCAAAACCAGAAGTACTGGTAACCCAGTGAGAATCGAACTCACTGACAATGGTCTTCTAATATAACTTCCTCACCGTTACACGATGTGAGATAGCCAAACGCAAGCAGCTTCGTGCAGGCTTCGAACTTGGCTCTTCTTGTCCATTTTCTACCATGATAACCGTTACACTATTCACGCTTCTTTTTGGTATTGTATTTTACAATATTCAGTTGTTGACAGAGCAGCATTTTCCTGCAGAAAAGAAGACTTTAAACTTCTTACATCATTATCAAATGAATTTCCTCAGTAGGCGGGAAATTCGGACCGTTAGAAGCAACTTAATATGAAATTCGACTATAGTTGCACACGGCACTATACAAAGGATTCAACAATAGTCTTACACGGGGCGGTGGTAGGGTACTTATTTAGAAAAGCCGACAAGAAAAATGGCAGCAAGGATGTTTTGGTTTGGTTTGGTTTCTTTGTTTGAGGGCATATCAATCTTCGTGGGTTATTTAATCCTAAGAGCTATCCTTGTAGGACAGTTGGGACATTACTTAACCCATACTGTGGGAGATAAGGGGGTTTGTATGTTTCTCAAGGGTATTAGTCCGAAAGTGAACATAAAAGCGCAACTTGAGTTCGAACTCACTTACAATGATGACTTTGTCCAACACGTTAACCACTACACCATAGGGAATCACCGATAATGTTTCAACAAGTTATATGGAAACGTACAACATACATTCACAATTCTGATAAGAATAAAATTCAGTCAGTGCTTTCTTCTCCTTTACGGATTTTTACGTACCCCCTAAAAATATACAACGTCTAATTTTAAAAGGTAGTCATAATGATTTCCCCAACCACCTTTTCGGCGCAGGATCTGATTGATAATAGGAATCTGAAAAATAAAAATTTCCTTCAGACGACGAAGGACGGACTAGGGAAGGTGATCGCAAATATACGGAAAGACATTCAGAGAGCGTAAGAACGAGTTTGAAAAATTGAATTTAGAATTGAATCTATGGGGATTGATGGCGGCAGTTGGAAAGAAGATGAATCTCTAATATAGTCATAATTCGATGATTTCGACTAACATCTTGCAATCTGTACAGGCTAAAGAGATAAGAAAACGCAAGTAGTAAGCGTTTTCGTAGTTGAGAAAAAAGTGTTTCTTTGCGTCCCTTCTCTGACTTTTCTTCTACACAGTCGATTGGTTTGGTTTAGTTTGATTTTAGAGCACATCAACCATTGTTGGTTATTTAATACCAAATTCATTTTTATACATAAAAGCAGTTCTATTTCAAATAATTCAGTTAAAGCATAAGTATAGTTTTTTGTTTACTTGCAATTAAACGTCAAAACAGTTCTATTTCAAACAATTCAGTTTAGCATAACTATACAGTTTCAATGTCAAAAACAGTTCTATTTCAACCAATTCAGTTGAGCATGAATGCAAAGTTTCAATATCAAAAAACAGTTATATCTAAAGAAATTCACTTTAGTATAGAAAACAGTTTTGTTTCAAACAATTCAGTTGAACAGCAATACACAGTTTCAATATCAAAAAACAGTTCCATTTCAAACAATTCAGTTTTGCGTGAGTATAGTTTTTTGCTTACTCGCAATTAAACGTCAAAACAGTTCTATTTCAAACAATTCAGTTTAGCATAACTATACAGTTTCAATGTCAAAAACAGTTCTATTTTAACCAATTCAGTTGAGCATGAATGCAAAGTTTCAATATCAAAAAACAGTTATATCTAAAGAAATTCACTTTAGTATAGAAAACAGTTTTGTTTCAAACAATTCAGTTGAACAGCAGTACACAGTTTCAATATCAAAAAACAGTTCCATTTCAAACAATTCAGTTTAGCATGAGTATAGTTTTTTGCTTACTCGCAATTAAACGTCAAAACAGTTCTATTTCAAACAATTCAGTTTAGCATAACTATACAGTTTCAATGTCAAAAACAGTTCTATTTCAACCAATTCAGTTGAGCATGAATGCAAAGTTTCAATATCAAAAAACAGTTATATCTAAAGAAATTCACTTTAGTATAGAAAACAGTTTTGTTTCAAACAATTCAGTTGAGCAGCAGTACACAGTTTCAATATAAAAAAACAGTTCCATTTCAAACAATTCAGTTTAGCATAAGTACACAGTTTAGTTCTATTTGACACATAGATAAGGCCCTATCAGGCGCTACTACTCTGGCTCGGAGTGGACCAGGGAGTAATGGTAAGGAAGGAGTACTTTGCATTCGCTAAAGCACCTGCACTACTGGAACCTCACTATCAGGTTGTTTAGTGTCATATCAGGACACTCATTGCGAGTGAAGAGGGGGGGCTTACCCTTCTGCAAAGAAGCAGTCGGTGTATTCTACAGCCCCACCCCACAGCCGACTGGACAAACAGTCGATTGTGCCATAACAGAAGAGGTAAACTTCTTTTCACTGGAATAAGCAAGGAATTCTGATAATCTCCTTGAAAGTGCAATTATTTAACCATATTTTTATAACGTGCCATTCAAATTATCCTACTTATCTCTAAAAGACGAATAAATATGAAATACGTTTTCTGATAAATCATATGCATGATCATAATTACACGTTTTGTGCTTTGTTTTATTTCGGTATCAAGAAAGGAATGATATAGAGTAGTCATGGACAACCGGGAGCCTGAGGACTCCCGCTGCTTTCAGGATGGCCCGCCTGATTTCACAAGGAAAATAACGTTTATTAAATTTGTTTCGTTTCATTTTCACTCGTTCACTCACACATGTTCTCTCTCTCACTCAAAAAGGTTTGAGGAAACTGGTACCAAAAGTTGTTGGCGACCGTAGTCGAGGGTGACCAGAAGGCTCCCTTTTCAATAGCTACTACATCGAAGTGTAGGGGAAGGTGCTACTCCTTTCCCTAGATTGCTCCACTTTACCTTTGATATGTACCTTATATTGCTGAGTGTTAAGCAAGGAGGTATCAAGTACCATTTTTAAAGTCTTTGGTATGACTCGACCTAGGATTGAACACAGGTCGCCCGGACCATTGGCGAACACTCTACCCACGAGGCCAATGAGCCGGTCTTAAAAGTGAAGTTGGTGGCCTTAGTCGAGGGTGACCCGAAAGCTCCCTTTTCAATAGCTACAACACCGAGGTATTGCTCCACTTTATCCTTGATGCGTACCTTACGATGTTGAGTATTAAGCAAGGCGGCATCAAGTACCATTTTTTTAGTCTTTGGTATGACTCGACCTGGGATTGAACCCCAGATCTCCCGGACTATTGACGAACACTCTACTCGTTAGGCCAATGGCCCGGTACATGCTTAACTAACTTCCCTTACTTAAAAATATGTGTGGCATTGTGGGTAAATCAAATTTTCCCTATTTTAAATGTATTCTATTGTGAAAATGTAAGAGGTACCATCAACAAAAAATTAACTTAAATTCTTTTTGTAGTGAGGCCCACTAATTAATGAGCTATGTCTCATGCGGTCCGCTTTTTGTGCAAGAATACAACGTACATAACATTCCTCATATTCATTACGCAGTTGAAGACTCAAGTTTCTTTAAAGAGAATCATAACATTCTCAGTTGGGCCAAGAACTTTTCAAGCACCCCTCTAAGTCTGGGTAAAAGTGAAAGCGAACGACAGTCTTGGCAACGTTTAGCATCCTCTAAAATGGTTTCGACTAAGATTGCACATCATTCTTCAAATTGATACCCACCTTTCCTTGTACTCCTCTAACACCAGATATTTTGATACCCCAAAACTCGTCTGGATGTATGATAGAAGAAAGGCGCTAATGTTGCATATTGACCTCCGACCCGGCCGGGCTCTCAGATGAAAAATGCACCTGTGTAAATAACAGGTGCATCCGGTCGAAGATATCGAGGGATTACCTTGACTGTCGACAGGTTGAATTGAGGGTGAATTGCGACGTTCGCAAGAAGTAGGTGGACTTCAAATTATAATATAACCCCGGCGACAGGAAGTTCAGATCAGTTGGAGAGAAGATGCTGGAATGAGAACCAGGCCCTCGGTTGAGCAGCCCAGGAAAATTGGGAAAGAAATGCTGTTATAGCCAGAAGAGTTGGGGGTCAATATGTTGCAGTTCTGTTCAGTCTCCAACTCCCTCTCACACACAACCCTTTCAATAAAGTGAGAGGTATATTTTTCTAAAGAACTGTGTCCACTCGTCCTTATTGTGTCATCGTTATGTTTCTGCATGTATATGTGTATAGTTGGTTGTGACTATACAACACTAAGAAATAAATATAATCATAGTAAAGTTGGCGACTGTCGTCGAGGGTGACCAGAGGGCTCCCTTTTCAGTAGCTACTACACCAAGGTGTAGGGGAGAGCGCTACTCCTTTCCCTGGATTGCTCCACTTTACCCTTATAATGCTGAGTGCTAAGCAAAGTGACATCAAGTACCAATTTTTTGAGTCTTTGGTATGACTCGACCTGGCATTGAACCCCGGTCTCTTGGACCATTGGCGAACACTCTACCCACTAGGCCAATGAGCCGTTACCTGTCATATCCAGACTAAAATAGCTGCTATAGCCACTGTCAGTAACGAGAGACGGAGGCCAGGGCAGCCTGAGTAAATTAATACTTATTTCTCACAGATGGAAATACCTTGAGAATAAAGAGAGCTCAACATATTTAGACTAATCCTGCATTAAGCAAATTAAACACACTGACATGAGAACTGAATGTTGAGTTAGAATGTGACCTTGTCGCATTTATTTAAAAAAATAAAAAGCTCCATTAAAATACTTATTAATTTTCCTTTTTTTTCTATTTGTGCAACGTTTGTGTTGTAGAGAATGAACACTTGATAAATATTAACTGATTCTCAATGAAACGTGGCGACACAAGACGAATTTGTATTTGTGAACAGCTTTCAATGAATTAGTTCTTCATAAACACGTCTTTACATAACTGTATTAAGCCCTGCCGGCCGGGTAGTAAATACGCTGACTATGTACCTAGCAGAAGGTGAAGACCTACTTCAAAAAGGTGTCTTTGGTATTACACAAAATTTCATCGAGTGGTGAGGCTCCAGTGTTCCAGAGGTCTGGGAAGTGTTTACTACTCCTTCATTGTCAATACTCCAAGGTCCACTGTGACTCGTAGTAGTAGTACCTGTCACGATTCCATCCAGGGGACAAATACACCAATTTGAAAATCATTTGAAAATACTTGCTACCATATGTGTAAATCGTTCCAATTAATAGTTACTTGGATCTATAATTGGTTTAGTTTGGTTTGGTTTGATTTTAGGGCATATAAACCACTGTATGCTATTTAATGCCAAATCGATTTTTTACATATAAAAAGTTCTATTTCAAACAATTCAGTTAAGCATAAGTACACAGTTTAAATGTCAAAGAACAGTTCTATTTCAAACAATTCAGTTTAGCATAAGCACAACATTTAGGTCTATTACACCCATAGATAGGATCCTATCAGGTGCAGCTACTCCGGACCAGAGTGGACCTGGGAGTGATGGCAATGAAGGGTAGTCCGCGTTTTCCAAAGCTCCAGCATTAATAGAGCCTCATCATCAGATCGTTTAGTGTCATATCTAGGACACTCGTTTGGGGAATTTTACCCCCCTGCAGAGATGCAGTCGGTGTATTCTGCAGCCCCTTACTAAGCATTACAATTATTAGTTATTTGAAACCATATAAATATATGTACTAACAAAAGACTATTATTTAGTAGAAATGATTACTTGAAACCATAAAATTATTAGTATTATATATGAATGTTGTATAGCAAAGAAAGACAATAACGTTAATGTATAAAGATATAATCTGTTTCTTTACTTTTCCTTTTATTACCTAAAATGTACGGTTAGATAAGAGTGAGAGAGAGAGAGAGAGAGAGAGAGAGAGAGAGAGAGAGAGAGAGTCGAAGACGGCTGAGATGCACACACAGTATCGGACGGTACGGGACCTTAGCGAAACCTTTCTGCTTTTCGTTTTTTTAGTTTTCCTTCTCTCCAAGCGTTATTAAGCTTTCCTTATCTAGAATTCATGTTCTTTCATTATTTCTATTTTCCTACTTTTCGTGATCAACACTTATCTATTAAGATTTAGCTGACTGAGATTAGCCTCGAAAGAGCCCATTTTATTTATAATATTTACCGACTTCCTACCCAGTCAGATTTGACCCAAGGTCATTTAATTGTGGGATGGAAAACGCATAAATCGACCCTCATAAGTGGCCGTCACAAAAAATGCTTGACACTGTTGATAATCCACATTTTGGTTTGCCTCAGGCGCCAAGCGATAAACTCTGCCCTGTCAAGCAGGTATTGCTAAAGGTGCACCCCCCTGGGAACAAGCGATCAGCTTAATAATACCCACCAGACACGAATGCCAGTTGCACCCCCAAGAAAACCAGCCGACGGGAGGAGGGTTTCAAGTCCACATTGTTAATGCGTTTAAAATCCTGGCATGATTTTATTTCGAAATCAAATGGAATAAAAATTAAATATGTACGATCTTTTTATAGGCGTTCTTTTTTAGTTTCGACTAAAACTTAAATACTTGCGCCCGACGAAGGGCGCATATGTTTGCTAGTTTATATGAAATTTATTTAACGGTTTACATAATATTCATTTAATCACTGCGTTTGTATGTCTGTAATGTTAACCTCCCAAAAGAGTCGTAAAATTATACATAAAAAGACTTGTTAAAAATTAACTTTTCCCCCAAAAGTACTCGTGTAAACCAGATGACGGAAAAAGAGATGTTTGTATTACCTAGTTTATTAAAGTGAACGATGAAGAATATATTCTTTGCATGATAGAATTTGGTAATAAATTATACCTACTAATATCCGTTTTGAGTGTGTGATATTTTCAATTGAGATAACTTCTTTTAAGAATATATTTATGATTTCTTACAGTGCCTTGATGGCCACTCCAGCTAGTTTTTATGACATTCCTAATGGACCGGCATCGTTATAATTTTTATTGATTTTTTATTACATAAGAGAGTTGATTAATAGGAAAGTTGATTAGTAAATTTAGTCACTTAGAGTTTAAAAATAATTTTAGTGTGTTAAATTCACATAAAATTCTGATTTTAATGAGCATAGAATATATAAATGAAATAAGATATTGACTAGCGAATGAAATCGACAAAGAGCTCAGGAAAGAGAAGTTTATAAAAAGCAACAAGACATTGTAAAGTGATCAATTGATTTTTTTAACAGCAAGTCAGCCAATCTAGATTCTTTCACTTATATATATATATATATATATATATATATATATATGAATTTGATTGAAATTTACAGGTGTTTCCATTATTTTGTCCAACCCCTACATATATATATATATATATATATATATATGGGTTGGAAAAAATAATGGAAACACCTGGAGATTTCAAATTTATTTTAATATGGTTTCTGATTACCACCCTCCCCTGAAATCCAGCTTTGTACAGAGCCGTTCTTAGAGTTTTTGAAGAAACTGGGTTCTCGAGATGGTCATTAAGCTCTACTGTAATTTTCGGAGCTGTATTCTTCCTAACAATCCACGTAAGAGTCCGGTGGTTTTTTCTCCTTTCTCAAATGCGGTCATTTCTTTTGACTCATTACTTCTTGTCACATCAAATAATTAAGTGATTTTATTACACTAGTTCCTGCCAAACGAGCACCAATTTGATCTCTTTCAAAGTCTAATAGATCTGCCATTTTAATGGATTTTGATTAATTTCTTCTGATGATATCTGTAAAAAAACAACAATTTTATTAAAATTAGACGAGAATAATTAATGATAAATTAAAAAAAAAACATAGAAATAACAGTTTCAAAATAATGATACTAAGATTGTAGGTGTTTTTATTATGTCCAACCCAGTATATATATATATATATATATATATATATATATATATATATATATATATATCTGGGGTATGTTGTCTAAATGTCTAAGATGAAGTTTAAGAATTGTTATTACTGAGAATATTCGGACAATAGCAAATTGTAATATAATGGCTGAGGGATTTCGTTTTATGCCTTTGGGTTTAGTTAGGCTGAGAACTTTTCGGCTCAGTGCATGGGTTACTTAGGTGCAACATTAACGCAGGTGTTCACGCACGGAACGGACGTGTCACTCAGAGATGTCACAATAGCCCAGATGGGAAACGGGGCTACAGAGTGCAGGTGACGTCACGCAACGGAAGCGCGCGGAGGATTTGGGAGATTTTGAAAAAGTCAATTAGTTAGTTGAGACTAGACACCGAACGAGAAGGGTTGACTTTCGGGGCTCGCAGAGGCCAGACGAATTTGCACGCTACGAGCGCCGCACGAGATGGTGGTGGTGGTGGGGGATGCAGATGAAATAGCCAGAATAGAAAGAATGTGTATCTCTCTCCTTATGTCGAAGAACCTTTAAACTCAAAGGTAATAAAAAGTTTCGTACCTGAACTAAGAAATCGTAAGTGTTTTTCCTGTTTCGAGATTCCTATGTTCTATGTATATATGTTATGAACATTATATGTACATTTCAAACATAGCCATATCATGATTATGTTACAAAATAATATGAGGTCAATAGTCCGAATATTCTAAGTAATAATGAATTCATAAATTTTTCTTTTCATAATGTAAATCTATTTCCGTTATAGAAAATTTTCTCTGTATTTATCAGTATTTAATTCAGTAAATCCGGAGTTAGGAACAATTCCAAGCAGGACAATTAAAATATTCAAAAATAGAATATTAAATTTAAGAAATCCAGGTCAAGAGCTTAATGCAAATAAAATCCACAGAGTTGTCTAAATTTCTGAGATGAAGCTTGATGATTTTTATCAATAAGAGTTTTCGGACAATTGTCTTCGTCTTTATTCTTTTTTTTTACAACGTTAAGGCCGCTGTATCCTACGGCCTTCCTCAGGTGGCCCTATTTATCTGGGCATTGAAATGATTCAACCTGGGAAATAATTTTTAAAGTTTGACTGTTGATAAAACAAGACGTTCAAGAACTATGAAGATCTTTCGAAAATAATGATGTCATTGTTTTTCATGCTTATCCGAGAAGTTTTATGAGATGATTTTTTATCAGTAAGAGTTTTCGGACTATTGCCTTCATCTTTTAACAGGAAGGCAGAATAATTTACCTCCTGTTATATTGAAAGAAAGAAAATAAATGATGGAGGTGAGAATATTGATAAGTTTCAACAATGCTTTAACGGCAGCTTGAATGAAAGAACCTTTGTCCTGTAAGTCGTTGGAGGAAGGAAAACAGTTGTAGATAGTCGAGAAAGAATACAGTAGCTGATGTCAGAACAGGAATCGAGCCGTTGTGCTCAAGACAAAAGACGAGTTTGCTGAAAACGGAGCAGGAATTGAAATGTTGATGTCAGAGGCGGAATTAAACATTAAATTTAAATCTTCTGGGAGCCATTGGTCTAGGAGGGTTGAACGAATGATGAAGGATTGAATTCTTTGGAACCAACTGTCCATAAATTAGATGTGCTCTCCTCAGCATAACTTTCTTCAGGACGGACTGTTCCTCTCTCTCTCTAACACTAGCAGCAGACCATAACAACATGAAATAGTGGAAGAATGGTCTCACAAAGAAACAGTGGTCAAAAGTTGAATGCGCTCTCTCATGCTGAAATAGTCTGTGTGATCTGGATCCCGGCGAGAAAAGAGGGCGAACGAATGTTACCTTGCCTTTTTATATAGCCCGGGGAAATAACCCAGGCAGAATGGCATCACTAATTCTCATTGGACGAAATGTACAAATTGAACTTCAATGGCCAACAAATTCACGCGCCAGACAATTCATTTGAAAATATAAATCACCACGTGATTTAATGGTGGTCTGACGCACAATTGAAAAATTAGTTCTTTCTACTACAATATTTTCTGTTATTTTTATTTTTATTTCTATTTTTTTTTTTTACTGATAAAAATCATCTCATAAAACTTCTTGTAATGCTTCTCGGATAAGCGTGAAAAAAAAAAAAACAATGACGTCATTATTTTCGAAAGATCTTCATTGTTCTTGATCGCCTTGTTTGATCAACAGTCAAACTTTAAGAATGACTTCCCAGGTTGAATCATTTCTATGCCTAGATAAATAGGGGACACCTGAGGAAGGCCGGAGGATACAGCGGCCGAAACGTTGTGAAAAAAACAATAAAGGCAAAGACAATAACCTGAAAATTCTTACTGATAAAAATCGACTGAGTGAATTATTTAAAAAAAAACACAATCGGTCAGATTAAGATTATAAATTTATTTCCATCCTGTTAAAAAACATTGAAATAAATCAATGCTCTAAAAAATTAACGTCTTAAGATCAAACAAGAAGTCCTGATAATCTTTTAGAGTATTGATGTATATGAATGCGCTGCAATAAAAGATGTTCCTAACATAAGTGCCAGAATAAGCTCTTGTCATGAAAATAACCATTTGCCAATGTAATTATTGAATCTCTTTTTTTTTTTTTTTTGAGTGACGGTGGTGGGGTTATAGTTGTCCAAAAACGTTTCTGCTTTGCTATTTTCGTTATTACCCTCAGGAGCACAGGAAAGGCAGACCCCGTAACCTTTGAAATAATCCCGGATGAGGAAGGTAAGAAGAGGCGTTCACCAAAAAGATGTTAAATTGCAATAGAACTTAAATTTCCGTGTGGGTGTTAAAAGTTAAAAGGTTGGAACAGGACGGTAATGATACACCACTGAGGATGTTGACAAGAATAATATATTGAAACTGTAGTAATTAGAGCACTTGCGATTGCAGATTTTGTACAAGAATTGGCTATATCTATTACCGATTATATAGTGAACAAATAATTGGGAAATGGAATTAATACGAGGGATATAAATTAATTTTCCTCTCACAGTTCAGATGACGAATGATCTTGCTGGGAAGCGGTAGTTAGCATGGCGGCAAAAAGTTTTCGACTGACCTAGGGTGGGATATGACTGCATTGGAGATACGTGGCTCATTCAATAAATAAGGTGAAATATTCCTTAGGAGCTAGAAATAGGAAGCACTGTTTACAGGTGTATCTTTTTCGAGGAAATTAATTGTGATGAGTCCTTTTATGTCTCAGAAGATAGTCAGCATGACCTTCTTTACAGACCGATGCACCAAGAACTTTTTCTTTACCGAAGAGGGGGTGTCCTCGTGGTGTAATGGTTAAAGCGATTGACAGCGGAATCGTAGTACGCGAGTTCGTACTCCAGTCACGCTATTACGTTCACTTTCGGGCAAATACCTTTGGGAAAGGTATGAACCCCCTTATCCTCCCAGCTATGGGTTAAATAGTACCACTACTGTTCTTCTAGGAGAATGGCTTTGGCATTAAATAACCTAAAAAGAGTTGATATGCCATTTAACAAAAGAAACCAAACCTTTACCGAAGAGTCAGTGTTTGGTTTGGTTTCTTTATTTAAAGGTATATCAACCTTCATGATTTATTCAATGCCAAATCTATCCCTTTAGAAGAACAGTAGTTGTACTAACTGACCCATAGGCGGGGGAGATAAGGGAGGCACATACCCTTACTAAGAGTATTAGTCCAAAAGTAAACCTACAAGCGTAACTGGAGTTCAAATTCGCAAACGACGATTTGGTGGCATGCTAGCCATTACGCCACGGAGATTCCCCCAATAGTCAGTGTTTTGCGACTCCGTGGATTGTCTTGTCAACTCATGCTCGAAGTGGCTGACTCATGTTTAGTTAATTTGTGAAAAAACAAATTAACGAAAACATGCTTCACCGTACACATCACACATTCTTCTATAAATTACACACGTTTTGCACTTGTCAACCACCAAAGATTTGATTACAGACCTCTGTTCAAGCTTGAAGTATTTGGTTTGATTTATCACCATTTGAATAAGCTTAAAGGAATAACATATTTTCAGTTATAAACCAACTCTAAATAATGCAGAGTTTACGTTTCCAGGAAGAATATTATTTTTTTTTTTAGAAAAATCCCCTTATTGATAAAATGAAACCCGTATCATGGGCAAGAGAATCGATATGAAATATT
This sequence comes from Sepioteuthis lessoniana, assembly GCA_963585895.1. Classification (NCBI taxonomy): domain Eukaryota; kingdom Metazoa; phylum Mollusca; class Cephalopoda; order Myopsida; family Loliginidae; genus Sepioteuthis; species Sepioteuthis lessoniana. The sequence continues at coordinate 81,133,110 of OY757925.1, forward strand.
GATTTTTTAAAACATTTTCTGTGATTTGATATTATTTGTGACCGTAAGGTTTAGTTTGGTTTCCTTCCTTAATGGCATATTAACGTTTGTGGGTTATTTGATGTCAAAGCCAAAATTGTTGGTTTGACTTGGTTTTATGGCATATCAACCATTGTAGGTTATTTAATGCCAAATCCTTTATATATATATATATATATATATATATATATATATATATAAAATATATGTGATTTAGTTTGGTTTGAGTTTATGGCATATCAACCATTGTAGGTTATTTAATGCCAAATCCTTTTTATACATATATATATAAAATATATATGATTTAGTTTGGTTTGGTTTTATGGCATATCAACCATTGTAGGTTATTTAATGCCAAATTCTCTTTATACATATATATTAAATATATATGATTTGGTTTGGTTTGGTTTTATGGCATATCAACCATTGTAGGTAATTTAATGCTAAATCGTCTTTATACATATATATTAAATATATATAATTTGGTTTGTTTTGGTTTTATAGCATATCACCCATTGTAAGTTATTTAATGCTAAATCCTCTTTGTACATATATATTAAATATATATATGATTAGTAAACACATTTTGTTGATAACATTCTTTAACGAAACTGGGCTCTTTTCTGCACACAGTCAAGTATTGCTATACAGCAGTCACAATTTAACATCAGTTATTTGTTTGCACACTTTGTTCTATTTGACCCATAGATAGGACCTTATTAAGTGCTACCACTCCGGGTCCGAGTGGACCTGGATGAAATAGCAATAAAGGGGTACTTCATATTCCCCAAATCTCCAAGGTCTCGCCATCAGATGGTTTAATTTAATATCCAGGACACTCGTTGCAGGGGTCTACCCTTTTGCTGAGATGCGGTCGGTGTATTCTACCCCACCCGCAACCGACTGAGCTAACCAACCTTGCCGGAGAAAAATAGTGGTACTATTTAATCCATTGCTTGGTGGGTGGAAGGTTTGTATTCTAAAGTTTATCTTAGCCTGACTCCAGAAAAAATCCAGGATGAACCAGAAATAATAGGGCAGGTATAATATTTCCGGCTCGTTTACGTCTACAGTATGGAGAATATATTTCCGAGAACTTACAAAATGGAGTCACAAGATGCGATGTATATGACAAGAGAAAAGTTTGCTTTCTACGATTCAAGTTTGACATTCCAAAATAGAAGAAATATCCGCAGAAAACCGAAGAGTTGAGCAACCAAAACGTTGCGATGGAAAACAGTAAATATAAAAATAAATAAATTTATAATCATTAGAATGCATCATCTAAAAATCCTCAAAACAATGGCTACAATAATTTCTGTTAAATTGCAATACGAAATATTCTTGCTTTTACAACCTCTGGCAAAAATTATGGAATTATCATACTAAGATGTTTTTTTAGGTCTTTTTTTTATTTCAATCAGCAGTAAATGAACAAATAACAGTTAAGTCGCAAACTATTTTAACTGTAACTGCTGGATATTCTGACTTCATAAAATATTCCTTAAACAAACAAGATTCAATTATTTAAATGAATTGTATCATTTTTTCTGAGCTATACAACCATGTCGGTGGGGCATAGAATATCCAAACTGAATCCTCTGCAAAGTAGTAAGACTCCCTTCCGAAAAAGTACTCTAAATATGACACTAAACTGCATCTAATGGTGAGGTTCCGTTTCTGGAGTTCTCTTCATTAACAAACATGGAAGTTTGCTTAGGTTAGTATGGCATAAGGCCGGCAATATTAGAGTATCCAGAGAGAATTGAATTGTTACGCTCGGCAAGCTTAATCCACTCACTTAGCTAGGCTCCTATTTACTATTCGAGGGAGTCATCGTAAAGTAGTAGCTAAAGTGCTGGACTACGAAATCGTAGTAAGTGAGTTCGAATTCCAGTCGCTCTATTACGTTCCCTTTAGAGCTAATGCTCTTCAGAAAGGTGTGAAATCCCTTTATCTACCCCAGCAATGGATAAGTAGTACCACTTCTGTTCTTTTATAGGAATAGATTTGTCATTAAATAACTCACGAAGATTGATATGCTATTAAACAAAAAAAAAATTATGTATTGCTCCTGGTAAAAACTATGCAGTTTGTACAGTCAGACATATTTTTTCAGCATTAAACGAACTAATATTAGAAAAGACAATCTGATTATCCCGCTTGGCATTATTCCGGCAAGTCTTCAACTGGTCGAAGCACCCTTGAAACTTCTCTTTTGATATGATACAAAGCTGCATAGTAGTATTTCTTTTAATGTCTTCCATGTCCTCGAATCTTAGACTTGAAATGAATTTTCATTTTAGGACATAAGAGAAAGTCACATGGACAGATAGAAATTAATCTCCTTTGGACATGTTGAATCGGAGGAGGATGAAATTCGCGTCTTATCCCTTGAGTATCCCCATGTGTGACTATGGCACACATTAAATTATTCAGAATCTTAAAATATATCGTATGTAGTTGTGTTAATAAGGCGTTGTATAATGTAAAATTCACAAACTTAGTGATCGTCGAGAACCGTCTTTGCCTTATATATATATATATATATATATATATATACCTAACCCTCTGTACCAGCAATATGTGAGACAAGGTTAGTTTCAAGCGGTGTTTAACAGGTTTGAATTCACTTTTCCTTCATCAGTTGGCATACCAAGGTCGAAGAACTCAGTCTGCCCTACTACTTATACAAACCGGAGAAGAATATTTGGTCTCATCCAGGATTTGAACTCGGGTCGCCGTATCCATTTACTAAGACGGAAACTATTTCACCATGAACGCGCAAACACACACACACACACACATATATATATATATAGTATAAGAGTGTTGGTCGTCACTAAATCTCTTTGTGGGTATGTTTCGAGCCAAGTGCGATATAACATCGATTTTCGATTCATTCCATTTTCTTAACTGCCTGATGATAGTTGTTTTGCAAAAAACTCCATGAAACCAAGGGTCGCAGTCTATATTCCATGTATTAAATATACGAGGTGGATACGATAAGTTTCCAGACTTTTTCGTATGGGCACTTTTGTTGATAGTACACACATGAAACTCTAGTCCCCTTCGAGGTAATCTCATCCACCTGCAATGCACTTGTTGTACCGTTCCAACAACTTCTGGAAGGCCTCATGGAAGTCATCTTGTGTGAGCGTGTCAATGACCTTCGTCACAGACTCTTTCTTCTCCTCAATTGTCTCATAACGACAGCCTGTGAGCTTAGGGAATAAGTAAAAGTCACAGGGAGCAAGGTCTGGACCAAAAGGAGGGTGACAAACTGTCTTGATGCCCATCTTGATCAAAAAGTCTGTGACAAGGATGAAGTTGTGGACTGGTGTATTGTCCTGGTGAAAATGCCACTGACCTGATTTGAAGATTGCTGGCCTCTTCCGACTGAATCTCTTCCTGAACTCCCTTGAAACCTCAACATAGTAACCCTAACACTAACCCAAACCCTATGGTCAATCAACTCTGGTATATTAACTTCCTTACTTCTGCCACACCTCTCATCATCCCTCACAGACTCCCTGCCTTCCTTGAATCTCTTATGCCACTCAAAAACTGATGCTCGATTCATGCAAGATTCTCCAAAAGCAGTCTGAAGCATTCCATACGTTTCTGTGGCATTTTTTCCAAGTTAAAACACAATTTTATTGCATATCGTTCTTCTAAAGTGTCAGATCGCATTTTTGAAGTTCACCAGCTGTGACAATCAGACTTTAGTAGGGTGTATTTCAATTGCTGCCGTTGCTGTTCATTTGAAGCTGAAATCATAAAAATTGGTCAGCCATCTCATAAGATGTATAGCAATAACATACTGAATGTTCAAGTGTCTACGACAATTTTAAATGCTTACACAAAAAAGTCTGGAAACTTATCGTATGCACCTCGTATATATATATATATATATATATATATATATATATATATATATATATATCACGAATTTTAAAGTAATTTTCTTGGGGACTCCTGGTCGAAATTCAGGACAAAACAAACCTGAACGAATAGTTATAATGACAAGCAACATAAAGAAGGAAATTCCTTTTTGTGTTTCACAAAAAAAATGAAAATTCTTTTGACACCTTTGTCAAATATTGGTTGGATTCATTTTACGGCCTATTAATCCTTGTGGGTTATTTAATGCCGAATCTTTTTTGTACATATATTATATATATGATTTGAAAGTGAATAGTTTGTAGAAAACATTATTTTTGAAGGAGACGTTTGTTTGCACACAGTTACATGGTTTCGTGTATTGCAATCAAATAGTTTTATTTGCACAAAGTTAAATATGGCCCAGTCGATCTCAGCAATGCAGTAGTCTAAAGGGTTTTGATTCTCCAATTTCTCCACTCACTTCTCACTTCTTAGGGACCGTTCCGAATGCACCAACGACAATTCATATTACTTAACTAGGAATCATATAATTAGTTTATAAGTCCAAAAAAATCACTCTGAACTGTCCAGCAGGACACATAGCGTAACGGTTATAGGCGTTGGTTCCCTTAGCTTCTAAGGAGACAATCATCTGGAGGTTGCAGGTTCAATCCTGACTGGAGATGAGTAACAATACAGGAATCCCCGGTTATGGCTAACGGAATTAGAACAGGCGACCCCCGTGGATTCGATAAAGACGTTCGAAGTTCCGTGAAGGTTTCCGAGTTCGACAAACACCTGAAGAAGGCCGAAGGACATATCGGCCCAAACGTTGAGGTAATAACAATGAAGATAATAGTTCGAAAACCCTTAATGATAAAAATCCCTAAATAATAAAAGTCATCAAGTTTCCAACGAGTATTAGATAGATATACTTGAAGTTATATCATTGTGTAAAAGTTGTTTGTTTAATATGTTTTTTTTTTTTTTTTTTTTTTGATAGTATATCAACCTTCATAGGTGATTCAATGTAAAAGCCACCCTTGAAGAAAGACAGTCGTAGAACAATTTAAACCATAGCTGGAGGGATAAAGGGTCCATATCTTTCTAAAGGTTACAAGTTCGAAAGTGAACGTAATAGCGTGACTGGAGTTCGAACTTGCTTACTATGATCTGGAAATCAAGCACCTAAGCCACAACGCGACGTAAACTCCCACCGTAAAATTGTACTAAGAATAGTTGGACGAGCTCGTAGGTGATGTACTCCTGTGGACCCCTTCACATGGACGAGCAAAGGCAGGACGTCTAGCTCGAACATAAATACAGCAGCTCTGTGCCGATACTGGATGTAGCCCGGAAGACCTGCCAAAAGCAATGGACGATAGGGAGGGGTGGCGAGAGAGGTTCAGAAATATCTGTGCTGATAGCGCGACATGATGATGATGATGATGATGATGATTGTTTACTATAGAATATTGTTATTAAAAAAGAATCGTAACTTGGAAAATATAATTGTTTGAAAATTTATAGTATTAAAAATGATTACTTAAAACTATATAATCATGTCATCATCATCATCATCATCATCATGTCGTGCCGCCAGCACGGATATCCCTGACCCTCTCTCGCCACTCCTCCCTATCGTTCATCGTTTCTGGCAGGTCCTCAAGGCTACATCCCGTATCCTCACAGAGCTGCTGTATGTAGGTTCGAGCTGGTCGTCCTGCTTTTGCTCGGCCATGTGAGGGGTTCCACAGGAGTACATCACTTATGAGCTCATCCCTGCTTCTCCAGCTGTGTCCTGCATGTTTGGTTCGTCTAATGTGGATAGTTTTCGTGATAGGAGATAGGTGGCCGTACAGTTGCTGCTTTGTCGGGTGTTGCCTCCAGGATATAATTATGTAAAATTACTAATATTAGATAGAAATACTTGAAACTGAATAATTTTGTGCAGATTATTAGTATTGGATAGAAATACTTGAAAGTATATATCGAAGAGGTAAAAGTGGATGGTTCCCGGACCAATGCAGATGATATGCGACCAATGCATTAGCAGTTCCAAAAAGAAAAAGAAAATGTCTAAGGTATTTTTCGCTGGGGATTCGAAGCAACCTCATAATAAACGTATACAAAGGTCGTGGGTTGTCACTTCAAACGAAACTATTTAAAGTCGGAAAACTCCAGCGGGTTATTTGCATTTGGATACATGTGCATTAAACACATCAGAGTGTTCATGTTTGTGTGAATAAAAAAACATTAGCAAAGCACAATATTTATACAACTGCTAGTAGATGTCGAAAGAGCAAGGATAGAACTGACGGGTGTGGGCTGAAATGAGCAGGTGCCACATTCAACAATCACAGACTGACAGAAAAATCAGGCCAGCTGTGGTCTTTCACACGGTGGAAACATTATATATGCATCCTGAATGATAGACCCACGACTCCCAAAATAACGTTACAAACATCTTTAAAAAAAGAAAAAAAAAAGAAGCATAACTTGCAGGCTTATGAAAGTGTTTCCGTTGGTTTTGATTTGATCTGATGTTTGAAGGGCCCAGTGCACAGGAACTAGAAAATATATGGATAAACTTTCTCTTTATTTGATTTATTCATTTTTCGATTTTTTTTTCATTTTTATGTTTTTTTTCTTTTCTTTCTTTTTTTTTTTTTTTTTCGCATGTGCCGTACTTGCTTGCACGGGACACGCATCCGTTTATTATCATCATCTGTAAAAGTAAAGTAGTCGACAACCCTAATCGAGAGTGACCCAAAACCTCCCTTTTCTCTCCCTTAATGTTTGTGAGGGCCCTACTCCTTTCCCTGGATTGCTCCGCTTTACCCTTAATCCTTACCTTATAATGCTAATTGTTAAGCAAGGAGGCATCAAGTTCCATTTTTTTACATAGTCTTCACAGCAAAATCAAGGATATGTTCAACTGGAAATGTTCGAAACTCTCGGTGAAAAAAAGGTAATATCTTGTTCTCAAGTATAATTATCATCATCACGTCGCACCACCAGTACGGATATCCCTGCCCCTCTCTCGCCACCCTTCTCCAGCGTCCATGGCTTCTGGCAGGTCTTCAGGGCTACATTCCGTATCGGCACAGAGCTGCTGTATGTAGGTTCTAGCTGGTTGTCATGCCTTTGCTCGTCCATGTGAAGGGGTCCATAGGAGTACATCAGTTATGAGTTCTTCCTTTCTTCTCCAGCAGTGTCCTGCATGTCTGGTTCGTCTAACTTTGATAGTTTTCTTGATGGGTGGTAGGTGGCTGTATAGCTGCCGCTTTGTGGGGTGCTGCCTCCAGGACTTGTTCAATATTGCTCGCAGCATTCTTGTGTAGTTGCCATCAAGCTTTTTCTCCATCCGTTTAGTTAGCGTCCATGTAGTGCATTCATATAGCAGTATCGACACGACCCCTGCTTTTTAATACCTACTCCAAAATCTCAGGCAGAAAGAAAAGTGTCTCATATACAAATAGATATGCTACTTTTGCTATTAGTTTGCGTATACTGGGTGTCTCAAAATAGATGCAACCCATTAATATGATAATGATTTATTACTGAGACAAGTGCAATGGCGGTCATTTGGAATACATCCAGTAAAAAATGCTCCTTTGAGCTAGAGACATTAAATCAATGTTTTTTATTGTATTTATATCAGCCCCCCCCCGGGCATGTAATCTATTTTAAATTTCTTGTCTCAGTAATAAATCATTGTCCTATTACTGGGTTGCATCTATTTTGAGACAGTTTTGAATGATTTTGTCTCCAAATAAATAGTGATTCAAAATATTTTCCTCTCTTGTCCAAGGCATTGTTATCGAGGATTAATAATTGTTATAAAGTAAGTAAAATTGGCGACTGAAGTCGAGGGTGACCCGAAGGCTGCCTTTTCGATAGCTACTACACCAAGCTGTAGGGGGGTGCTACTCCTTTACTCTTGATCTGTACCTTATAATGCTGTGTCAAGCAAAGAGGTATCAAGTACCATTTTTGAGTCTTTGGTATGACTCAAACTGTGATTGCACCTAGGTCTCCCGGGCTATTGGCTAACACTCTAACCATTATACCAATGTCCGGTTTATAGTATACTATTTTCAAATCTGAAACAAAAAAGAACACAGCATTATTAGTTGTAGAGTAATTAGCAGTTACATGGGTCCCATGTATATTGAGACACCCAATATTACTTTAGTCAAAAACTATGGAATTATCATCATCATCATCATCATGTCGTGCCGCTAGCACGGATATCCCTGACCCTCTCTCGCCACTTCTCCCTATCGTTCATCGCCTCTGGCTGGTCTTCAGGGCCACATCCCGTATCCTCACATAGCTGCTGGATGTATGTTCGAGCTGGTCGTCCTGCTTTTGCCCGGCTATATGTGGGGGTCCATAGGAGCACATCACTTATGAATTTGTATACTTTCAGGATATTCAAATTGGTCTTTTATTTAGCAGTAAAAAATACAAACAGAAAAGATATAAAACGTTTTAATATCTTAACATGCAATTTGACATTGTTCTTGAATTTTTCTGGTGAGTGGTTTGATATAAATCATTATCAAATACCAGAAATCTGAGGAAAATTAAAGTTTTTTAAAGAAGTTATTTAGCTTTCTAATACTAGTAAACATATGGAATTAGCTTGGTTTTTTATCTAGTAGTAGATAAACAAATAACTTATAAAGATCAACAACATAACATTTTCCTCTGCAGGGCTTCGAAAAAATTATACCATTAATTTAGATGCGTGGTCCATTCAATAAGTTTCCAGACATTTTTTATTCAGGCATTTAAATTATCGTAGACTCTTGAAAATTCAGTATGTTATTGCTATACATCTTATGAGATGACTGGCCAATTTTTATGATTTCAGCTTCAAATGAACAGCTACAGCAGCAATTGGAATACACCCTACTAAAGCCTGATTGTCACAGCTGGTGAACTTCAAAAATGCAATCTGGACGTGAAGAAGAACGATATGCAATAAAATTGTGTTTTAAACTAGGAAAAAATGCCACAGAAATGTATGGAATGCATCAGACTGCTTTTCGACCATCTGGCATGAATCGAGCATCAGTTTTTGAGTGGCATAAGAGATTCAAGGAAGGCAGGCAGTCTGTGAGGGGTGATAAGAGGTGTGGGAGGAGTAAGGAAGTCAATAGACCAGAGTTGATTGGCCAAAGGGTTAGGGTTAGGGTTACTATGTTGAGGTTTTAAGGGAGTTTAGGAAGAGATTCCGTCGGAAGAGGCCAGCACTTTTCAAATCGGGTCAGTGGCATTTCCACCAGGACAATATACCAGTCCACAACTCCATCCTTGTCACTGACTATTGATCAAGACAGTTCCTCACCGTCCCTATAGTCCAGACCTTGCTTCCTGTGACTTTTGCTTATTCCCAAGGCTCAGAGGCTGTCGTTATGAGAGAATTGAAGAGAAGAAAGAGGCTGTGACGAAGGTCATTGACACGCTTATACAATAGGACTTCCATGGAGCCTTGCAGAAGTTGTTGGAACGGTACAACAAGTGCATTGAAGCCGGAGGAGATTACTTCGAAGGGGACTAGAGTTTCATGTGTGTACTATCAATAAAAGTACCCACACGAAAAAGGTCTGTAAACTTATTTAATGATCCTCGTAATTTAATCTAGCTTGTTTAAGGAATATTTTATGAAGCCAGAATGTTCAGCTATCAAAGAAAAAAATGTTTTGCATCTTACCTGTTATTAGTTAATTTACTGTTAGATTAAAAAACCAAAACAAATATCGTCTGAGTGTACTAATTCCATGATTTTTGTCAGGGGTTGCTTGTCGACCCTTGATTTATGGTAATGAAATTGTTGATGTGTAGAATTAATTTTTCAAGTCGAAGTTTGTACTTAGTCCACTACATTCAATTTCAGTCTTACAAAATTAGTACTCGTGTATAGATCGACCTATTATTTGTGCTCATGTAATCACTGATTTATAAAATTCACTTCTTTATACCAAGGCTTGTTTTTTGTCTTTTCCATTAATTTCAACTTTACAATATTATTACTAGTGTATACTTCCCCTTCCGAGGTTCAATCCCAGGTCGAGTGATACCAAAGACTCAAAAAATGCTACTTGATGACACCGTGCTTAACACTCAGCATTATAAGGTAAGGATCAATGGTAAAGTGGGCAATCTAGAGAATGGAGTAGTGCCATCCCCTACACTTCGGTGTAGTAGCAATTGAAAAGAGAACTTTCGGGTCACTCTCGACTAAGGTTTCCAACTTAACTTACCCAGGTAAAAATTATTGAATTTGCATACTTAGATTACTTTGGTCTTTTATGTAGCAGTAAATAAACAATAACAGATAAGACACAAAACAGTTTTTATTTAGTTGAACATTCTGGCTTCATAAGGGGGTGTCCCTGAGATGTAATGGTTAAAGCACTGGACAGCAGAATCGTAGTAAGCGAGTTCGAACTCCAGTTGCGATATGGCGTTCACTTTCGGACAAATAACCTTGGGAAAGGCATGACCCTATTAATCCTCCTAGCTATGGGTTAAATAGTATCACTACAGTTCTTTTAGAAGGATGGCTTTGGCATTAAATAACCCGCGAAGGTTGATATGCCATTAAACAAAAGAAACCAAACCAAACTTGGCTTCATAAAATATATTTTAAACAAACTAGATTAGTGTTATAACTTTTTCCTAGTCACGCAGAGGAACATTTCAAATGTTGGGAAGGAAATTATGAAAGGAACTTGTAATTTGGATTCCTAAAACAAATACCAGCAGAAGCCTAGATATGCAAATCGGTCTACATTTTTAAAAAAACAAACAATTCTTGTAGACCTCAATAAGCGATTGGGCATATCTAGTTGAAAAGAAACACGACTAGAACAAAAGAACTGCTAATTGAAATAATGGTAAGAATCGTAAGAATCGTAGACTGTGGCGAAAGACGTTAGTTGTTCCCAGTCAGCTGCATCTAAAAAAATGGGATAGTTTAAAAAAAGGAAAAAAGTTATAGAGCACAAAATACATGAAAACGTCAACATAGAAAACTTAAAGCAATATGCCTTGAAAATGGAAAATGTACGACAAAACCAATCAAAAATAACTGAGTTGAAAAAAGAGTCAATATTTGGTAATGGAACTGTTGTATTGTGAAAGGTTAGCACTGGCTAATCAAGCCTCCCAGGTTCGGTTTTATAGCATATCAACCATAGTAGGTTATTTAATGTTAAATCCTCTTCATACATATTAAATATATATGGTTTGGTTTGATTGGGTTTTATGACATATCAACCATCGTAGGTTATTTAATGCCAAATCCTCAGCATATATATATATACAAGATTTGGTTTGGTTGAGTTTTATGGCATATAACCATTGTAGGTTATTTAATGCCAAATCGTCTTTATACATATATATTAAAGTTTTGGTCGACCAGCAAGAAGTTATTTACAACAGATTTGTTCGGACACAGGACGTAATTTGGAAGACCTGTTGTCGGGTATGATGGAGGATAAGAACGGAGAGAGAGAGAGAGTGAGAGAGAGAGTCAGGGATATCCGTGCCAGCAGCACGACTTGATAATGATGATGACAATATATACATATATGATAAAAATAAGTGGAAAAATGATTAAATCAAACACTTCCAACGGGTTTAGAAGCAATATTTCGTTCTTTATTCAAGAAAGAAATTCTTTAAGCTAAAATATTTTTGAATTTTACTACATTTTAGAAATTCAAAAAAGTCTAAAAAAATTTTTTCTGAAGAAGTTCTTTCTTGAATAAAGAACGAAATATTACTATTAAACCCGTTGGAAGTGTTTGATTTAATCATTTTTCCACTTATTTTTATCATCTTGTCAGATTCACCAAAATCTACCATCTATCTATCTATCTATCTATCTCAATATATATTATTCATTTAAAAAACTGTCGATTCTCAAATGATCATCTGTGCCGTGAAACTAAGAGTTGCGTATATGAGTATATAAATAATTTCACATTTGGTTTCAGATATCTTTGCTAATTTATTTTGGGTAACAAAATATCAATGTTCTCAGTATCGACAAAAAAATTACCAAATGGCATCAGTTTTATACTATCCCAATATGTCAATACTTTTTTTTTTGTAGAATTTAAAAAAAAATTAAAATTAGTCGCGATTTACTTATTTATTGGCCATACTCTGTGTTAGTGTGTGCAGATTCGTTAAAACTGTTAGACATGCCATTTTGCAAAGTTACATGGTTTTAAGTATTCCTATTCAATACAAATAATTTTACAACAGATCTTTTTGTAACGTTAATGGGTTCGTAACAGATACTACAACTCCGTGTCAGTAGATATCTGGGAAGATAGGAAGTGGCATTGAATGTGTTACTCCACACTTCTCTGCATTTCAGAATGTTGAATGCAGTTTAGAGACATATCCAGAAAGCTGTTTGTAGGGGTTACCCCGCAGCAGGAGACCCAGTCGGTGAAGCTGACTGGGCAGTTTTCAGTTTAATAGCTTAGGGAAGTCCCTTCGTCAACACTGAACTTGTTCCCCCAACCGTTTTATCATGAGAGATCTCTGCAGATATTTAATTATCAGACTTATTTTCAAAAACCATCATGTACAAACGAGTGAGAATGGGTTTTAACAATTACAAAAAAAAAAAAAAAGAAAAATCTATCAATAAAATTATAAAAGATTTAATTTTCTTGCAAAATATTTTACTTGCAAAGAAAACTGTCTTTAGCATTAGATAACTCAACGAATGTTGACATGCAGTAAAACAAACGAAAGTTTTCAACATGACATGTACATACCTGTATTCTATAGAAACAAGTCATGAACGACATGACTATCTAAGATCACTCACTCATTTGTTTTGTGAGAAAAGAAAAAGAAATATTCAAAATTCTGTGTTGTTTAAAGTTTTCTGTTCTATCTTTATTGATTACATTTCGTAAACTTTTGGGGACTCCTGCTTCGTTGTCTTTTAAATCACATTCCTAGCGCCCAACATAAAATATAACACAAACAGACCTCTCTTTCTTTCTATTAAGTCTATTGTAGATTTAAAGCAACAGCTAATTTAACAAACTTTGTTATCACACATACTCAGAACTTAGATCTTTACAGACATGAAAATGTAATCACAAGTCTTCATGGTGTCGTGCGTCTGATCTAGTTGGCATGTGGTACTATTCATGTTTAGACCACATCAACAAGATACAAATGATTAAATTTTTAACTAACTTCAGACAACAAAAACAGAATAAAACCTTGTTTTTGTGTATTATTTCATTCTTCATAAAGTTACGTGTTACTCAAGTGTTCGTGACTTTCTTTCAGTTTCAATCGATTTCATGAGGTATTTGTGGGGATTAAAAATAAATTAAAAAAAAGGCAATAACTAAAAAAAAAAAAAATGAATGCAAAAAGTAACAGTTTCCCATGAGGCCTCTGACACGAAGCAAAATCGGTGCATGCCTAAAAAGAAGGGCTTCCAGGTGCCAAAGAGGAACTCTTTCTCTTAAAACTGAAACTGCTTGTAAGGAAGCGTATGGGTCTAGCAGCACGCTGCATCTCCAGTAATTAGCACCGAGACACATGACAGACCCTAAAACTTGTAATTGCCGAAGATGATTCCATGATATATTTCAAACGCTTTGACTGGGGGAGCATGACTATTTCATCTTGTTCAGGAAAGCATTCCCATCAAAGAAGAGTCGTAACACACAAAATGAAATTTTCAGTTTAAAGATATCATAGTCATTTTCCTTTCGTCCTTAATTCCCTTACTGCTTCGATAAACCAATAAGAAGATAACAAGTGAATGGAGTAAGAAGAAGAAGAAGAAGAAGAAAAGGAGTCAGTTTAGAAACTTCAGAATTTCCCAAAAATACCAACAATTAATTACAATCTTTCATATGCCCCATAAAATCCCAATCGTTAGACGTGCAATATGCACTCCTTTTCAAAGTGATTGGTTTTGGTTGGTTTCTTTGTTTAATGGCATATCAACCTTTGTAAGTTATTTAATTCCAAAGAAGAACAGTAGTGGTACTATCTAACCCATATCTGGGAGAATAAGGGGGGTTCATACCTTTTCCAAGGGTATTTGCCCGAAAGTAAACGTAATAGCGCGACTGGAGTACGAACTCGCTTACTACGATTCCGCAGTCCATCGCTTTAACCATTACACCACAAGGACACCCACCTTTTCAAAGTGAAATTCACTTTATATTTATACCCTTTTAATCCTCCGGGACCCTTTAGAGTATTCTAACTGGTTTAAATAGTGCTGTGGTCTAAAAGGTCTCCATTCTTCTTCTGACCTCCATTTTTCCAAAACTCTTTTCCATGTTTTCTTCTAAGGGTTCCAACAACAATTAGTATTATTGTCATCTTTATGTACCACAGCTTTATTTTTGTATCTCTCTGCCATGATCCAGATAATTTTTTTTTATCCTTTCGCTTTATTTTATTTTCAATCTGTGGTCCACTTGAACTGTAAAATTTACAAGATCGCAGTTTCTTTTTTCTTTTGAGTAGTTAACACTTCGTCTAGTCTTCTGTCCGGAAATTGGTGAGCAGTTCGTATCTCAAAATCCAAGAGAATTTCATGTATATTATTTTCTAGGACATATTCTGGATTGTGCATATACTATTTGCAAGACAAGCCACATTTTAATCTCTTGCACAATTCTCAGTGGATCACTTTTCCCACCCAGTCATACCTACTCTTGTATTGCTTTTGCGTTTGTAAATTATCATTACAATGAAATATGATGTGTACATAGATTATTAAAAAAGAAAAATGTTAGAATAATTCTATCTGCTAAAATTGAATCTGTTTCATTTCGATTTTTGTCTAAATATTAATTTTGCTGAAAGGGAATATATATTAAAGAATCCAGGTTACTTTTTTGATAATGTGAAATGAGAGAAGACTCTATTTTGATGCTTCAATTTCCTTTGTATTTCTTTTTATGATTATGCAACACTTTTCTAGATTAAATTTTTGATTGGTGTCATTTTTAAAACTTATTAGAGCATTGAGGTAATCATCTGCCTCTAGTGCTTTGCAGTGATCATCTATCCTCCTTTTAAGAAATTTTTTTTTATTTTTTCAAAACTCTGGTTTTCTTTTTCAGTCATATGTATCATTGTCATATATCGGCGTTATTCAATATATATATTTATAGTCATCCACAGACAGAACTGTTTCGTTCTATCAGAACTCATCAGTGTGGCTAGACATTAATTTCCCGTAGCTGGGATCGAAACCCAGTTGACTCAAACGCCAATCCAAAGCCTCAAACCCTTCAGCCACGAGGAGCCATTAGCTGCGAAGTAAATTTTAAACGGTTATGAATCACAATTACTATTGTTTACATGCATCCGTTTAACAGCTGCCGAGACCTCAATTCATATGTATGAAGAGGCTTGCAATAAACGCTAATGGCAACATGATTACTTCGTTCGCCGGGGAACTCAACCCTACGGGGGCAGGGGAGTATACTCAACGGTTACTAACACGTCGTAGAAAAAATAGCTCTATGTAACAACAGGGCTAAATTATAATAAAACCAAAAACCATTTGCCTTGTTTTAACTCTTTCTCTCTCTCTTTCTCTCTCTCTTTCTCTCTCTCTCTCAGTTTCTCTCGGTTTTTCTTTCCATCTGTCTGTGTTTCTCTCCCTTTTTTCTGTCTGCTGTCCGTCTCTCTTTCTGTCTCTCTCATTCTCTCTTTCTGTAAGTATCTCTCTTTTGAAGGTGTAATGGTTATCGTCATAGGAAATGGACACGGCGACACGAGTTCAAATCCTGGACAAGACTGATAGTATTTCACATAGCACTGATACCCTTGGGAAAGGTATGAATCCAATTATTCTCCCTCCAGCTATGGATAAATAGTAGGGCAGACTAGGTTCTTCAGCCTTGGTGAGGCAGCTAGTGTAGGAAAAGGAAAACTCTGAATTCAAACCTGTTAAACTTCGCTTAAAAATTGACTTTGTGTCATATCCTGCCCGAGCGGAGGGGTTGGCAAATTTAGGAAGTATCTCACTCTCTTTCTCTCTCTCTCTCTATATATATATATAGATAGATCTGGAAATACGAAAAGTTTTTGCATGAAGAGAATGATCGATGCTCTTATAGCAGAGCAGTAAAACCGAAAAATCGTAGAATTATGGACACTCTAATTCTGATAGTCAAGTTTCATGTTTTCTGACAAAAGAGGGGAAAGTGTGGCCAGTCAAGTGTTTATATAGCGTGGTGTACAGTCACGTGATGAGATGTTTAGTTCGCGGGGCATTTAAGCGAAAAAATAACGTGATTAGCTGTTAGTAAACATGACATTTAAGCAGAGAAAAAAATTTTAAAAAAGGAAAAAAAAATTTCTTTGGATCAAAAATAGAGAATACAATGTAGGATTAATCAGGGTAGATGACATAGGAGAAATCTGTTGACATATCTACACTTAGATCTGCAGTTATAATAATCTTCTTTTTAGCCTTTGGCATCTTTATAATATCCTATTTTATTATGGGAGGTTTGCCTGTTTCGTCTTTTATTTGCCATACTAGTTTCAATAATATTGTACTGTTGGAATACGAGGATCATTAAATAAGTTTCCAGACTTTTTTCGTATGGGCACTTCTATTGATAGTACATTCATGAAACTCAAGTCCCCTTCAAAGTAATCTCCTCCGGCTGCAATGCACTTGTTGTACCGTTCCAACAACCTCTGGAAGGCCCCATGGAAGTCCTCTTGTGTGAGCATGTCAATGACCTTCGTCACAGCTTCTTTCATCTCCTCAATTGTCTCATAACGACAGCCTCTGAGCTTAGAAAATAAGCAAAAGTTGCAGGAAGCAAGGCCTAGACTATAGGGAGGCTGAGGAACTGTCTTCATGCCCATCTTGGTCAAATAGTCAGTGACAAGGATGGAGTTGTAGACTGGTGCTGGCCTCTTCCGACGGAATCTCTTTCTGAACTCCCTTAAAACCTCAACATAGTAACCCTAACCCTAATCGTTTGGTAAATCAACTCTGGTCTATTGACTTCCTTACTCCACCCACACCTCTCATCCCCCTCACAGACTGCCTTCCTTCCTTGAATGTCTTATGCCACTCAAAAACTGATGCTCGATTCATGCAAGATGCTCCAAAAGCAGTCTGAAGCATTCCATACGTTTCTGTGACATTTTTTCCTAGTTTAAAACACAATTTTATTGCATATCGTTCTTCTAATGTGTCAGATTGCAAATTTGAAATTCACCCGCTGTGACAATCAGGCTTTAGTAGGGTGTATTCCAATTGCTGCTGTAGCTGTTCATTTGAAGCTGAAATCATAAAAATTGGTCAGCCATCTCATAAGATGTATAGCAATAACATACTGAATTTTCAAGTGTCTACGACAATTTGAATGTCTGTACAAAAAATCTGGAAACTTATTGAATGGACCACGTATCTACTCTTTGTAACTCTGAGTTTATAGTTGCATCTTAGATTTTTTCAATTTCAATTCAGGGGCACCGGTGCATATTATTTCATCACTCTATTTATCTTCTTCCTTGACGGCGGTATTATGTATTCTAGTTATTATAGATAAATTGTTATTTTTCATGCATGCTATTATACATAAATAAAATAATACACACACACACACACACACACACACACACACACACACACACACACACACACACACACATATATATATATATATATATAATTTTATTTCCATTTCATCATTGTCCTGAATTGGATCAAATAGAATACAGGAAGAAACATTAAGTAAATAAGGTTAAAAAAGAAAAAAAAATTATTCAACAGACCTTAGCATATATCATATTTCTTTTTCTTTTGTGATTAATTTATTCATGAAGATCAGGTAATTGGTGAAGACTTCAAAAAAAGCTAAGACTATTTTTCAAGTTGAGAACCGAGTTCACATACATATTCATTCTTCATTACATAAAGACACATCCCCTATATATATATATATATATATATATATATATATAATCTCTTCATGTTTTTTATCATTATTATTGGGACAACAAACATTTTAGTATAAACTTTTCTTTGATAAAGTATCCCCCGATTTTCCTGGTGATGACGGTGAAATTGGTTTTGAACCAATTGGCTTCCAAGAGCTAAATTATGGGGTTTTTTTGGCATCCCAACTTGGAAAACATTCAGATCTTACACAAGCTATAACAGTTATCTCCCTTCTCTTTCACTCTAGACTAAAACAGGTAAAGTTGGCCATCGTATTCGAGGGCAACACGAAGGCTCCCTTTTCATGAGCTACTACATCGAAGTGTAGGGGAGGGTGCTACTTATTCCCCTGGATTGCTTAACTTTACCTTTGATCTGTAACATAATGTAGAGTGTTAAGCAAGGAGGCATCAAGTGCCATTTTTGAGTCTTTGGTATGACTCTACCTGGGATTGAGCCCCGGTCTCCCGAGCCAGAAATACTGCTAAAAAGATAAGTCCAGTGAAAAAGAACTGTAAGAATTAAATAATGTTATTTTCCTTTTGTTTCTAAATGAATATTAATTTATGAAGAAAAGAAAAGAAAAGAAATTCCTATAAGATAATTATAATTCGCGTTTTTTATATTTTACATTTAGTTTACAAAAACAAATTGATAAAAAATATTTGTATTTATTTTATAAATAATTATATAATTATTTTTCATTGTTTAAACGAATATAAAAAAGTTTTAATGCAATTCGTTCAGAAATTACTGAAAACATTCTTTGATTTAATGTTATATGTGATGTTCACCAATGGTCCGGGAGACCGGAGTTCAATCCTAGGTCGAGTCAAACCAAAGACTTAATACTCAGCATTATAAGGTAAGAATCAAGGGTGAAGTGGAGCAATCTAGGGAATGGAGTAGCCCCCTCCCCTACTCCTCGGTGTAGAAGCACTGGAAAAGGGTCACCTTCGATTAAAGTCGCCAACTTTACTTTTATATGCGATGTCAATCTCTCTACACAAACAATGCCGGATGGGCCTTGTTACATCTATATCGGTTTCTTTGTTTAATGGCATATCAATCTTCGTGGTTTATTTAATGCCATCATTGGAGGAGAATAAGAAAGGCACAATTTAACCGATATTTTGGTGGGGAGAGGGAGCCCTTGCCTTTCCCACTGATATTAGGAGGGAAGAGCACGTAATTGCGCGACTGAGGCTCTCACTCTCACTCTCACTCACTACGATATTGCAGTCAAACACGTAAGCCACGGGGCTTAACCTATATATATATATGTATATGCGTGTGTGTGTGTGTGTGTGTGTGTGTGTGTGTGTGTGTGTGCAAATATATATATTCATCTTTAGTCCAAATTTATTTTCCAAAATAAAAAAATTATCGACCTACATTTATAGAAAGAAGATAAATCATTGTATATATTCATATATATATATATATATAATAATGTATATATATATAAATATATATATATATATATATATATATATATATATATATATGCATTATTGTTGGTCTCTTATTTAATGCATTATACTTTCGTACATACATATTTACATACATATTAATAAACACTCACAAATACATATATGCAACTATACTCCTACACATATCTTCTATATACAGGTCTCCATTATTTTTTCAGACAAAAAGTTAAAGAATGTTTTCTATGACATTTGTGTGTGAAAGATGTTTATTAACTTTACTCCCTTCTTTTCAAGAGGCAGGAAGTATAATATTATTTCTGACCCTCAAAATGGATAAAGAATCTTATCTATTGCATTTGCGTACACAAAAGAAGCACTTTTTAAAAGCACAATGCGTAAAATGGAGACGTTCTACTGAAATGAATGGTAGTTGGTGAAAAAGTAAAATGTACGCCTTTGTAAGACTTTGATATATCCTTTGGAAATTTGAAAAAAAGTATTACTTGATCTGTGGGTGAATACAATAGACAGATAGATAGAAACGAAAAGAATACTATTGATGAATAGACAGATTTGAATATACTGAGATAGATAGATTGACACTGAGATAGATAGATAGATAGATAGATATGAACAGACTTCGATTGATAGATGGATAGGTTGATAGATAAACAAAAAAATACAAAATAATTTAGATCCATAAGAACAAAGTGAGATTGATCCATGCAGACACAGATAGATTGATGATCAAAATATTAGATAAAAATGATTTTTTTCCCGCTTATAATTTCTGCCTAAGTAGAATTTGTATCAAGGAATGGAATCCAGTAAAATTAGCATCCCAATTATTGAATATGACAGGCACCTGAAGTAGGACAGCAACTATGCTTAAACATATATATAAAAGTCTAAATGAGAACTAAACTTTGAATAAATTTGTGTTACTGTGGCCGAGCGGTCTGATACTAAGTCTAACGTAAAGTTGGGTGGGTTTCGATCCCAAATTCAAGTGTCCTATGTGTCTAGCCACACTGAAGAGTTGTGATACAACGAAACAGTCTGTCTGTGGATTACAATATATATATATATATATATATATATAGTCATCCACAGACAGATCTGTTTCGTTCTATCAGAACTCATCAGTGTGGTTAGACATTAGTTTCCCGTAGCTGGGATCGAAACCCAGTTGACTCAAACGCCAATCCAAAGCCTCTAACCCTTCAGCCACGAGGAGCCATTAGCTGCGAAGTGAATTTTAAACGGTTATGAATCACAATTACTATTGTTTACATACATCCGTTCAACGGCTACCGAGACCTCAATTCAAATATGAAGTGGCTTGCAATAAACGCTAATGGCAACACGATTACTTCTTCGCCAGAGAACTCAACCTTACGGGGGTAGGGGAGTATATATCTCTATAGTCATCCACAGACAGATCTGTTTTGTTCTATCAGAACTCATCAGTGTGCCTAGACATTAGCTCCCCGTAGCTGGTATCGAAACCCGGTTGACTCAAACGCCAATCCAAAGCCTCTATTGAAGAGCGGGTATTTCTGGATCTGTGGGTGAATACAATAAATAAAAAATATTTCAATGATGAATTGTAGAAGTAAGTCTGTTACTTGAATTTCCACGTGTTGTGCACAATCATCAGACTTCAAGTAATAGACTTCTGAACTTCATGATCACACACACACACACACACACACACACACACACCTTAGAATAGATAAGGTCAAATAGGAAAATATATTTCAGCGAACTGAAAAACACGTGGATAATAGGTAAAGAAATAAAAAAGGGAAAAATTAATTTACACCCAGATTAAAATCCAAGACACTGAAATGGCGACAATGTTTAGCCTTGTAGTCTTTGATATTCCACCACCTATTAAAGGTTGTTTTCTTCGGCCTGTTTTTTTTTTTTTTTTCTAATGAGCAATATTTGTGAGCCTCACTTTCGATTTTGCTAAAGCTATCTGAGGAGGCAGGCTGCGTCGGCGGCCTGTCGAAATAATTTGATAGCATAATGACAATACGTCGAGTTTTCTTTCCAATTATATTACATGTATATATTTTCCCTGGAAGAGAGTTTTTATATATATTTTTAGACATTTATATATTAATAGTCATACACTGAGCACACCTACAGAATCATATGAAACCTTTCATATGTTGTCAATCTTAATAATTCTAAACTCAGTGTGTCTGGACATTTATTACATACACACACACACACACACACACACACACACACACACACACACACATATATATATATATATATATATATATATATATATATATATGTGAGCTGGGAAATATAAACGTAAAAAGAGAAAATGGAAATAAATCCGACGATATGCACTCATGAAATATTAAAAAAATAAATATTCAAATCGTGTATTTTTATACACGATACTATACCAACGTTTCAATTTTAAAGAATTAACAAGCATTTTCAGGACTTTGTAATAGATGTTAAATGTTTCATCCGAAAAATATTTTCAGTTAATAAAACGAGACGATAAAATGCAAAATTCTAAGTGGTCTTTCACGTTATTGCGTTCAATTTCAAGTAAACTGACGTCTCTTTTATGTTCAAAAACAATTTTTAAAAAAATAACGTTTATAGATTAAAAAAAAAAATTGGTAACATTTTAAATTATCAAAAATAACGTTTCTGTTGATGGTTTATGTTTTTTCCCCTCAAAATTAATATATATATATGTATAGTGCATCCATATAGAAGTATCGATACGACCTCTGCTTGGAAGAAAATGTGTTTCATTTTATCGGTCAGGTCTGACTTCCATATGATCGATAGCTTATCGATAGCTGTTCATGCCTTCGTTAGCCGCGTGTCGATGGATGTACTACTTGGACGCTAACAAAACGGCTGGAGAAAAAGCTAGACGGCAATTACACAAGAATGCTAGGAGCAATATTGAACAAGTCCTGGAGGCAACACCCTACAAACCACCAACTATACGGCCACCTACCTCCTATGACAAAATCTATCAAAGTTCGATGAACCAGACATGCTGGACACAGCAGGGACGAGCTCATAAGTGATGTACTCCTATGGACCTCCACATTTGGCTGAGCAAAAGCAGGACGGCCAGCTCGAACATACATACAGCAGTTCTGTGAGGATACGTGATGTAGCCCTGAAGACCTGCCAGAGGAGATGAACGATAGGGAGAAGTGGCGAGAGAGGGTCAGGGATATCCGTACTGGCGGCTCGACATGATGATGATGATATCTATATATAAAGTACTCAATGATATTTAAACGTCCAACAAACACGCGTAAGTTAATAAATAATTCTTTTTAAAAAATACAAATTTCTTCGTGGACCTATTCCTTTTAAAATATTTTTCTCTCTTTGGACTTTCAACGAAATATTTTTTTACATACACACGCATATATACATACGAGGATCATTAAATAAGTTTCCAAACTTTTTTCATATGGGCACTTTTATTGATAGTACACACATGAAACTCTAGTCCCCTTCGAAGTAATCTCCTCCGGCTGCAATGCACTTGTACCGTTCCAACAACTTCTTCAAGGCCCCAAGGACGCCCTCTTGAGTTAGCGTGTCAATGACCTTCGTCACAGCCTCTTTCATCTCCTCAATTCTCTCATAACGACAGCCTCTGAGCTTAGGGAATAAGCAAAAGTCACAGGGACCAGGTCTGGACAATAGGGGCGGTAAGAAACTGTCTTGATGCCCATCTTGGTCAAATAGTCTGTCACAAGGATGAATTTGTTGACTGGTACATTGTCCTGGTAGAAATGCCACTGACCCGATTTGAAGAGTGTTGGCTTCTTCCCTAGGAATCTCTTTCTGAACTCCCTTAAAACCTCAACATAGTAACCCTAACCCTTTGGCCAATCAACTCTGGTCTATTGACTTCCTTACTCCTTCCACACCTCTCATCACCCCTCACTGACTCCCTGCCTTCATTGAATGTCTTATGCCACTCAAAAACTGATGCTCGATTCATGCAAGATACTCCAAAAGCAGTCTGAAGCATTCCATACGTTTCTGTGGCATTTTTTCCAAGTTTAAAACACAATTTTATTGCATATCGTTCTTCTAAAGTGTCAGATTGCATTTTTGAAGTTCACCAGCTGTGACAATCAGGCTTTAGTAGGGTGTATTCCAATTGCTGCTGTAGCTGTTCATTTGAAGCTGAAATCATAAAAATTGGTCAGTCATCTCAAAAGATGTGTAGTAATAACATACTGAATTTTCAAGAGTCTACGAAAATTTTAAATGCCTATACAAAAAAACTTATTGAATGAACCACGTACATGACGTCTTAGTTTTGTGATTTGCAATTTAAAACCGAGTTTTGAAAATATTTTGTTTATAAATCATAACAAAAATATTGAATATAAGATAATTTATTATTAATTAGTATAAAAACTAATTCAAATAAGGAATATCGCAACTATTTAAAACTAATTCAACGAAAGGAGGAAAGTTGAACAAAAATCGAGTTTTGTTACATTATATTATAATTAAAAATGAATCAAGATCCAGCAATCTTTCTGTATTGTTCATTATTCCTATTTACAAACATTTTAAATTATTTAATAATTAAAGCTATCTTCAGTTTTATTCTCGCGTTCCGATCGTCACCAAATCCGAAATCTTGAATGTATTTATAACTATAGTTTTTATAGATTTGGTAGTTTCTCTTCAATGTAAAGTTTGTTATAACTATTGCAAGAAATGGTTGGTTGGTTGGATTTTATGACATATCAACTATTATAAGTTATCTAATGCCAAATCCTCTTACGCAGTCGGCTGGGGCTGCTGAATACACCGACTGCACCCCTGCCGAGAGGTAAGACCCCATCCCCAATGAGTGTCCTGGATATGGCACTAAACAATCTGATGGTGAGGTTCCACTAATGCTGGGTTTGGGGGGAATGCGGAGCACCCCTTCATTGCCATTGCTCCCAGGTCCACTCTGGTTTTAAGTATTTTCATATTAGTCAAAATTTATAGTCAGTTATTTGTTTGCACATAGTTTGTAGATAATTTCAATTTTAAATGAGTTAGAACTAATTGCTTGAACTCTAGTATTGCTATTGTTTCTAGACAGTTAAATGGTTTCAATTATTGCTATCTAACACCAATAATTCTATTTAATATTAATCATTTCTTCATTGGCCAAATGAGAAGAGTGTTTACCAATGGTCCGGGAGACTGGGGTTCAATCCCAAGTCGAGTCATACCAAAGACTCAAAAAATGCTACTTAATGTCGCCTTGCTTAACACTCAGCATTATAAGGTACGGGCAAAGTGGAGCAAACCAAGGAATGGAGTAGCACCCTCCCCTACACCACAGTGTGGAAGCTATTGAAAAGGGAGCTTTCGGGTCACCCACGACTAAGATCACCAACTTTACTATTCTATTGAACACTGCCACTGGCAGGTCTTCAGGGCTACATCCTGTATCCTCACATAGCTATATAGTATGTAAGTTCGAGCTGGCCGTCCTGCTTTTGCTCGGCCATATGTGGGGGTTCATAGGAGTACATCACTTATGAGCTCGTCCCTGCTTCTCCAACAGTGTCCCGCATGTCTGGTTCGTCTAACTTTGATAGTTTTCGTGATGGGAGGTAGGTGGCCAAATAGTTGGTGCTTTGTTGGGTGTTGTCTCTAAGTATTACTCGCAGCATTCTTGTGTAATTGCCGTCTAGCTTTTTCTCCAGCTGTTTTGTTAGCGTCCAAGTAGTGCATCCATATAGCAGTATCGATACGACCGCTGCTTGGAAGAAACAACGTTTCATTTTATCGGTCTGGTCTGACTTCCATATTATCGATAGCTTATCGATCGCTGTCCATGCCTTCATTAGCCGCATGACGATATCTTTTTCGGTTGATGAGACACTGCTTCCTAGGTAGGTGAACTTGTCTACTAGTTCCGTCTGGTGTGGAAATGTCGCCTGTTTGATTAAAGCAAACGTATTCAGTTCTATGTGCATTGACACGGAAGCCAATGCCTGCGGCGGCTTGTTCCATACTATGCAGTTGTGTTTCGGCTTGGTTGGGAGTATTTGCCAGAATCGCTGTCATCAGCGTAGTCAGCCTCGGTAATTGTTTTTGCGGAGTACCTTCTGCTTCTTTTTTTTGTCAGCTCGAAGCTGTTTTCTTTGATTTTATCAATCGATGTTCTAAGCACGTAGTTGAGACAGTTGATAAAGAGGTATGGGGCAAGCGTGTCCCCTTGTAGTACTCCTGTTACAATGTCGAAGTATTCTGTGTCTCCATCCGGTGAACGTACTTTCACTTTGGTGTTTCAATTGGGAATCGTTATTGCTGCGACGGTCTCTTTTGGTAGGCCGTATGCTAGTAGGATTTGTTCCATCTTCCCTCTGTGAATGGAATCAAAGGCCTTGGTAAAAAGTTTTAAAAAATCATTCTATATTTTGCTTCCGCACCCTATATATATATATATATATATATATTTCCTAAGGGCATATATATATATATATATATATATATATATATATAAATATGCCCTTAAGAAATATATATATATATATATATATATATATATGGCCTTAACAATATGTATATATATATATATGCCCTTAAGAAATATATATATATATATATATGCCCTTAAGAAATATATATATATATATATGCCCTTGTTGCAGGAGTACTACAAGGAGACACGCTAGCCCCATACCTCTTTATCATCTGTCTACACTACGTGCTTAGAACTTCGATCAACAAAATCAGAGAAAATGGCTTCGAGCTGATAAAGAAAAGAAGCAGAAGGTACTCATCAAAAACAATTACCGACGCCGACTACGACGATGACATAGCGTTACTGGCTAAAACGCCAAACCAAGCCGAGACACTACAGCATAGTTTGGAACGAGCCGCCGCAGGAATTGGCCTCCATGTCAATGCACACAAAACTGAATATATGTGTTACAACCAAACAGGCGACATTACCACACTAGACGGAGAATCTCTGAAACTAGTAGACAAATTCACCTACCAAGGAAGTAGCGTCTCATCAACCAAAAAAGACATCGACACACGACTAATGAAAGCAAGGACAGCTATCGATAGGCTCTCGATCATATGGAAAACAGACCTGACCGATAAAATGAAACGCAGTTTCTTCCAGGCAGCGGTCGTATCGATACTGCTATATGGATGCACTACATGGACGCTAACTAAACGGCTGGAGAAGAAACTTGACGGCAACTACACAAGAATGTTGAGAGCAATACTGAACAAGTCCTGGCGACAACACCCCGCAAGACACCAACTATACAGCCACCTACCTCCCATCACGAAAACTATACAAGTTAGACGAACCAGACACGCAAGACACAGCTGAAGAAGCAAGGACGAACTCATCAGTGATGTACTCCTATGGACCCCCACATATGGCCAAGCAAAAGCAGGACGACCAGCTCGAACATACATAGAGCAGCTATGTGAGGATACGGGATGCAACCCTGAAGACCTGCCAAAAGCTATGAATGATAGGGAGAAGTGGAGAGAGAGGGTCACGACATGATGATGATGATATATGCCCTTAAGAAATATATACATATATATATATATATATATATGCCCTTAAGAAATATATATATACTCTTAAGAAATATATATATATATATATATATATAAAATTTTTTACCCTTAAGATATATATATATATATATATATAGGGTGCGGAAGCAAAATATACAATAATTTTTAAAACTTTTTTTTAGTCTGAGTAATCCAGTTTTTGAAAAAAAAATCCCAATAAATCTAAATTTTCATGATTAGCTCTATTATTCAAGCACTTTATTAAATTAAGATTCAGCCCAATATGAGTGAACAGAAAAGAATCGAGAAAGAATCTATAATTTGCTTAAGGCCGAAACCATGCCAAAAAGAATTTCCCAAATAATTGGAATTTCTTTATGTCCTCTATCAAGCGCAGACCTTAACCCTCTCGATGACACCACATGGGGCGTTTTAGAAAACAAAACAAAGGCAACTTCCCATCAAAATATTGGTTCGATAAGACAGCTATTGAGGAGGAATGGAATAAAATGTCTGAAGAATTTATTTTGAAGACGTGTTGATACAATAATTAAAAAAAAATAGTGGCCATATGTTGTAAATTTATTGTTTTATTTCTATCTTCTTATATACTTTATTTTTTGAAATTCAAATTAATTTTGTTTTATAATAGAGTTATTTATAGAATATTTCAAATTTTGATTTCGCATCCTGTATATATTCTTAACTTATATATATATATATATATATATATATATATATATATATAGTTTTTTTGTTTTATGGCATATCATAAATTTTTTAATGGCATATCATAAACTTTTTGGGGGTTTTATGGCATATCAACCTTCGTGGGTTATGCTGGATTTTTTGGTATAGTAATTTACAAAGCTCTTTGCTTCGATGTAGCACAAGGCCGAATGAATGGGGCGCCCAATGAGACTCGAACACACTCGTGAAGGTTTGCTAGTCTAACTTGCTAACCGTTACACCACCAGAGGTGCCCTGAATTTTTTGGTATAAGCCTTACGCAAAATCGTCATTTCTATTTATGAACTTTCCCGACAACAGCAGGCACTTCCGGTAAAAACGGACCAATTAGAGACGAGGACTGAAAGCATTTAAAATCATTTGCAACTGTCCTCAATACTCAATTGCTAGTTAAACTTTCCGCTAGGAAGACATCTTTTGGGTTACCAACTCTGGATTCTGTGAACAAAAGATCAAAATGACGACCAGAATTTTAACAAGTTCTTTGTAGAAGGACAGTAAGAGTACTATTTAACTCAGAGTTGGGGAAATGAGGGGGTTCACGCTTTTCCTAAGGGCATTAGTCAGAAAGTGAATGTAATAGTGCGACTCGAGTACGAACTCGCAGACAACAATGTTAGCCATGGACTCCCATCTTGTCCAGGCACCTTGTTGTCTCAAACCTACCATTTTTCCCATTCTGTTTTCCTCTTCATCTATGCGTATTTCGCCTTGTAATAACTGATGTTTCACTTTACCTGCAGCCTTGTCGACCCTATTAGTGGGGGAAAACCCCAGGCCCGTACGACCAGTAGCTACTACCTCTAGGATTTCTTTTCTTCGAAGTCGTTCCCCGGCAATTTTTAATTCCTTTGCCGCTTTTTCATTTTTTTTTTCCTGTACAGACTTTGATGCCAACTCAGGAAACTTTAGGATCTTTAGAGAACATAAACAGTATTGTTGATCTCGCTTTGGCGACTTTATATTCCTCAACTAGACTTGTAAAAGGTAGCTGTAACATGTTGGAATTGACGTATAGGTTTACACTGCTAGGGCATTTTGACAAACCTAACCATCTACGCAATCTTGAATGAACCCCTTTCTCTTGCTGTTCTACATTATAGGATATGAATTCGTAAATGGTTAGTGGCTATAACATTTTTGGTAAAAGAACGTGCTGGTAGATCAGAAAAACCGGGCCTGCCAATTTTGTTTGAAGGACAGTAATAGTGCTATTTAACCCAAAGCTAAGGGAATGATTTTCATGCTTTTTCTAAGGGCATACTAGGTGCATACGATAAGTTTCCAGACTTTTTTCGTATGGGCACTTTTATTGATAGTAGACACATGAAACTCTTGTCCCCTTCGAAGTAATCTCCTCCGGCTGCAATGCACTTGTTGCACCGTTCCAACAACTTCTGCAAGGACCCATGGAAGCCCTATTGAGTGAGCGTGTCAATGACCTTCGTCACAGCCTCTTTCATCTCCTCAATTCTCTCATAACGACAGCCTCTGAGCTTAGGGAATAAGCAAAAGTCACAGGGACCAGGTCTGGACTATGAGGACGGTGAGGAACCGTCTTGATGCCCATCTTGGTCAAATAGTCTGTCACAAGGATAGAGTTGTGGACTGGTGTATTGTCCTGGTGGAAATGCCACTGACCCGATTTGAAGAGCGCTGGCCTCTTCCCTAGGAATCTCTTCCTGAACTCCCTTAAAACCTCAACATAGTAACCCTAACCCTAACCCTTTTGCCAATCAACTCTGGTCTATTGACTTCCTTACTCCTCCCACACCTCTCATCATCCCTCACAGACTTCCTGTCATCCTTGAATCTCTTATGCCACTCAAAAACTGATGCTCGATTCATGCAAGATACTCCAAAAGCAGTCTGAAGCATTCCATACGTTTCTGTGGCATTTTTTCCAAGTCTAAAAAAGAATTTTATTGCATATCGTTCTTCTCAAGTGTTCTCACGTCTCGATTGCGTTTTTGAAGTTCACCAGCTGTGACAATAAGGCTAAAGTAGGGTGTATTCCAATTGCTGCTGTAGCTGTTCATTTGAAGCTGAAATCATAAAGATTGGTCAGTCATCTCATAACATGTATAGCAAAAACATACTGAACACGAAAACTTTAAATGCCTATACAAAAAAGTCTGGAAACTTATCGTATGTAACTCGTAAGTCCGAAAGTGAATGTAATAGCGTGACTTGAGTACGAACTCGCTTACAACGATGTTAGCTATTAGGCCACAGGAACTCCATTTTTGATTCAGAGTTTTCCTTCTCCTCGACCAGAGAACCCATCCTACTCCACTTTACCCATAGCTAGAGAAAGAATGGATGGATTAATACCTTTCCTAAGGGTTTTAGCGTTCTATGAAATGCAGACATCCTTGCCAAGGATTTGAACTCGCGTCAACGTTTCCATTTTCAACGACAATAACCATTACACATAACGTGCGCGTATATATATATATATATATATATATATATATATGGGGCAGACAAATAGGAATATATCTTTCTAATTTCTTTTTTAGTTTTATTGTCCTCATATAGTTTCCACCAAAGGCTATTGTCTAGAGAAAAGTTTTTATAAAGAAAATTTTTTGGCAAACTTATAGCGAATTTTAAAAATTTATTTTTGTGTTTATTGCAAGTGTTGGAATTGCCAGTAGCAAATCGTCTGGTTTTGTTTTGAAACTTGCTTGTGCCACACACACACATACACACACACACACACACACATATATATATATATATACGTATATATATATATATATATATATAACTGTATGTCTTGAAAAATATGCTTGGGTAAGCAAATACAACTGTTATGATTTTGCAGGTGGAATTAAAGATAATTAACAATAATTAAATAATTATATTAAATACATTACATTACCTCCGAAATGTCAACTGAATTCAATTTTTTTTTGAGTGTTTGTGTTGAGAATTACTAACCTCCCTGCATAATTTTCACAACAAAATTCAACAAACTCAAAAGAGCCTACATAGTTGAAATGCAATAACTCCTATTATTAAATCATTTATTCAAACCTAGGATAATAAATAATGATTAGTTAGGTTTCTTTGTTTTCATTACATATCAAACTTTGTGAGTTATTTAATGCCAAAGTTATCCTTGTAGAAAAAAACAGCAGCGATACTAGCTGGGAGGATAAATGGGTTTTATACCTTTCCCAAAGGCATTAGTCCTAAAGTGAACGTAATAGCAACTCAGAACTTTTAACTCATTTACTGAGAGACTGCTTATCAGCAGGTTAGCCATTGCGCCACTGGTACTTAACACACCCTGATAAAGTAATGCATTCAACTGAAATAGAACTTCTTTTAATTACGAGGGTCGGTTGAAAAGTTGACAGGATGATGTCATATCTGCTGTTGATGAATTTTTTGACTAATGGGATCCAAGGACTGCAACACCAATGACAGAAGTGTGTGGACCATAAAAAGGAACTATGTTGAAAAATAAAGCTCATTTGGTCTTATTCCATGAGAGTATCTTGGTCAGCCTATGAACTTTTCAGCCGACCCTTTTAAATACTTATTCTGGGTAAAAAAAAAAAAAAAAAACATTTCAAAGACACAGTGCGTAATTGCTCATTTTAACTCAATCAGGAATATATGAATGCACAGTGTATTTTGTGTCAAGTCGGTACCCATTTTCACTTTATATTCCATCTCAAAGAATCAATACTATTTTACTGTGGAAAGAAATTACTGCAAACTAAATTTATCATATCAGAGGGACGGATTTTCACAGACGAATGTCTGCTTACAAATTTCATGCGTAATGATGACAATAGATATCGTTTAGTTCCTTTGTTTATCGGAATATCAACCATCGAGGGTTATTTTATGCCAAATCGATCCTTGTAGAGGAAGAGTGGTGGAACTATCAAATCCATAGCTGAGGAGATTAGGGGTTCATACTCTTCCTAAAAGTATTTGTCCGAAAAAGAACATAATTGCGTGAGTGGAGATCGAACTCACTCACTGGAATGTTACAGTTCATTACTTTAGCCACGACGCCATGGGGACTCCCCACCTCATTAAAATAGGTATAAATTCGCAGAATTTTCTTAAAGTATTGCATGATACAATTAAATTAATAAAGTTTGGTTTGGTTTCCTTGTTTAATGGTATATCAACCCTCTTAGGTTATCTAATTCCAAACCTATCATTCTAGAAGAACAGTAGTGGTACTATTTGACCTATAGCTAGGAAGATAGGGGTGGGGTCATACCTTTCTCAAGGGTATTTGTCCAAAAATGAACCTAATAGCGCGACTGGAGTTCGAACTCGGTTACTACAAAATTGATAGGGTTAATGTTGTATAGTGGCTCGTACCACGTGACTTCCGGTATCGCGGAGGTATAAAATACGTCATGTTTCTAAAGCACGAGTGTTCTGCAAGATCTCGGTCAGTAGTAAGACCAACTTAGGACGTAACACCAACAGCGCGAGACTTATAATATTTGTTGGACTGTACCACTTCAGTTAATGAATAATTAACTTTTTATTTCACTGTGTATCTCTTCCTTACCACGATACAACAGTTAAATATATGTGTGTGTAGTGTAGTGTGTGTGTGTGTGCGTGTGTGTGTGATAAAGTAATGTTAAAAGTCTTTTCTGCTATCAAGAGTTGACAGATTGATTTTAATGACATGTCAACCCGTCTAAGGTAATTTTATACCTAAAAATTCTGGAATTACGTGAATTGTAACATTCTGTTTACATTTTTGTTGTTATTGCGTGAGCGATTTTTACACAGTTATATGATTTCAAGTATTCTTATCAAATACAAATAATTTGCTTATAACTATACCGGCTCATTGGCCTAGTGAGTAGAGTGTTCGCCAATGACACAGGAGGCTTGGGTTCTGTCCCAGGTCGCGTCATACCAAAGACTTTAAAAATGGTACTTAAAAATGGTATTTGCTTTACACTCCGCAATATAAGGTACGTATCAAGGGTAAAGTGGAGCAATTAAGGAGTAGCGCCCTCCCCTATACCTTGGTGTAGTAGCTATTGAAAAGGGAGCCTTTTGGTCGCCCTCGACTAAAGGGAGAAAACTTTACTTTTACTTATTAATCATTTATAGACAATATAGTTTCAAGTATTCCTATCAAATACTAATAATTATATGGTTTCGAGTAATTATTTCTATTCTATGATTGTCATTTGTTTGCACAGTCATATTGCCTAAATAACTAATAAGCCTTAGTAACTAATTATCATCATCATTATTATCATCATCAAATCATGCCAACAACATAGATTCCTTTGACTCTCTCTATTCGTTCCTATTGGCCATTGCTTTTTGGTAAGTCCTCTAGACGCCATCCTGTGTCCACACAGTGTAGAATCAGTTATCACTTCATGCAGCTATTCTTTATGTAAATGAGTTACAGTTATATGGCATCAAGTGTGCAAACTGATTACGAATAATTTTTAAAATTACAAAAAAATGTTATACTTGACCCATAGATAAGAACCTAACAGGTACTATTACACTAGATCAGAGTGGAACTGGGAGTAATGGCAATGAAAGCGTGCTCCACACTCTCCAGAGCTCCACAACTGAAGCTCACAATCATATGCTGTTGAGTGTCATATCCAGGATATCTCTTTTTTAGGAGGTTTTATCGCTCTGCAGGTGGAATATAGTCAGCATATTCTAAGCCCTACTGACAATATCTTATTGCAATCAATAAAAATAAAATCATTTGTCTCTATTTTTGAATATTCTTGAATTTGAACTATCAACCCACAAAAACCGATTTCTTTTATAGGTTTTGAATAAATATCTGTTTTATAGCATAGATTTTATAGCACAAGAATTAAAATAATTATTTGTATTAAAATAATTACTTGTATTAAAATAATTACTTGAAACGATATAATTATTTGTTGTAGATAGGAATACTTGAAGCCATATAACCATTTATATTAGATAGGAATACTTGAAATCATATCATTATTTATATTAGATCAGAATATCAAGCATTGTAGGTTATTTAATGCCAAATCCTCTTTATACATAAGCAGGGACGAGCTCATAAGTGATGTACTCCTATGGACCCCCACATATGGCCGGGCAAAAGTAGGACAACCAGCTCGAACATACATTCAGCAGCTATGTGAGGATACGGGATGTAGCCCTGAAGACCAGCCAGAGGCAATGAACGATAGGGAGAAGTGGTGAGAGAGGGTCAGGGATATCTGTGCTAGCGTTGCTTTGATTGTGTTTTATGGCATTGTAGGTTATTTAATGCCATATCCTCTTTATATATCTATATATATATATATATATATATATATATATTGCATTTGATTTGATTGTCAAATGTTATATCTTTATTAGAAGAATCTATAGTGCATTGAAAATAGGGATGATACCTCAACATTTGACTTTTACCGACTCTGGGAGTTTAGTAGCTCAGCTCCACTGGCAACATTATATTACTTGCTTTGATGTAATATATAACTTTTATTCTTCTAAGGACATGTTTGCCTTATTTATCTTATGCCCTTTACTGAGGACATAACACCAACAGTGGTTAATATGTGATAAAACCCAACCAAACCAAATCATATACATTTAATATATATGTATAAAGAGGATTTGGCATTAAATTACCAGTAATGATTGATGTGCCATAAAACTCAACCAAGCCAAATCTGATATATTTAATATATATGGATAAAGAGGATTTGGCATTAAATAACCTATAATGGTTGATATGCCATCAAACCCAACCAAACTAAATCCTATATATTTAATATAAATGTATAAAGAGGATTTGGCATTAAATATCCAACAATGGTTGAAATGACATAAAACCAAACCCAAACAAATCCTATTCATTTAATATGTATGTATAAAGAGTATTTGGCATTAAATAACCTACAATGGTTGATATGCCATAAAACACAATCAAAACAAATACTATATATCTAATATATATTCTATATTATGAGAGTTTTGATCGTCAGTAAATCACTTTGTGGTTATGTGTCAAACCAAGTGCAATATAATATAGAGAGTGCTCAATATCTAGGATCGAGCTATCATAATAATGATAATAAATAAATATATATCAGATATATATATATTTAATCCATGGAAAATATTCTGTGACCTTTGGTTACATGAAGTTTATAAAAGTTTCTAAAATTTATAAAACAACAACCTACAATGATTGATATGCTATAAAACACAATCAAACCAGATGCAATATATATATATATATATATATATATATATATATATATATATATATATATATAAAAGGATATGGCATTAAATAACCTATAATGGTTGATATGCCATAAAACACAATCCCGTGGTGTAATGGTTATCGTCGTAGGAATTGGACACGACGATACGAGTTCAAATCCTGGACGAGATTGATTGCATTTCACATAGCACTAATACCCTTGGGAAAGGTATGAATCCAATTATTCTCCCTCCAGTTATGGGTAAATAGTAGGACAGACTAGGTTCTTCAGCCTTGGTGAGGCAACTAGTCTAGGAGAAGGAAAACTCTGAATTTAGACCTGTTAAACTCCGCTTAAAAATTGACCTTGTGTCATATCCTGCCCGAGCGGAGGGGTTGGGTAAATAGGATAAAACACAATCAAACCAAATCATATATATTTGATATATATGTATAAAGAGGATTTGGCATTAAATAACCTACAATGGTTGATATGCCATAAAACGCAATCAAATCAAATACTATATATTTGATATATATGTATAAAGAGGATTTGGCATTAAATAACCTACAATGGTTGATATGTCATTAAACCCAACCAAATCAAATACTTTATATTTAATATATATGTATAAAGAGGATTTGGCATTAAATAACCTACAATGGTTGATATGCCATAAAACCCAACCAAACCAAATCCTATCTATTTAATATATATGTATACAGATGATTTGGCATTAAATAACCTACAATGGTTGATATGCCATAAAACCCAACCAAACCAAATCATATATATTTAATATTTATGTATAAAGAGGATTTGGCATGAAATGACCAACAAAGGTTGATATGCCATAAAACCTAACTAAACCAAATAAACTGAAAGGATAATATTTGAGGATGTGTTAGAAATTAAAAGAAATAAGGTAGTACAATTTCACACTATTAAAAAAGAGTTTTCAAGGTATTTCAAACAAAGATAATGAACATGGGTTCATGATTTAGAGCAGAAACATCATTAGTACTGATCTAGGGCACATTGCCTATACCACATGATACTGCTGTGTTTTCTATTACAGCGTTTGAACACTAGATTTATGAAGAGGCAGACTAAGTTTGATTGTGCTGTCTCTTAATATATTTCCTCTTCTTCAGTTGTTGACAATCCGAGTTTGGCTGGTATGCCAAGGTTGAATTGTCAATAAAGTTTTGGCATCCAACTTCAATAGGAAATATATTGGTTATCCAGCCGTGTTTTACGCATTCTTGTAGATCTTCAAATTTTTTCAATTTATATTAATGTGCCCACGCATATGAAATATATATTCGTGCGTGAATATGTGTGTGGATATGTGTGTGTGTGTGTGTGTGTGTGTGTGCGTGTGTGAATGTGTGTGTGTGTGTGAAAACATACCTAACAATATCATATCAATACTAGAAACCATTGAAGATAAAACACCCATAAAATATTACATTTTAATCCTTTTAAAAGATCTAACCAACTATACTCATATCTATCTATCTATCTATCTATCTTGGTCAGTTCAAGTTTATTTGTATAGACAGCCAGACAGACAGACACACACACACACACACACACACACACATACATATGTATATATATGATTAATGTAATTAATCAATTAAAAATTATTTCTGGATATATATATATATATATATATATATATATATATATATATATATATATATATATATATATATATCCTGAAACAATTTTTAATTTTCTAATGTCTTATATAAATTTTTCATTTATCATCTATCAATTATTTTATCTATCTCACTCTGTGCATATCTATCAATCTCTCTTGGTCAGTTCATGTTTATTTGTATGTATTTATATAAATGTATTTATCTTGAATCAATTTTTAATTAATTTTGAATGTCTTATAAATTTTTTTCCTTTTCTATCCATCTATCTATCTATCTATCTTGGTCAGTACATGTTTCATTATATATATATATATATATATATATATATATATATATATATATATATATCCTGAAACAATTTTTAATTGATTTTAGGTCTTATATAATTTTTTCATTTACTATCTCTCTACCTATTTATCTTTTTAGGTTGGTCAGTTCATATATATATATATATATATATATATATATATATATATATATATATATATATATATTTACTAATCTAATATCTACCAGCATTCACGGTACCCGAAAAAAACCAAAAAAACCCTGGCCAGGAACAAGAGATGAAAATATCTCGAATCACGGTCCAGAGGAAAAAGAAAAAAAGTTTTTTGGGGTGAAAAAGAAAGAAAAGACCAACCTCGTCCGACTCCCTTGAAAAAAATCAAGAGGTACTTAGTCAGTGGCCAAAAGAAAACCAAAAAACCCTCCGCGAATGCTGCAATGCTACAATTACTAAAGTGCTCAACATAAAACAATGGAGCCAATTATAGAATTAACTTAAATCGCTAGTCGAAAATCTTCTACTAAAGTTTCACCTTAACGGATCATCAGGAAGTTTCGCCTTGAGGCGAAACTTCCTGATGATTCGTTAAGGTGAAACTTTAGTAGAAGATTTTCGACTCGCGATTTAAGTTAATTCTATATATATATATATATATATATATAATTATATATATATACATATATACAATTATATATATATATGTATATATATATACACACATATATATATATATATATATCTTGAAACAATTTTTAATGTCCTTTCTAATGACTTAGATATTTTTTGCGTAGAAGTGATAAAAGCTGAATAATTTATATAATAAAAGGATGATGTCTACATGTTTAGATTACTGTCTATATGTGTGCACACCTGAGGATATATATATCATAAAGGCTTGTTACTCTTTTGCATTCTGGGCACAAGGCTCTCATATAAATTGCCTTGTGTCATGTGTGAAAATTTGCAGACTGCAGCAGAAAAAGCACACACACACACACACACACCACTATTATCACCACCACCATCATCATCATCATCACCTATATCAAATTTGGTGAAATGAAAAAAAGGGGAGAGAGAGAAAGAGAGGGAATAGAGAGAGAGAGAGAGAGAGAGAGAGAGAGAGAGAGAAAGAGATGAAGGAATGTTTAAGGGATATGATTATAAGAAAGAATAAGTTCTAGACAAACAGAGATTGATCAACAGATTGCACTAATAATATATATATATATATATATATATATATATATATATACTGATAGATAGATAGAGAGAGAGAGAGAGAGAGAGAAAGAGAGATAGATTATAATTCAAAAATTAGTCCACCCCAACAAAATTTTCAAAAATGAAAATTTAATTTTCTTCTTAACCAAAAATATCGGGAGTTCATTATTTCTTTTTTTTAGTCGACTTTAGTCAAGGGTGACCCGAAGGCTCCCTTTTCAATAGCTACTACACCAAGGTGTAGGGGAGGGTGCTACTCCATTCTCTGGATTGCTACACTTTACCCTTGATCCTTACCTTATAATGCTGAGTGTCAACCAAGGCAGCATCAAATACCAATTTTGAGTCTTTGGTATGCCTCGACTTGGGATTGAACCCCAGAACATTATATAGTGAAATATTATTCAGTGAAATATTTCTTGATTGTATTTTAACGAAATACTACTGTATTGAAACTCACACCAAAACTAAAATGTTAACACCTCAGTAAAAGAGAGAGAGAGAGAGAGAGAGAGAGAGAGAGAGAGAAATAAAGAAAAGAGAAAATGAAGACAGACAGAGAGAAAGTGAATGAAACAAAAACAAAGAGAAAGAAAGAAAGAAAGAAAGAAAGAAAGAGATAGAAAGAAAGCTGAAGAAGAGAGTGCGAGAGAGAGAATGAGATTAGGAGAGTGAGGGGAAAAAAGTGTAAAATATGAAGCATTGGAAATGCAGAAAGAGAAGGACACAAAAAGAAAAGAGGAGAGAGAAAAAGACAGAGAGAGAGAGAGAGAGAGAGAGAGAGAGAGAGAGAGAGAGAGAGAGAGAGAGAGATATGAAGGAATATTAAAATGAAATAAGAATAAGAAAGAATAAGTAGCAAAGCAGGGATAGATAGATAGATAGATAGATAGATAGATATAATATCATTCACAAATTAGTACGCCCCAACAAGATTTTCTTTTGAATGAAAAGTTAATTTTCTTCGAAGCCAAAGATAAGTAAGTTGGCTAAATGTAGTCGAGGGCAACCTGAAGGCTCCTTTTTCAATAACTACTACATTGAGGTATATATAATTGTATAAAACTACATAACTACTACATTGAGGTATATATAATTGTATAAAAAAGGGATGATGTCTCAAAGTCTAGATTACCGTCTAGCTGAATAATTTATATAATAAAGTAATGATGTCTAGACATCTGCATTACTGTCTAAAAGTGTGTACTGCTGAGAAACTTATATAATGATGTTTAGACTTCTAGATTACTGCCCAGAGGAGATAATAACTGACCAATTATATAAAAAAGGGGTGATATCTAAATATTTAGATTACTGTCTAGGTATTTGTACAGCTGAGAAAATTATATAATAAAGGGTTGATATTTAGACGTCTAGATTACTGCGCAGAAGAGATAACAGTTGCGCAATTATATTATAAAGGGGTGATGTCTAAATGTTTAGATCACAGTCTAATTGTGTGCAGCTGAGAAAATTATATAATAAAGGGTTGATGTTTAGACGTCTAGATTACTGCCAAGAATAGATAACAGCTGCGCAATTATATAAAAAAGGGCTGATGTCTTGGTATCTAGATTACTGTCTACATGTGTGTACAACTGAGAAACTTATATAATAAAGGGGAGATGTCTAGTTGTTTAGATTACTGTCTAGTTGTTTGCAAAACTGTACAATTTATGTATTAAAAGGATGATATCTACATACCAAGATAATTTCAGTCCCAGAAATTCACAAAATTATGAAAGCATAAGCTTATGGTACATTAGACATTGTTTTCGAAGTTTTTAGACCTCAGGCATTAACTTGCCCAGTCGGCTGGAGCTGAAGAATACACTGACTGTACCAATGCAGTGGGGTAAGACCCCCACCCAATAAGTGTCCTGGATATGACACTAAACAATCTGATGATGAGGTTCCAGTAATGCTGGGGCTTTGGGGAATGCAGAGCACCCCTTTATTGCCATTGCTCCTAGGTCCACTCTGGTTTGGCGTGGTAGCATCTGATAGGCCCTATCTATGTGTTAAATAGAACTATCGGCATACTTATGCTAAACTGAATTGTTTGACTAAACTGAATATCTTGAAAAAGAAATGTTTTTGACAATTAAACCGTACTTACATTTAAACTGTGTGCTTATGCTAAACTGAATTGTTTGAAATTGAACTGTTTTTGATATTGAAACTCTACTTACACTAAACTGAATTGTTATATAGAACTGTTTTGACATCTTACTGTGTAAACAAAATCTGTACTTATGCTAAACTGAATTAGCTGAATTAGAACTGTTTGAATAAACTGAATAGCTTGAAATAGAAATGTTTTTGATGATCAAACTGTGTACTCATGCTAAACTGTATTGTTAGAAATAGAACTGATTATTTACATAAAAATGGATTTGGCGTTAAATAACCTACAAAGGTTGATATGTCATAAAATCCAACCAACAACTAACCAACCAACCAATCAGGCATTAACTTTTTATTGCTACTGCATATCTATAATATAGCAAAACACTGCAGTCTTCGGATAAATTTTTTTTTAACATCGAAAGCAAAAAAGGTTAAATTCCAATTGTTATTAGTCCAATTCTCATTTTTCACCATCTGGGTGATATGGGTTTTGGGGGGTTTTTTTTTTGTTTTTTTTTTGTTATTCCCATCATCGAATGAAAGCTTATGAATCAATGTCTGGCTATTGTATATTGTCAGAATTCGTAATTATGGGAATTGGCAGACTCACAGAAAATCAGGAAGGAAGGAGACCCATTTCTCTGAGTGTCAGGATACACTTAGCATTGACTTTTTAAATTGATTTACATATTCTTATCCCCCACCACACCCCAAACGACCCCAAACCTTCTATTTTGGTAACGGAACAAGTCATAAAGGCTTGTTACTCTTTTGCATTCTGGGCACAAGGCTCTCATATAAATTGCCTTGTGTCATGTGTGAAAATTTGCAGACTGCAGCAGAAAAAGCACACACACACACACACACACACACACACACACCACTATTATCACCACCACCAT
This sequence comes from Sepioteuthis lessoniana, assembly GCA_963585895.1. Taxonomy (NCBI): domain Eukaryota; kingdom Metazoa; phylum Mollusca; class Cephalopoda; order Myopsida; family Loliginidae; genus Sepioteuthis; species Sepioteuthis lessoniana. Next base: position 81,174,232 of record OY757925.1, read on the forward strand.
CATCATCATCATCACCTATATCAAATTTGGTGAAATGAAAAAAAGGGGAGAGAGAGAAAGAGAGGGAATAGAGAGAGAGAGAGAGAGAAAGAGATGAAGGAATGTTTAAGGGATATGATTATAAGAAAGAATAAGTTCTAGAGAAACAGAGATTGATCAACAGATTGCACTAATAATATATATATATATATATACTGATAGATAGATAGAGAGAGAGAGAGAGAGAGAGAGAGAGAGAGAGAGAGAGAAAGAGAAAGAGAGATAGATTATAATTCAAAAATTAGTCCACCCCAACAAAATTTTCAAAAATGAAAATTTAATTTTCTTCTTAACCAAAAATATCGGGAGTTCATTATTTCTTTTTTTTAGTCGACTTTAGTCAAGGGTGACCCGAAGGCTCCCTTTTCAATAGCTACTACACCAAGGTGTAGGGGAGGGTGCTACTCCATTCTCTGGATTGCTACACTTTACCCTTGATCCTTACCTTATAATGCTGAGTGTCAACCAAGGCAGCATCAAATACCAATTTTGAGTCTTTGGTATGCCTCGACTTGGGATTGAACCCCAGAACATTATATAGTGAAATATTATTCAGTGAAATATTTCTTGATTGTATTTTAACGAAATACTACTGTATTGAAACTCACACCAAAACTAAAATGTTAACACCTCAGTAAAAGAGAGAGAGAGAGAGAGAGAGAGAGAGAGAGAGAGAGAGAGAGAAATAAAGAAAAGAGAAAATGAAGACAGACAGAGAGAAAGTGAATGAAACAAAAACAAAGAGAAAGAAAGAAAGAAAGAAAGAAAGAGATAGAAAGAAAGCTGAAGAAGAGAGTGCGAGAGAGAGAATGAGATTAGGAGAGTGAGGGGAAAAAAGTGTAAAATATGAAGCATTGGAAATGCAGAAAGGGAAGGACACAAAAAGAAAAGAGGAGAGAGAAAAAGACAGAGAGAGAGAGAGAGAGAGAGAGAGAGAGAGAGAGAGAGAGAGAGATGAAGGAATATTAAAATGAAATAAGAATAAGAAAGAATAAGTAGCAAAGCAGGGATAGATAGATAGATAGATAGATAGATACATAGATACATAGATAGATAGATAGATATAATATCATTCACAAATTAGTACGCCCCAACAAGATTTTCTTTTGAATGAAAAGTTAATTTTCTTCGAAGCCAAAGATAAGTAAGTTGGCTAAATGTAGTCGAGGGCAACCTGAAGGCTCCTTTTTCAATAACTACTACATTGAGGTATCAGAGAGGTAGCAACTCTTTTCCCAGGAATTCTCCACTTACCCTTGATCCATACCTTATAATGTTGAGTGTGAAGCAAGGAGGCATCAAGTACCATTTTTTGAGTCTTTGGTATGACTCAAGCTGGGATTAAACCCTAATCTCAAGGACCATTGGTGAACACACTAGGCCAATGGGCCAGTTTAAACTAAAGACACCAGGATTTTATCATTTCTCGTGGAAAATTATACAATTAAAATGGACATTATTAGGTGTCTTTTATGACCAAATTTTGCAAGAGATTTTATTAATATTTTGTTGTAAGAAAAACAATCAAGTTTGGTTTGAAAATAAACTTGTAATATATGTTTCTAGGTTTCTTTTTTTTTAATGGCATATCAACCTTTGTAGGTTATTTCATGCCAAAGCCGTTCTCCTAGAAGAACAGTAGTGGTACTATTACCCATAGCTGGGAGGATAAGGGGGTTCATACTTTTCCCAAGGGTATTTACCCAAAAGTGAACGTAATTGTGCGACTGGAGTACAAACTTGCTTACTATGATTCCACAGTGCATCGTTTTAACCATTACACCATGAGGACATCCCCAGTAATATTCAATTTTGCATAGAGAAATACCTGTTTTGGAAATGCTACATTTTCATATTTATAATCATAATGTTCAAATAAAATGCAAACTCCAAGGTAATAAACAACAAGGATTGTGTTTTTAAGAAACTGGTAGCAAATTATTGACAATAGTATTTGCTTCTTCCAAAAATGCTTGGTTTGGTTTGGTTTGGTTTCTTTGTTTTTAATGGCATATCAACCTTTGTAGGTTATTTAATGCCAAAGCCATTCTCCTAGAAGAACAGTAGTGGTACTATTTAACCCATAGCTGGGAGGATAAGGGGGTTCATACCTTTCCCAAGGGTATTTGTCCGAAAGTGAACATAACAGCGCAACTGGAGTATGAACTCGCTTACTACGATTCCGTAATCCATCGCTTTAACCATTACACCACGAGGACACCCCACTTCCAAAAATGTGTTCCTCCTGACTCTTTCTTACAATAATCCCCTTATGCTATAAATTTATTTTGGTTACCATGTTCCTTCACTGGAGAATACCTCTGGCAGAGCTGTTTGGTTTGGTTTGGTTTTATGGTATATCAAACAACACTTGTGGAGTTGCTCGTGGTGTAATGGTTATCGTCGTAGGAAATGGACACGGCGACACGAGTTCAAAACCTGGACAAGACTGATTGCATTTCACATAGCACTAATACCCTTGGGAAAGGTATGAATCCATTTATTTTCCCTCCAGCTATGGGTAAATAGTAGGGCAGACTAGGTTCTTCAGCCTTGGTGAGGCAACTAGTCTAGGAGAAGGAAAACTCTGAATTCAAACCTGTTAAACTCCGCTTAAAAATTGACCTTGTGTCATATCCTGCCCGAGCGGAGGGGTTGGTAAATAGGATCAAACAACACTCGACTAGCAAAGGTATGGACAGCTATCGATAGGCTATCAGTTTTATGGAAGTCAGACCTGACCAATAAATTAAAACACAGTTTTTTCCAAGCAGCAATCGTATCAATACTGCTACAAGGATTGACCACATAGATGCTAACTAAACGTATGGAGAAAAAGCTTGACGGCAATTACACTAAAATGTTGAAGGCAAAACCCCACAAAACAGCAGCTGTATGGCCACCTACCACCCATCATGAAAACAATCCAAGTTAGACAAACCAGACATGTGGGATACTGCTGGAGAAGTAAGGATGAACTCATAAGCGATGTACTGCTGTGGACCTCTTTACAAGGACAAGCAAAGGTTGGATGACCAACTAGAACCTATATACAACAGCTCTGTGCTGATTCAGGAGGTAGCCTGAAGGACCTCCCTGGAGCAATGGATGATAGAGACGGGTGGTGAGAGAGGGTAAGGGAAATCCATACTAGCACTGCGGTATGATGATGATGATAATGAAACATGTAGGTTATTTGATGCCAAATCCAGTTAATACATGTATATTAAATATATATGATTTGTTAACATAAGTCAAGAAAGTTAAATCATTCATCAAACAGTTCTATTTCAAACAATTCAATTTAGCATAAATCAACAAAGTTAAATGGTTCCAAATATTGCTATGTATCACTAACAATTTAATTAAACATTAGTCATTTGTTTACACACAGTTTAATGATCAAACAGTTCTATTTCAAATAGTTCAATTTAGTATTTGTCATTTGTTTGCACTCAGTTCAAATGTCAAACAGTTCTATTTGTTCCATTGATAGGGCCCTATCAGCTGCAACTACTCTGAATCTGAGAGAACCTGAGAGTGATGGCAATGAAGGGGTACACCACATTTCCCAAAGCTCCAACATTACTGGAGTCTCGCCATCAGATTGTTTCATTTCATATCAGGACACTCGAGTCTTAGCCTTCTGAAGGGATGCAGTCGGTGTGTTCTACAGCCCCAGGCGACTGGGCTCTGGCATAAGGACTAACATGCTGGACTACGACATTATAGTAAGTGAGGTTAAACTCTACTTGTACTATTAGGTTCACTTATATTCTCTGGGAAGGCATGAACCCACTTATCTCCTGAAGCATGGGTTAAATAGTCATCATCTTATCATCTTGTCGTGCCACCAATACGGATATCCCTGACCCTCTCCTTATCGTTCATCGCTTCCGGTAGGTCCCCAGGGCTACACCCAGTATCCTCATTGAGCTGCTGTATGTAGGTTTTGTGCGGTCATGTGCAGGGGTCCATAGGAGTACATCACTTATGAGCTCATCCCTATTAGTGTCCTGCATGTCTGGTCCATCTAACTTGGAGAGTTTTCGTGATGGGTGGTAAGTGGCCGTACAGCTGCTGCTTTGTGGGGTGTTGCCTCCAGGACTTGTCCAATATTGCTTGCAGCATTCTTGTGTAGTTGCCGTCAAGCTTTCTCTTCAGCTGTTTAGTGAGCATCCATGTAGTGCATCAATATAGCAGTATCGAGATGAACGCTGCTTGGAAGAAACTGCATTTCATTTTATCGGTCAGGTCTGACTTCCTCACTTTTTCATAAACACGAACATATATATGCAAAAAAAACTTTTTAAACACATGCACATACAAAGTTAAGGAAAATCTTTGTGGTACGATGGCAAAAGAACTGTACTGTGAGATCGTAATAAACAAATTCAAACTCCAGTTGTGCTATTACCTTATTTCATAATAATACCATTGCAAAAGGCATGAACCCCCTTATTCCTCTATGTGTAACATATTGACCTCCGGCCCAGCTGAGCTCTCACATAAGAAATGTACCTGTGTAAATAACAGGTGCATCCGGTCAAAGATATCAGAGGATAACCCTGACTGTGGACGGGTTGAATTGGGTGCAAATGTGACGCCCACAAGAAGCAAGTGGACATCAAACAATTATATAACCTGGTGCCACAGGAAGTTCGAGTTAGTTGGAGTCAGAGTTTTGGAGATAAGATACCAACATGAGAACCAGCTCCAGACTGAGAGCTGGGCCCTCAGGGTCCCCCGGTTGAGCAGCCCAGGAGAACGAGAAAGAAGTGCTGCAATAGCCAGAAGAGCTGGGGGTCAATATGTTGCAGTCTTTGTTCAGTCTCCAACTCACCTCTCACACATAACCCTTTCATACCATTTCGAATAAAGTGTGAGAGGTATATTTTTCTAAAGAACTGTGTTTCGTTCATCATTATTGTGTTGACTATGTTTCCGCGTGTATATGTGTATAGTTGGTTGTGACTATGCTACATAAGCTATGGGTTAACTAGTACCATTATAGTTCTTCTTCAAGGATGGTTTTGGCATTAAATAACTCACAAAATTTGATATGTCATTAAGCAAGGAAACCAAAACTAAGATGAGCTTAGTCTGGCATAAGATAAAAAAAAAGTAGGACATTCAGTGAGAATCAAACTCACTATATTGTAGGTTGGTTGGTTATTTGGGTTTTATGGCATATCAACCTTTGTTAGATATTTAACGCCAAATACATTTTTATGCAAATAGTTCTATTTCAAACAATTCAGTTTTGCATGAGTACACAGTTTAATCGTCAAAAACATTTCTATTTCAAGCTATTCAGTTTATTCAAACAGTTCTAATTTAGCTAATTCAGTTTTGTATAAGTACATATTTTCTTTACCAACAGTTTAATTGTCAAAACAGTTCTATATTAAACAATTCAGTTTAGTGTAAGTAGAGTTTCAATGTCAAAAACAGTTCCATTTAAAACAATTCGTTTTAGCATAATCATGGAGTTTAAATGTCATCATCATCATCATGTCGTGCCGCCAGCACGGATATCCCTGACCCTCTCTCGCCATTTCTCCCTATCGTTCATCGCCTCCGGCAGGTCTTCGGGATTACATCCTGTGTCCTCACATAGTTGCTGTATGTAAGTTCGAGCTGGTCGTCCTGCTTTTGCACGGCCATATGTGGGGGTCCATAGGAGTACATTACTTATGAGCTCGTCCTTGCTTCTCCAGCAGTGTCCCGCATGTCTGGTTCGTCTTACTTGTATAGTTTTCGTGATGGGGAGCAAGTGTCCGTATAGTTGGTGTCTCGTGGGGTGTTGTCGCCAGGACTTGTTCAATACTGCTCTCAACATTCTTGTGTAATTTCCGTCTAGTTTCTTCTCCAGCCGTTTAGTTAGCGTCCATGTAGTGCATCCATATAGCAGTATCGATACAACCGCTGCCTGGAAGAAACTGCGTTTCATTTTATCGGTCAGGTCTGATTTCCATATGATCGAGAGCCTATCGATAGCCGTCCATGTCTTCGTCAGTCGTGTGTCGATGTCTTTTTCGGTTGATGAGACGCTACTTCCTAGATAGGTGAATTTGTCTACTAGTTTCAGAGAGGCTCCGTCTAGTGTGGTATGTTGCCCGTTTGGTTGTAACATATATATTCAGTTTTGTGTGCATTGACATGGAGGCCAATGCCAGCTGCAGCTCGTTCCAGACTATGCAGTAGTGTCTCTGCTTGATTAGGCGTATTCGCCAGTAACGCCAGGTCATCAGCGTAGTCGGCGTCCGTGATCGTTTTTGCGGGGTATCTTTTGTTTCTTCTCTTAGTCAGCTCGAAGCCATTTTCTCTGGTTTTGTCGATCGAAGTTCTAAGCACGTAGTCTAGACAGATGATAAAGAGGTATGGGGCTAGCATGTCTCCTTGTCGTACTCCTGCGACAATGTCGAAGTATTCCGTGTCTCCATCTGGTGAACGTACTTTCACTTTGGTGTTTCTGTAGAGAATCATTATCGCTGCTACGGTTTCTTTTGGTAGGCCGTATGCTAGTAGGATTTGTTCCATCTTCCCTCTGTGGATGGAATCGAAGGCCTTGGTAAAGTCGACAAAAATAATGTCGACTGAAGGTTTTTTTGCCCGGACGCCTTCAAGGATTCTATGAATGGTCAGTATTTGTGAGGTTGTGGATCTATTTCTCCGGAAGCCATTTTGGGTTTTCCTAAGGATGTTGTCTATTTTGGGTTCTATGCGGTTTCGTAGTAGGGCATTCTAAATTTTGGCTGCTATGGATGTAAGTGTTATCCCTCGGTAGTTCTTGGCTAGTCCGAGGTCGCCTTTTTTAGGGAAAGGAAGGATGCATCCCTTCATCCATCTTTCTATCCTATTTTGACTATAGACTGCGTTGCATTGCCGGAGCAGTATATCGTCGAATTGTCTAGTCTTCCACACTTCTGGGGGGATCTCGTATAGCCCTGCAGCTTTCCTATTTTTAATTCTTCTAAGAACTGAGTCTAGTTCTTCTTTGGTGAAAGGACCTAGTTTAATGTCTAATTGCTTACTGATAATTCTGGTGATCGGTTCATCCGTTATTTTCGGTGGGTTTCCTAGTAGATTTTTGAAATGCTGTTCCCACAGTTTTACTCTTTATTGTTGGCTTGCAGCTTTCAATTTTGCTTTGGCTGTGCTTTTCCTTCTACTTACTTCGTTTATTGTTTGCCAGGCTATCCTGGATTGTCTATCTTCCACCGAGTCTCTAATCTTATCTATCTGAATTTGTATGTATTCTGCCTGTTCTTTTAGATATATTCCTGCTAATTGATATTGTGCCTTTTCTAGTTTTCGGGCATTTGTGTTTGTTGAGTTCTTCCGATAGCTTTTGGAGGCAGTTTTCACGAGTGCACGTTTTTCTCTAACCGCTAGCGTTTCCCAAGGGACTTTATATTTAGTTCTAGGTTTTGTTGGAATACACTTTGCTGCCGCCTCAAGGTGTGATCAAAAACATTTCTATTTCAAGCTATTCAGTTTAGTTAAACAGTTCTAAAATAAACAATTCAGTTTAGCATATGGATGTTGTTAGTTCTATTCAACCCATAGATAGGGCCCTATCAGGTGCTACCATTTTGGGAGCAATGGCAATGAAGGAGTGCTCCGCATTCCCTAAAGCTCCAGCATCACTGGAACCTCACCATTAGATTGTTTAGTGTCATATCCAGGACTCTCATTAGGGGGTGGGGTTACCCCTCTGCGGAGGCGCAGTCGGTGTATTCTACAGCCCCAGCTGACTGGGCAACACTGTACAGTTGTAATCATTTATAAAATTTTTCTTAGTCTGGCACAAAGCTAGTAGTATGATGCATCAACTGAAAATGTAATGGTCTACTTGCTTTGATTCTTACGACATCACATGTGATGATCAGTAGTCATTTACTAACATTAGCTTAGTTTGGCTCATGGCCAGAAGTGTAAGAGTTCCCAAGGTGAAATGGTTATTTATTTAACTCACCACAAAGCCAAAATGTGACTCAAGTTCAATTTTATGTTAGAGTTTCCTTCAAGGAGGTAAGCCTTCTGAGGTATACGTCCAAAAATTTCTTAGAATCTATCAAAATTCTTTAAGAGCACCTCAGGTAGCAGGAAATAAACTCAGCCCTTATATTTCAACTTAGATTTGGTTTTGTTTGGGTTTTATGGCATATCAACCTTTGTAATTTATTTAATGCCAGATCCATTTCTTTTATAGATCATCATCATCATCATCATATCGTGCTGGCAGCACGGATATCCCTGACCCTCTTTCGCCACTCCTCCCTATCGTTCATCGCCCTAGGTAGGTCTTCAGGACAACAACCTGTATCCTCACATAGCTGCTGAATGTACGTTCGTGCTGGTCGTCCTGCTTTTGCGCGGCCGTGTGTGGGGATCCATAAGAGTACATCTCTTATGAGTTCATCTCTGCTTCTCCAGCAATGTCCTGCATGTCTGGTTCGTCTAACTTGAATAGTTTTCGTGATAGGGGGCAGGTGGCCATACAGTTGGTGTCTTAAGAGTGCAATCCTTTTATAGATAAACAATTTTATTTCAAACGATTCAGTTTAGCATAAGCATAGATTTTGGTTTACACAGTTGAATATCAAAACTGTTCTATTTCAGACAAATCAGTGTAGTGTAAGTACAGTTGCAATATTAAAAACTGTTCTATTTCTAACAATTCCGTTTAGCGTAAGTAAGCAGTTTAGTTCTATTTGACCCATAGATAGGACTGTATCTGGTGCTACCACTCCAGGCTAGAGTTGACCTGGGGGCGATTGCAGTTAAGGGGTACTCTGCATTACCCAAAGCTCTGGCATTACTGGAACCTCACCATCAGATTGTTTAGTGTCATATCCAGGACACTCGTTGGATGGAGATCTTACCCCTCTGCAGAGGTGCAGTCGGTGTATTCTACTGCCCCATCCAGCTAGGCCACAAGACACTCGTTAGTAGGGGTATTACCCCTCTGCAGAGATGCAGTTGGTGTATTCACTCAACTGGGCCACAGGACACTCGTTATGGGGGCGGATCTCACCCCTCTGCAGAGATGCAGTTGGTGTAAACCAACTCGGCCAGACACTCGTTGGTGGTGGGGGGTCTTACCCCTTTGCAGAGAAACAGTCAGTATATTCTGCAGCCCCAGCCAGCTGGGCCACAGGACACTCGTTGGTGGGGGTCTTATCCCTCTGCAGAGATGCAGTTGGTGTAAACTCAACTGGGCCACAGGACACTCGTTGGGGGGGGGATTTTACCCCTTTGTAGAGGTGCAGTTGGTGTAAACCAACTGGGCCAGACACTTATTGGTGGTGGTGGGTCTTACCCCTTTGTAGAGAAACAGTCGGTGTATTCTACAGCCACAGCCGATTGGGCACGCTTGCATTTGAACTTAGATTTGAGAACAGAACCCAAGTGTGAAGCGTGTTGTGAGGTTAAAATCACTATACAGCAGTAATGGTATATACAGTTTTAATCGATTATTATGTGATATAACACGATACAAAAATATACGACCAAGATATTCACATGCATAAAACGTTCATAATGTTCATAACACATATAGGAATCCGAAAACACGAAATTGGTTCAGGTACGAAACTTTTTATTCCCTTTTTGAGTTTAAGGTTTTTCGACATGAGGAGAGAGAGACACAATTTCTTCAACAAACGCGCCGAACATTTCGTAGATTACAACTGGTCTCGTCGAGGCGAGACCAAAAATCGATTACCTTCCTCTAGACTCGAATCTCAACTCGTTCTGAGTTTAAATCTTAACTAACTGATTTTTTTCAAATTCCCAAATCCTCAGCGCTTCCGGTCATGACGTCATTCACGTCCCCGCGTTTAATATCCTATCTGGAGTTTTTATTGTGACATCTCTGATTGTTACATCCGCCCCGCACGCATGTGAACACCTGCACTCAATGTGTGCACCTAACTAACCCATGCACTAAGCCCAAAGGTTCTCAGCCTTACTAAACCGAAAGGCAAGATATATAAAACGAAAAATGATAATATAAAAAAAATCCCTCCGCAATTATATTACAATTAGACTAATTTATTGACACTTATTCTCATAGTGAGATGCCTATTTTGTTTCCTGATTAGGAAGCCCCATCTATAAGGCACACGGAACGGATCAAACTCACTGCTCAATAAGCCAATACAAAGTTGGTAATAGGCTCAGAACAAATAGCACATTGACAAACATTTTTTAAAATAGAGGAATTATATTATAAATTGAATTACCATGACCAGAAAATCCAGCAAGCACTGCGTACGACGAATGGAACCACTGGACAGCTGTTTCGATCTTATTTGGTCTCATCAACATGACTTGTTAATTTGGCATCCCTTGTGTACGGTGTGGACTCGTATCTCAGTGGTAGAGTTTCAGCTTTACATTCTGTGGTTGCTGGTTCTATCTCTAGTGGGTGGAGAGATGACGGTATACACAGCTGATGAGGCCTAATAAGGTCGAAACAGCTATCCAGTGGTTCCCTATGTTCAGCGCAGTGCTTGCCGGATTTTCTGGTCATGGTAATTCAGTTTATGAAAGGCGCATTTTTTTTCTAATCAGTGCAAAAGGATTTATATCAACTTTGAAATGGAGATTTACATCAGGAGTCAAATCCTTTTATTGTCATTACTACCAGGTCCACTCGCAACCAGAAGAGGCTCCTATCTAGGAGTCAAATAGATTTATCTGCAAAAAGTTCTTAAAAAGTAAATACACATACAAAAATACGAATATGAATACAATTCCCAAACCTCTCGAAATAAAATGACGTGCTGTTAAAATCAATCAATCAGTCAATGTTAATTGACAAATAAAGTTTTTATTTTGTTTTTAATGTCATTGTCTGTTCTTTTGATTTCATTTCAGTCTAAAACTACGTTTCTCTATAATAAATAATGTTATCCCGACGTGATACTTTAGTACATTTTTTGCCTTCCCAGAGAGATACCGATTCTGAAAATATGTGTCCTAATAGCTTTCCCTCAATGTTAAGGATGTTCTTCCTCCTCTAAGAGAGTAATAAAAATGAAAAGAAAAGAAAAGTTGTGAACATTTCAACAGTGTATTCATCGTGTAATGATCCCTCATTTTGCAACTAAAACTGTAGAAAATCAATATTTTTCAAATCTGACAAATTGCCTAAGTAGATAAAATTCTTCGGGAACAAAAACATTAGCAACTAAAAAATATTTTCTATTCCTTTTTTTTTTTTTAGATTAGACCCATCTGGCTTGAACAGGATATGACAATAGGTCAATTTCTAAGTGGAGTTTAACAGGTTTGAATTTTGAGTTTTCTTTCTAAACCAGTTGCTTTACAAAAGTTAAAGACGCTAGTCTACCCTATTAGTTACTGATGGGAGAATTGTTGAGTTCATATCAGGAATTGAACTCAGACGACCGTGTCCATTTCCTTATGATGATAAACGTCTCGTCATGAGGGCCCCCTAATATAAAAAAAACATTCCTATTCAGTTTGACCAAGGGCATTAGTAAAAAGTGAAATGCTTAGGAATTATTTGCTTCTCTGTTTGGTTTGGTGTGGTTTCTTTGTTTAATCGCATATCAACCTTCTTAAATTATTTCATGCCAAGGCCATCCTTTTAGAAGAACTACTATTTAACTTATAGATGGGAGGATAAGGGGGTTCCTACCTTTCCCTAGGGTATTTGTTGGAAAGTGAACGTAATAGCACGACTGGAGTTCGAACCCGCTTATTACAATTCTGAAGGTCATAGCTTTTACGATTACACCACAATGACAAACACCCTTCTCTTGTTCGATGATCACTCTGATATTTGTTTGCAGAAAATAGATTATCCTATATCAAAACCCTGTTGTGTACCAACGCCCTAGTTATTTACTGTCGACAATGCTACAATTCATGAAGATATCAATCATTCGATAAAGGTGTTTTAATTGATTAATGTGTAATGTTGACCGTAGTCCAAGTTTTAGCAGCAAGTCATCTAACAAATCCAGTATTTTTGGCAATAGAGAAAGCAAAACAATAAAGAAATTATTGTCATTAACACCTGAGGGACCAAAAGCATATCCAGTTCATAAAGTAAATATAAAGTTGGTGATCATGCTCGAGGGTGACCCGAACACTCCCTTTTTAATAGCTTCAACACCAAGGTGTAGGGCAAAGCGCTACTCCATTCCTTGGATTGCTCCCCTTTGCCCATTATCCATACCTTATAGTTCTGAGTATTAAGCAAGGCAGTATCAAGTACCATTTTGTGAATCTTTGGTATGACTCGACCGGGGATTGAATCACGTTTTCCCAGACCATTGGCGAACACTCTACTCGTAAGGAATAGCAGTAAAAGTTTTTATATTTCTTTCTTTTAATAAAAAGATATTTTTAGAATTCATTTTTAACAATTTTCAACCTTTCTAAACATTTCCTTAAATATTTAATCAACAATTTAATATTTTTGAACACGATTTTAATAGTTTTTAAAACATTTCTTCAAACATTTCTTTAACAGTTTTAAAGAGTTCTTCAAATATTTTAAAAACATTTTTTGATATTTTTAAACATGGTTCTAAACATTATAAATATTTCTAAAGAATTTTCAAAATCATTTTTATAACATTTTTTTCATGTTTGCCATTTTGAAATGGTTTATGATTTTAAAACTGTTGTATCGTTGCAAGGAAACAATACACAGTGAAACAGAGTTAATTACTTATTAACTCAAGTGGTACAGTCCAATTAGTATTATAAGTCTCTCGCTGTAGGTGTTACGTCCGAAAATGGTCTTCTACTGACCGACGTCTTTCAGAGCTCTTCTGTCTCTGCTTCTGTCTTCTGTCTCTTCTGTCTCTTTTATACTTCTGCGATACCGGAAGTCACGCGGTACGAGTCACTATACAACAAAAACATTTCTTTTACATTTCTTTAAATATTTCTTTATATATATATATATATATATAAAAGGAGAGTTTACCTTCCTCTTGACTGATTGTCGAAACAAATCTGAAGAACTGAGTCTGACCTACTATTTACCCATAACTGATGGAAGGAAGATGGAAAAAATGGCAGTCCAGTCGGCTGGGGCTGCAAAATACAGCCAACTGTATCTCTGCAGAGGGGTAAGACTCCCACCCCAACGAGTTTCCTAGATATGACACTAAACAATCGGATGATGAGGCTTCAGTGATGCTGGAACATTGGGGAATGAAGAGTACCCGCTTCATTACCATTGCTCAGATGTCCCAGTGTATGGTTATCACTAGCGCACTTGGTGGGCCAATGGCAGACCAAATTTTGCAATATCATCAGGAGAGTGTACAATATCAATGGTAGGGCTGTTATATATTACAGGAATATAAATTTATTAGTATATATATATGTGTGTGTGTGTGTGTGTGTGTGTGTGTATTACATGGAAATATCTCTGATCCCAGGTTTCATGCTTCACACATTCATTAGACAGATGAAAATATATATATATATATATATATGTGTGTGTGTGTGTGTGTAGTTTGGCGGCAATCATTCCTTTAAGCATGTTTTATTAAATAGTAAAGACACCTTTTGTCTGTAGAATTAAATTAAGATCCTTTTGAGTTTCCATAATATTTAAAGAAACATGCATATATAGATATGTGTATATATATGTATATGTATAATCATATATATATATATATATATATATATATATATTTCATAGATTAGTACACCCCAAACCATTTTTTTCTAAACCAAAGATCCCAGTATTTTATGATTTCTAATGGATTATTATAAAATAAAATGGACATTATTAGTTATTGTTTATTGCCAAACTCTACATGCGATTTTATTCTTGGTTACAGTGTTTTAATTCAATAAAATTTGGCAATAAATTATGCCTAAAAATGTCCATTTTGATTCCATAATGTTCAACTAGAAATAAAAAAAAGTTTCATAGATTTCTCTGAGACATTCACTTCCATACACAAAGGAAAGATAGAGCAAATACTTCTAGCATATGGTCTCTCTAAGGAATCAGTTACTGCTATATGATGTCTTCCAAGCTGTGGCTGAGTCCATACTATTGTATAGATGCACCACATGGATACAAACAAAATGCTTAGAGAGAAAACTAGATAGAAACCACAAAAGAATGTTGAGTACTGTCTTGAACAAATCCTAGAAACAATACTCAATAAAAGAGTAGCTGAATGGACACCTGCCTCCCATCACACAAATCTTCTATGTAAGACAAATAGTACATGTGGAGCACTTCTGAAGAAGTAAGAATGAACTCCTGACATTTTTTTATGGACATGCCAGTGTTGGCCAGACAGCAAAGACTTACATCAGCCCTGTATGGACACAAGATGTAACCGTGAAGACCTGCCTGTCGTGATGGATGATAGGGACAAAAGAATCAAGTCTGCTCTACTATTTACCAATAACTGATGAAGACAAGGGGAGAAAAAAATGGCAGCCTTTTTGGCCGGAGCTATAGAATACACCGACTGCATTTCAGCAGAGGGGTAAGACTCTTCCCCAGCGAGTGTCCGAGATATGACACTAAACAATCTGATTGCAAGGCTCCAGTAATTCTGGAGCATTGGAAAATGCAGAGTATCCCTTCACTGCCACTGCTCCCTGGTCCAGAGTGGTAGCACCTGATAAGGTCCCATCTATGGGTCAGACAAATGACTTATGTTAAATTGAATTGTTTGAAATAAAGCTGTTTGATCACTTAACTGTGAGTAAACAAATTACTGATATCTAATTGAATAGTTAGTTATATATAGCTGTAATTGGAAGCATTTAACTATGTTGACTTATACTCATAGAAGAGGGGCTAGGTAGATATATAAATATTGCACCATATATAAGATGCTTTCTTTTTTAGCAAACCTTTTATTTTCTTTTTGCTTTAAGAACACCTTGTTATGGTTAGAGCTCAAATACATACATACATACATACATGCATACATACATACATACATACATACATACATACATACATACAAACATATATATATACACACACACACACACACACACATATATATATATATATATATATATATATATATATATATATATCTTATATTCCCAATTGCATTTTTCTTGTATTTGTTTGTGTTTTACAATAAGAAAACCAAAGATGAAAATCTAAAGGAAGCTATATTTCACGAACAGAAATAGAAATAGATTTACTGTTGCCTACAAAATCAATTAAAGAAAGAAAAGAAGTTGTTGTTGTTTTTTTTTTAACTTAGTCAAATAACACCCCCCACCAAAAAAAAAAAAGAAATAATAGAAAAGATATTTTGTATTGATAAAGCAAAGATGGAATGAGAAACAAATCAAGATTCTGTTTTACTTTAATGAGATCAATTCAAGGTTGAATAAAAAAAAATGAATGACACACATTTTGCATATAGGCTGTTGTGATGGTGGTTGTGGGTGCATGCAGAGAAAAATATGCAAATAGGAAAAAGGTGGGGGTAACACTTTCAAAGAGAGATAAAAAGAGAGAAAGAGTAAGTAAGTAGAGAGAGGAAGTGACAGACAGACAGTCAGAGGTAGAGAGAAAAAGAGTGAAAGTACAGATTTTTAAGTGTGTAAGAATTTAGTGTGTACGTATGCGGTTATGCAAGTGTGTAATTAAGAATGACTTTAGAAAGAACTGAATTTGCATGGTAGTGAAGATATCGTATGCAACATTTTTATTTTTTATCTCCGTTTGTTCAAATATACTCTCCTTTTCACCTCCCTACCTCTCTCTCTCTTCCTGAATTTTCTCTCTTTCTTTTCTTCTCCCTCTCTCCCTTCTTTTCTCTTCTTCTCTTTTTCTGTCTGTTTCTGTTTCTTTTCTTCTCTCTCTCTTCTTTTCTCTTGTGCTTCTTTCTCTCTTTTCTCTTTTTCCTCCTTTTCTCTTTCTCTATCTTCTCTTTTCACACTCTCTTCTCTTCTTCCTCTCTCTCAGCTTTTCTCCCTCCTTTTCTCCCTCCTTTTCTCTCTCTCTCTCTCTTTCATCTTTTGCACACATAAATATATATATATATATATATATATATATATATATACATATAATATTTATCTCAATTTGTCCAAATATACCTCTCTCTCTCTCTCTCTCTCTCTCACACACGCACACACACACACACACACACACATATATACACTTTTTGTACATATATACATATAATAGATATTTGTCCTACAAACATTTTAAACTGAATTGGTCCAAACATACATCTCTCTCTTTCTCTCTCTCTCTCTCTCTCTCTCTCTCTCTCTCACACACACACACACACACACACACACACACACACACACATATACATGCACATATACACACATACACAGATAAACTCGCACACTTTTTGTATTTATATATATGTAATAGATATTTGTCCTGCAAACAGTTTTAACTTAATTGATCCAAACATATATATATATATATATATATATATATATATATATATACGAGGTGTATACAATAAGTTTCCAGATTTTTTTCGTATGGGCACTTTTAATGATAGTACACACATGAGACTCAGGCCCCCTTCGAAGTAATCTCACTCGGCTGCAATGCACTTGTTGTAGCGTTCCAACAACTTCTGGAAGGCTCCATTGAAGTCCTCTCGTGTGAGCGTGTCAAAGACCTTCATCACAGCCTCTTTCTTCTCCTCAATTGTCTCATAACGACAGCCCTTAAGCTTAGGGGATAACCAAAAGTCACAAGGAGCAAGGTGTGGACTATAGGGATGGTGAGGAACTGTCTTGATGCCCATCTTGGTCAAATAGTCTGTGACAAGGATAGAGTTGTGGACTGGTGTATTGTTCTGCTGGAAATGCCATTGACCCGATTTGAAAAGTGCTGGCCTCTTCAGACGGAATCCCTTCCTGAACTCCCTTAAAACCTCAACATAGTAACCCTAACCCTAACCCTTTGGCCAATCAACTCTGGTCTATTGACTTCCTTACTCCTCCCACACCTCTCATCATCCCTCACAGACTCCCTGCCTTCATTGAATGTCTTATGCCACTCAAAAACTGATGCTCGATTCATGCAAGATACTCCAAAAGCAGTCTGAAGCATTCCATACGTTTCTGTGGCATTTTTTCCAAGTTTAAAACACAATTTTATTGCATATCATTCTTCTAAAGTGTCAGATTGCATTTTTGAAATCGACCAGCTGTGACAATCAGGCTTTAGTTGGGTGTATTCCAATTGCTGCTGTAGCTGTTCATTTGAACGTGAAATTATAAAAATTGGTCAGTCATCTCATAATATATATAGCAATAAAATGCTGAATTTTGAAGAGTCTATGACTATTTTAAATGCCCATACAAAAAAAAATCTGGAAACTTATCATATGCACCTCGTATATATATATATATATATATATATATATATATATATCACTCACTATATAGATAGATAGATAGATAGATATTTGTGTTAACATTTTTTTCGTTTCATGTAAATATACTCTCTCTCCTACTTCTCTTATATTGTAAATATAGACAGATATAAGATAAACATTTGTAGTTCAAAAATAATTTAAATTTGTCTAAACATATCTTTCTCCCTCTCTATTTCCCACACATACACACACACACACTATCAATCTATCTATCTATTATAGAATAACAACAAACAGCACTCACCTGTAAAAGACAAAAGTTAAATGGCTGCCTCGGTGAAAAGCTAGCCAACTTAGTTCACCTCTTTTATGGGAGAGTGCCGGTGCAGCACGTGGATTGGTCCACTTTACTAGGATGGACCTGCCCAACAGATTTACGTGAGAGGTGTCTATTCACCTACATTTTCTTGGCAAATAGGCAGTCCACTGACCTGCTGGTTGTGAGCTGACCAATATTATACATACATACATACATCTGTGTGTGTGTGTAGACTTTTCAAAAGAACCTGTGATGTGTATGGAGAAGCATGCTTTCATCAAAAAATGTTTACAAACAGGTTAAACATGGTTTGGCCACTATGACCCTGTTGTAAAAACTGTCTCTCCCGTAAGGAAAAAGTTCAGGGCGTAGTAGTCTGTAAAGTGGATGTTGACAGAGTTCTGGGACATGAAAGGACACATCAGTATTGCTTTACTTGATAAAGGTTTAACAGTGCTTCTAATTACCAACTCCTTCACTTTATTTACTGAATGACCCTTATGTATATATATATATATATATATATATGTTTATATATGTAACAGTTTATAGTTATCACAAGCGCACTTGGTGGGTCAAAGGTGGACCAAATTTTGCAGCATTATTAGCGGAGTGCGCAGTATCAATGGTAGAGCTGTTATATACATATAGGAATATATATTTATTAGTGTAGATATATATATGATAATATCTTTGACCCTAGATTTCATTCATCAGACAGATGAATATATATATATATATTCATATTAAGTATATATATGTAAACAAAGCAAAAGAGATACATATGTGTTAAAAACCCTTCAGTAGTACAGAATTTTCTCATAGCGATGTGGTAGAATTTCTGATTACAATGTTTTAATTCGATAAATTTCAGCTCTAAATTGTGCCTAAAAATGTCCATTTTGATTCCATAATGTTCAACTAAAAAAAAAGTTCCATAGATTTTTCTGAGACATTCACTTCCATACACAAAGGAAAGATGGAGCAAATACTTCCGGCATATGGTCTCCTCAAAGAAACAGTTACTGCTATATGATTTCTTCCGAGCTGTGGCTGTATCCATACTATTGTATGGATGCAGCCACATGTATCGTAACCAAACAGAGAGAAAACTAGATGGAAACTACAAAAGAATGTTGTGTGCTGTCTTGAACAACCCCAAAACCCTCCACGTAAGATGAAAAGTACATGCGGAACACTGCTGGGGAAGTAAGGGGGAATTCATTAATGAGGTTTTCATATGGACATGCCAATGTTGTCCGGCCTGTAATAACTTGCATCAGCCCTGTACGGACAAAAGATACAACCAGGAAGACCTGCCAGCAGTGATGGATGATAGGGACAGATGGTGAGAGAGTACCAAGAAAATCTATGCTTTAATCATGACTTAATGAAGATGATGATGATGATGATGATGATGTGAAATAATAAAAGTCTGGTATCTTTTGATCTTATGAAAAAATGTTGGGGGTGTTTATGGAAGATATCGTCTATAGTATACTCATATACTTATGTAATACATATGTATTTAGGCAGAAAATTGTGTGTACTTATTTTTGGACAATATCACATGCACACG
Source organism: Sepioteuthis lessoniana (assembly GCA_963585895.1). Taxonomy (NCBI): domain Eukaryota; kingdom Metazoa; phylum Mollusca; class Cephalopoda; order Myopsida; family Loliginidae; genus Sepioteuthis; species Sepioteuthis lessoniana. The sequence goes on from OY757925.1 coordinate 81,193,520, forward strand.
CACACACACATGTGCACACATGTGCACACATGTATATTCATACATACATGCACACACACAAACACACAAACATATAAACACACACACTCACACACACACATATATATATATATATATATATATATATATATACATATATTGTAGAGGTTTATATATATATATAATACATATGTATATGTATGCATATATATATATATATGTATTTAGACAATAAATTATGTATACCATTTTTGGGGTGATACAAATATGCATGCACATGTATACATATATATATATATATATATATATATATGTTGGTACATATTTACCAATCCCTCTGCCCAAACAGAGTGTGACACAAGGACAGTTTTTAAGCAGAGTTTAACAGGTTTAAATTTAGAGTTTACCTTCTCATAGACTAGTGGCTAAACCAAAGTTAAAGAGCTTCGACTGTCTTACAGTTAACCCATAGCTGGAGGGAGGACTGTTGAATTCATACCTTTCCCAAGAGTATTTGTGCAATGTGAAATGCAAAAAGCCTTGTCCAGGATTTGAACTCGGATCACAATGTCCACTTCCAATGATGATTTTTATTACACTACAGATACCTTTATCTATATATAAATGCATGTATATATAATATATATGCGTATAGTATATACTTGTGTATGTGGGTGTGTGTGTGTGTGTGTGTGTGTGTGTGTGTTTGTGTGTGTGATATACATATCCTATATATGTGTGTGTATGCGTATGTATATACGTATACTTTACATATTACTCTTTGATATGCAATTACTTTGATGTTTGAACAAGTATATCTGAAGAATGTGACCTAGTTATGCTTTTTGGTTGATGGAGTCTTTTGCAGTCTATTTAGAAATCCAAAACAGATTCTGTTACCAGAAATGTTTTTTTTTTAGAAACATTAACAATGTGTTCTATGAAATCTAGTTTTCAGAATGGCATGTATCAAAAATAAATTTCACAGCAAAATGTCCCTCTGCCCCACCAAAAAATGCTTGAAAAGATATATATACAAAATAAGGTTTTCTACCTAATCCCCTTGGGAGCTATCTTGAATTCCTTTTAGAAGAAAGTTATTCAACAAATTGACCAAGGGAACATTTGAGCCCCAGTATCCTAAGCCCACCTCCGCAGAGACCAAGCTATGTCTTTTAGACATATACATGTTGCCTTAAAAGGAATGCAAATTACAGAGGACCCTGTCAGTGGGGCTAAGAGCAGTTATGAGTAAACTGCGGCCAGCAAACCACATTCATCCAACAATGTTAAATGATTAAGTTCAGATTATACTGGATACATTGATTTTTCAAGTATTCACTTTTTTCTTTTAATTATAATGTATCACAACTGCAGAGTATATCAATCCCATTTATATCAGTGATAATATCCTACAAAGACTTCAATTTTTTTCTAGAAAAGATCTTTTTACAGAAAAGAAAAAAACAGCAACTTTTCCCTATTTCTACGACAGATGCTAATGTGTATAGTCTAACATAGGGAAAATAATTAAGGTACATTCAACAAAAAATTAACCTGAATTTTTATAGCAGTGTGGGCCTTCCTATTGATTTTTTATTTGTGTAGCCCACTTTATGATCAGCCATGTCTTATACGGCCTGCTTCATGATCAGCCATGTCTTATATGGTTTGTTTCATGATCAGCTAGGTCTTATATGGCCTGCTTCATGATCAGCCATGTCTTATACGGTTCGCTTCATGATCAGCCATGTCTTATACGGTTCGCTTCATGATCAGCCATGTCTTATATGGCCCGCTTCATGATCAACCATGTCTTATGTGGTTCATTTCATGATCAGCCATGTCTTATATAGTCTGATTCATGATCAGCCATGTCTTATATGGCCCACTTATTAAAAAAAGCTTTCTCACGACTGACTTAGAATATGCTGACTGTAAGCAGGATGCAGGTCTATTTTTTCATTAAAAATGAATGAAACACCTTTTTAAATTTTCATTGGCTCTAAGAAAAAGTCAGTTTAGAATCTATGCTACTTTTAATGTCACTTCTCCAGTCATTTGTTCTTGGCACTGCCAGGTACTTCTATTTGTAAAATAATAAGACCTTAAAATTTAAATCATTTTGTTTTGTAAGAAATGTCTAACTCATAAGAAATGAAAAGAATTTTAAGAAAGCATAAAAAATATTTGGAGAAGAATTTCCAAAATCAAACTGAATAAAAAAAAGTATTGCAGATAATAAAGAAAACAATCGGTGAGTTGAGAAAGGATTATTCAAAAAATGCTTTTTAAAAAAAGACAAGAAGACATTATAAACTCTAAATAATTTTAAGGGATAGTTTCAACAAAGATAAAATTTTAAATAATTTTCAGTCTTTCTTTTTTATTCTTTATGCATTAAATAATGAAAATTAAAGTTAAAAATGGTGGCAGCCATTTTTTCTGGCTAACTCTACCTTTACAACAAAAATATTATTTGTTCAAAATTTAAATAAACCCATTTTCTGCCTGAAACTAGTAACATGTTTAGCCATTTTTTAGATAATTACTTAGCAAGTAAAAGGGATATACGTACAAAGAGATTTTTTAAAATTAATACATTATCAAAAACTAACAAATCTACATTTTCATATTAAACTTTTTTTAAATTTGGAAAAAATAGTCTAATATGATTGATTGATTTATTCTAACAGAATTCCAACATATCAAGGGTTATTTCATGCCTTGAGGTTAGAGAATTGTGTTCATAGTATATTCATATTTGCTTTTTTGTGTAGTTGTTTCTTAAGATTATATAGCAATACTTGAAACCATTTAACTGCACGCAAAAAAGAGCTCAGGCTCAATAAAGAATGTTATCTGCAAAATGTGTTTACAAATCATATGTGTATATATATTTTAAGATATATGTATAAAGAGGATTTGGCATTAAATAACCTACAATGGTTGATATGCCATAAAACCCAACCCAATGCAAACCAACCCAACCCAAACCAAACCAGAATTAGATCCTCACCATCTGATATAGTTTAGTGTCACACCCAGGATACCTCTTTTCAGGGGGTGTCTTACCCCTCTCTTGGGGATACAGTCAGCATATTCTAAGCATCCCTTGTCTGGACAGAACAATAATCTAAGTTGTTTTCTTTAGTAATGGATTTATTTGTAGATTGATTTCAGTAGCTTATGTCATATAATGGTTAACAAGCTAGAATCAACAGACCATTGTTAGAGAGTTCAGTTCTCACTGGATGCTACATACATCTAGCCTAATGCTACAACTAAGGCCAGAGGTATAATTGACCTTAGTCTAAAAAAAAAACAAAAGCAAATATTATATCATTAAAGATAATTCTGCCGTAAATATGTTTTTTGGCAATTGTGTGCATATAAGATCAGTCATCAACTTAAACTTTATATCCCTGAAAATTGATAACTTCAGAAGACACATAAAGATGAAGATGTTCTTATTTCACAATGTTGGAAGTCTTCAACTGACATGGCCTACAGTGTAGTTAATCACTACCTGTATAATCATACCATTTCCCAAATGATAACAACACAGCTGCATTTTTTTTATCACCTCGAATAGTCACAAGAACTCCTGTATTGGGAGTTAAAAGGCTATAAGGAGATAATAAATAATTGTCTCCCCTAAAGAGTGGGTATGTCTTTTGGGAACTTTGGCAAATGTCATATGATAGCCCCAGAAAACCATTCTCATCCGCTTTTCCCCTTGTTCTTTGAACCAGAGATATTGTCTCCTACTCTGCCATTGAACGGTAAATCCTACATAACCATGAACATTATACAAGTAAGACCTTATCTGCCCCCCCTTTACATACTGCTTGTTCATAAAATAATATGAGCATATTTCTAGCTATTGATACATGTTTATTTATTCTTTTCAATACGACTAATAGGTATATCATATGTATATTAAATGTTTCTGTATGTGTAAATGAGCTTATCATGTCTTTCTTCCATCTATTCAGTGTTAGAATATTCGTCTAAATATTTTCCCTTCATCCAAGTAACCAAACAGAATTATGGTGACACAGGAAATGATATTTTGGAGTGTTGGAGCACCAAAAATTAATCACCAAAAAGTGTGTTCAGAAAAAAAATAATAAGACTGATTTTTTTTATTTTTCAGGTGCGCAACCATGATCTTATGACAGTTTTTGATAAATTGCAATGTTCTGAAGTTTAACACAATTAACCAAACACACGAGTAATCATCCAAAACTACCCAGATGAACAGGAATTCTTGAGAGGCAAATATGAATTGAATCTTTTTACATATTCAAGGTCAATTAAAAAGAAAAAAATACTGTTTTTTTTTTTCAGGTTGGCAACCTTGATTGAAAATCAGCTAATCAATGTTAATTCATCACCAATCATTTACACTGTGAAATTTTGTTCTAATCTGATGAGTCTTTCATTTTGTCATTTTGTAAAGTGACAGGTTAACATGAACACGATTCATTATCTAAAGTCTCTTACTCCTCCCAAGAATGCCATGTGCCACCTAAAAACCTGTTCCCTAGATTGAAGTACTTATCCCCCACCACAGAGTTGGTGTATGGCACAAGTTTGGATTAACATGGGGAGCATGCCTCTCTTGATAAAACTTAATCACCATAAGCCTATTATAACTTTTTAAATGTTTCTGCACTTAAGGGAACCAGCTTGTAATAATCTAAAATCAGCTCATCATGCACACTTAGCATAATGGTTATCATCATAAAAAAATGAAAGTGATGATCCAAGTTCAAATCCTAGAGGCATTTTTCATTTTACTTTGCGCTAATACCTTAGGGAAAGGCATGAATTCATCTTTCCTGCCTTCAGCTTTGGCTAAATTGTGGAGCAGACAAGTTTCTTTTGCCTTGTTAAAATAACAAGTCTAGAAAGAAAACCCTAAATTCAAACTAGCTTTATTCCACTTAAAAATTGACCTTGTGTCACATCCTGCCCATGGTGGAGGGGTTAGGTAAATTCATACCCACCTCAGCATCAATTCTGAGAGGTCAACATTAATGGAATCTTTTTACACAAGTTCAAGGTCAATATTAATCAGCGGCTTTTTTATCTAGGTTGCCAACTTAAAAAATAAAAAACATCACTTTTTTTTTTCTTTTTTTTTTTTTCGTATAGCAAGAAATGTTCCTTTTCTGGTCTTTTGTTCCTGGGAACATCAAGAATTTCCATGAGTTTATTTATATACTTGCTTTGTTTTTATTTCTGTTTTTGTTTTTGTTTTGCTGTTTGAAGAAGGAATTTAGCAAGTTTCATAAAGAATGGTAAATCATCTAATCATAAAACCATAGAACAAGTGCCAGAATTTTCTCACATTACAAACTAGGAAGGCCAAACTTTGGTCCTTAACTTCTGGGGATTTGAGGAATCTTTTTAACTGTAACTGCTTACCTTTGGGATAAATAAAACAGGAAGACAAGCAAATCACATGACCTTTAACATCCCCACTTGAAGGCAAACCAAAATCTCCCAAAGCAGGAATGATTGAAATAACACGTGACATTAAGTATATTTATCAAAGAATGGTAAACCATTTACTCCAAATAGAACAAGTAATTTACAAAGTCATGGACACACAGACACACACAGATGCAGACACCCACACAAGTTGCCACTAACAATTTAGGAAATGTGTGTATTTACCTTGCCTATTCACTATAAGCAGATTTTGACACGAGATCGTTTTCTGTTTTTTTAAAGCTGAGACCCTCCTGTTCATGGGTGAGTAGTATCAAAAATACCTTAGCTCTGTTAGCATTCTCTTTTGTGGTCAATGAAGCTGACCATACTCTTTTTAGATTTCAAACCAGCTTTACTCTGCTTAAAAATTGACCTTGTGACACATCCTGCCAGTGATGGAGAGATTGAGTTAATATATATATATATATATATATATATATATATAATAGTATATATTTGTTCAGGATAACCAAACATGGAATGACATACCATAAAACCAACCAATCAATCAATTATTATTTTAAACTCTTAGATAAATAGATAGAAGGTGCAGGTAGATTGGTTGGTTGGTTGGTTTCATTTTACTGCATATACACCCTTATGGGTTATTTAATGCCAAACCTTGATTTGTAAATGAATTGTGTTTTGGTATCAATTTTTCAAAGAGAAGTACTCATTTGTTTTTACTCAGATAAATGGTTTTAAGTATTGCTATGTAATACATGTAAGTCTGGTCAACATTATTTATTTGCTTGCACACAGTTAAATGGTTTCAAAATTGCCATTATAATACTAATAATTAAATCTAATATTCAGTTGTTGGCACAGTTTAGTATCATACCTATGACACTTATTAGGTGGGTTTTCCTTCTCTGCAGAGATGGAGTTGGCATTTTTTAAAGCCCCTGCTGACTGGGCAAGAAGGTTTAGGGAAGCATTTTATTGTTATTTTTTTCAAACTCCAGTCACACTTCACTTTCAGATGAATGCCGTTTATCCTCCTCATCTAAGGGTTAAACAGTACCTCTTCTGTTGTATAAGGAAGGCTTTGGCATTAGATAACCTGTGAAGGTTGATAAGCCATTAAACAAAAAAACATTTTTTTGTGACTGTTTTATCATTTTATTTATATATATGGAAAGTCATCATCATCATCATGTCGTGCCGCTAGCATGGATATCCCTGACCCTCTCTCACCACTTCTCCCTATCTTTCATTGCCTCTGGCAGGTCTTCAGGGCTACATCCCGTATCCTCACATAACTGCTGTATGTATGTTCGAGCTGGTCGTCCTGCTTTTGCTTGGCCATATGCGGGGGTCCATAGGAGTACATCACTTATGAGCTCGTCCTTGCTTCTCCAGCAGTATCCTGCATATCTGGTTCGTCTAGCTTGTTGAATTATCATCTGAAAAAAAAACAGAGTAGCATAACTTTTTAATGAATTGCAAGTATTATATATTTACCCAACACCTCCATCTTGGGCAGTATTTGATAAAACAAATTTTTATTCTGAATACAGATGGTTTGAATTCAGAGTTTTCCTTCATCTAAATTGGTTACCTCATAAAGACGAAAGAATCCTGTCTGCCGAAGTATTTACTCATAGCTATGTAAAGAAGAAGAAAAATTCATGCCTTTCTCAAAGGTATTACAGCCCAGTCGGTTGGAGTTGTAAAATACACTGATTGGATCTCTGCAGAATGGTAAGAACCCACCACCACCACCGAGTATCCTGGATATAACATTGAACAATCTGATGGTCAGACTCCAGTAATGCTGGAGCTCGGGGAAATGCAGAGAACTCTTCCATGACTATCACTCCCAGGTTCACTCTTTCCCGAAGTGGTAGCACCTGGTAGAGTCTTATCTATGGGTCAAATAGAACTGTTTGATATTTAAACTGAGTGCAAAAAATCACTTATGCTAAACTGAATTGTTTGAAATAGAACTATTTGATCATTTAACTGTGAGTAAACAAAATACTGATGTTTATTTGAATTGTTAGTGATACATAACAACACTTGGAACAATTCAACTTTGTTAACTTATACTATATTGAATTGTTAGAAATAGAGCTGTTTGATCATTTAACTGAGTGTATCTACAAAATGTGTTTAAAAATAATATATGTAATATTTATGTAAAACAGGATTTGGCATTAAATAACCAACAATGGTTGATATGCCATAAAACCAAACCAAACCAAAGTGAAACACCAACAGCCTAGTGTAGAATTTGGGTTGCTGGTTCTATTTCCAACTTAAAATAATTATTAGGCTATGCATGCCTCCATTTGGTAAACTAGTATTAATATTACATGCACAAGATATTTGAAAGAAAAATCCAGAGATGAATATTTTGCCCAATAAATACACAATAAGTTAAAAAGTGAATCAAAAATTGCTGTTGCTGTTAATACTGAGTTGTGCACGTATGAAAATGGAATTGTGGGTAGGAAGTTAACTAAAATCAATAGAAAGGCAATTTGGATTATAAAACACTTGATATTTTTCAAGTTTAAGATTTAGATTCAAATTTTGTATCTTTTATTTTCAGGTGCAGACTTCTTGGATTTCTTGATATTTTTAATGATATTCTTAAGTGCATAATTATTTTTCCTAAAGCCTATCTTTTTTTCTTTTCCAGGTATAATATATATATATATATATATATATATATATATACTTTATCTGTAAATATGCACTTGCATACATCAATGTATGCATATATACATATTGAAGCTTTATATATATATACATATATATATATATATATATATATATATATATACAAATGATGTGTTTATATATATATGTACACATAAATATTTATTTATATG
>OY757925.1:81204097-81224097 GCA_963585895.1 Sepioteuthis lessoniana
GCCTGAAGGATTTTGCCAGAACATCATCTACAGAGGAGCTCACGGTGTATCATTTTCATCATAGAAAATAGATTTGGAGGCACAAGTTCAAATCCTAGATATGACTTTAAGAAAGGTATGACCCCCAATTGGTTTCCTCAGTTTTGGGTAAAAAGTAGAGCAGACTTGGTTCTTTAATCTTGGTTCAACAACCGGTCTAGGAGAAGGAAAATTCTGAACTCAAACCAGCTGTACTCTGCTTAAAACCTGACCTTGTGTCACATCCTGCTTATGGAGGAAATGTCGAGAAGATACAAAAAAGAAGAAATAGAAAAAAAAAACTCAGACCTAGTAACTTTTTATTTTTCCGAATCTGAAAGTTCATCTCATCAGCATAGTACTTGTTAAAGTCCAATAAAACTAGTGTCCTTGGTATGACACTAAAGTGCATCTGATGGTGAGGCTCTGGTTTGGGAGCTTTGGGGAATAAGGAGTGCCCCTTCATTGCCATTGCTCCTGGATCCACTCTGTCCTTCAATAACTTAGTTCAAATCCTGGACGAGGCTGATTGCATTTAACATAACACTAATACTCTTGGGAAAAGTATGAATCCATTTATTCTCCCTCCAACTATGGGTAAATAGTAGGGCAGACTGGATTCTTTAGCCTTGGTTTGGCAACCAGTCTAGGAGAAGGAAAACATTAAACTCTGCTTAAAGATTGATCTTGTGTGGGGAGGGGTTGGTAAATACATATATCCCTATTATCAGTACAAATCCCTCAGCAGCAATATCTCATCTGCAGAAACTGATATCATCATATGCCTTGGTAAAGTATGAACTGTTATTGTCATGTCACCAATCATATGGAAATTTGATTTCACTGATAAGATAAAACAGGAATTCTTCCAGGCTGTTTCTGTCAGTACTACTGTAATGAAAGAAAATATTTTCACAATAAAAATGACAAGAAGACAATATCCAGCAAAAACTATTACTGATGCTGACTATACAAAAGATCTATCACTTCTTACAAGTACACCTGCTCAAGCTGAATCTCTGCCATATAGCCTTGAACAGGCAGCAATATACATTGGTTTTCATGTGAACTCAGATAAAATAGTTCCCATGTTTTGCCATTTCCTCATTAAATCAAGATGCTGTCGTCTCCTCATTAAATGGTTGGTTGATTGGTTGATCACATGATGGGACCAATACACCCAATCAACCATTGCTCCCAGGTCCACTCTGACCCAGAACGGTAGCACCTAATAGGGTCCTATCTATGGTGATCCAATAAATACAAATACAACAAACTGTGCACAAACAAATAACTAAAGTTAAATTGTGACAATTATATAGCAATATACTTTGAACCATTTAACTGTGTGCAAAAAAGAGCGAAGGGACATTTAAGAATGCTATCTACAAAATGTGTTTAAAGAGGATTTGGCATTAAATAACCTACAACGGTTGATATGCCATAAAGCCCAACCCAACCAAATCATATATATTAATTATATATTTATAAAGAGGATTTGGCATGAAATAACCTACAATGGTTGATATGCCATAAAACCCAACCAAACCAAATCATATTTATTAATTATATATGTATAAAGAGGATTTAGCATTAAATAACCTACAATGGTTGATATGCCATAAAACCCAACCAAACCAAATCATATATATTAATTATATATGTATAAAGAGGATTTGGCATTAAATAACCTACAATGGTTGATATACCATAAAACCCAACCAAACCAAATCATATATATTTGATATATATGCATAAAGAGGATTTGGCATTAAATAACCTACAATGGTTGATATGCCATAAAACCCAACCAAACCAAATCATTTAATGAATGCTATTTGGGTGACACAGTTTTTGTTGAAGCACGTCTGTATTATATTATCTTCAATTTATATCAATATCAGTTTTTGGTGAAATACAGGATTGTGCAAGTGCAGAATCTGCAATACTCATCAGAACTCAGAGATGCATGTAGTGTACCAGTTATTGTAAGAAATGGCCTGGGCAACCAAAGTTCAAATCCAATACAAGACTGTCTTGTACTCTTGAGAATGGTATGAATCCAAATATTCTCCCTTCAGCTATTTGTAAAAAGTAGGACAGACTAGCTCTTTAAAATTATATTCATATGGCAAACAGAAGGAAAACAAGGGATTCAAACCAGTTGAAATCCACTTAAAAATTGCCCTTGTGCCACATACTGCTTGTGGAGGAGATGTATTTTAAATGCAAAATAAATATATATACTCACCCCACTCAATATAACATTCTTTTTTTTACTAAACTGAAAATTCATCTTCCAGGAAAGTTTAGATAACATGAGGAAAAACTAATCCCTCATGGGAAGGATCCCACTATTACTTCTACATCACAAAAGAGATGGAATATGTTCCTATAATATGGAGCTAGATTAACAATATCACATAAGAAAGCAGTGCAGATACATTTTAGAATGAAGTAACCAAAGCATTGTGGCTTACATGCTGGATTGTGACTTGTTAGTTTGCAAGTTCAGACTTCAGTCGCCCTATTACATTCCCTTTCAGACTAATACCCTTGGAAAAGAGATATGGACCCAGGTTGGGACGACGAAAAGACAACTCAGAACACGGTATAAGTCTAAAGATATATTGAAGTAACAAGACGCAGAGAAAAGTGGTGGTATAAACTAGGCTTACTTGTCAGTCGAATATCAGTAGTGTATCCAATCTTTTCGAGAGTACTTGGCTCTCGATTAATATAGAGTTTGGAAGAGTCCATGCATGGGTAGCTAATGGTCTCATAATAGAAAGGTATAAACCTCCTTATCCCATCAGATATGCATTAAATAGTACCACTACTGTCCTTCTCCAAGGATTGCTTTGGCATTAAAAAACCTACGAAGGTTGATATGCCATGAAGAAAACCAAACCAAAGACCTATCTCTATAAAAGTGCTCACCTGCGTCATCTTAAATCTCATACTTATATTATAAATTGGATGAAGGGGTTCAGTCTCAGGATTTCACAATACAGAATTTCTTTGTTTGTTGAAAGAGGATACCAATCGAAAAGATAATCATTTGATAATGAGCAATTTATATATTTACACAACCTCTATGTCATCCATTCATAATAAAAAGAAATTTATGCTGCAATTCAAAAAAACCTAATCTACATAATCAAATGTAACAAATGTAAAAAAGGATATATTGGATCTACACAAGTTCTCAATACCAGGATACACATCCACAAAAGCAATATTAAGTTATCAGAAAACAGAAAACTAAATGTTTCAAAGCACTTAAGTAAATGTAGCCATGAAATATTAAAAACAATGGCAATATAACAAACTGAAAGCCACTCATTACTTCAAATAAAAGAAAAAAACTTCATGGAAAAAACAAACCAATGCTAAATAGAACTTAAAACATACACGCACCAAAGCAGAAACACACACACCCACACAGTAAAGAAGAAGATAGTTGTCAGTTTCATTTTAAAGCATAACATTAAACAGAACTAAACTATACACATACAGAGGAAAAACGCACAAGCACATACACACGCACACAATTTTATGGCATATCAACCATTACAGATCACTTCTCCAACACACATGTACACACACTCACTCTCACACACACAATGATCCAGAGAAGATGACCACTAAACCTTATAGCATATCAACTATCATAGACTAATTTGGGGGAAGAGGAGTACACTACACAAACACACAGACACACAGACTACACCCTTGTAAAATAAAAAGAAGAAAGAAAGAAAGAAAGATAAAGAGAGAAGCAATACCTACAAAAACAAAAATCTGTCATGGAATTAAAAAGGAACAACAACCCTATCAAAACAGTTGCCACAATAAAAATCAAAAGCTACACTGCCTGGAATCATTAAAGACTTCCTGAAGATAGAGCAAGGATACTTGAAATACGTGTTGGATAAAAATAAATAACTTAGGAAATAAATCTCTTTGTGGACCTATTCATTTTGAAATATTTATTTTTTTCTCGCATTGGTCCATCAAAAAAAAGGGAAAAAATTATATATATATATATATATAAGTTAAGATAGTTTAGAAACAGAGTCAACAGTTTTTGGTGATTGCCACTTTTTACCTTTGCGATAATCAGACGACTTAGACTCTGTGTCTCTGCTATCCTAACTAAGACATATATGCTCAATTACGAACACTCTTGATTTACAAACTTAGCAAATTATATATCTATATGTTGCTTAGAATGTTTGCTAAGAGTCTGGGGACCAATTTACTTACTATATATATATTAAGTTACCGGGACTTAAAATATACTATTCCCTACAGAGGGGTAAACTTTCCCTAATTGGGGTGCCCTTTGTTTGGTACTAATCTGCATCTGATAATAAGGCTCCACTCTAAAGATATGGGAAGTGTGGAGTACCATTTCATGGCCATTACTCCCAGCTCCACTCTGATCCAGTGTGGTTGTACCTGTTTGTGTGACAAATAGATTTGTTTAAAAATTGTTCACATTTGATAAGAATTGTGCAAAAAGAATCTTAAGAAACAAATTGAATTACCATGACGAAAAAATCTGGCAAGTACTGCACAGTACATACAGAACTACTTGATAGCTGTTTGGACTCTATTAGGTCTCATCAGCAGTGTATACTATTTTCCCCCACTGGAGATTGAACCAGCGACCACAGAATGCAGAGCCAAAACTCTACCACCAAGCTGCCGGTCTACATTGCACACAAGTGATGCCAAATTAACTAGTCATGGTAAATGCATGGCCATTAACCTGAAGAGTCTTGTAGTTACATCTGTACTCTTACAGAGGACATGGTTATTTCCACAGCTTCGTCTTTCCAAGAGAATTGGAGATACACATTCACGTGATCATAACCTCATGGGTAGGGAAATAGACATACATTTTTTACTTATAAACAGAGGAATTACATCTTATAAATTGAATTACTATGACCAGACAATCCGGCAAGCACTTCATGCAACATACGGAATCACTGGACAGCTGTTTCAACCTTATTAGTGTTATATATTTAAGGAATGATTTTTTTTATATGAATCATTTTTCGTTAGTTATATTTTATCATTCAGTTTGGTTGGGCTTTGAATTATTTCAGGTGCATAGTCACTGGGTACAGATTTATGCTCACGCGCAAAAGATATGACAATCACCATTGTCATAATAAACCCCAGACAGGAAATGGGCTGGAGTGTGGATGACATCATGCCCAAAAGAGATAGTCCTGAGAATTTGAGGATTTTGAAAAAGAATCAATTGGGAGTTGATTTTGGACCATGGAAGATGAGAGTTGAGTTTCTGCCATTGAGGCAAAGAGTTGGATTTAGGCCATTGAAGATGTAGTTGGGTTTTCGGATCTCTACCGACAGAGATCGTAAACATCACAAGATGTGCAGTGCATTGGGGATGATTAGCATAGTAAGAATTATGTCGTCTTGCTTGTACAATAGATTATGAATTTATATCCTTACTTAGACCAGCTGGGTTATTTTTGGCCTACCAGTAGACTACTGTATGTTTGGGAGTCAACTTGTATACCAGGTAAAGGTCTAACCAAGAATTTTAAGCTAAAAATCTTGATGTTAATTTATATACCAGAAGGGAATTCCTTGTAGTGTAGTGGCAAACAAGCTGGACTGTAACATTATAGGAAGTGAATTGGAACTTCATTCATGCTATTATATTTACTTCCAAACAAATACCTGAGGGAAAAATACAAAACTCCTTATTCCCTTAGCAATAAGTTAAATAGTACAACTTCTGTTCTTCTACAAGGATGATTTTATCCTTAATTAACCCATATATATATATATTTAGGTATTATTCGGTTCAGTTAAACCAGAGCTGGGAGTAATTTCATCAGGACAAGAAAACCATTCAACCGTGAACATTTAAATTTTCCTGGTAAAGAGCTCAATGTAACTGACATTACAGAGCAATATTTCTTTAAGAGAAAACAAAACCAGTCACATTAGGATTATAAATTTATTTCCATCCTGTTATATGTTTTTGATATGAATCAGAAACACGAAAAAATTAATCGGACTTCTTCAGATCTTATGGATAAAATAATTCAAAATAGACATGGGAGGGAAGGGTGGTAAGGGATAGAAGAGGGGTTAAGAATTATCTCCTCCTTTAGCCTACTTCCGTTTTTTTTTAAATTTTATTGCCGGTTGGAATTATAGTAAATTAATTTTTCATTTCTATCTTTTTATTTTTTAACTTAAGACTCCATAATTTCTTACTACATTAGATAAATAACTTTTTTATAAAAACTTTACGTAAGGAGACTGTAATACTTATATTTAGTTTGAGCCTATTAATTCAGTTACTCTGATGCACTTGAGGTGCAATGGTTATCATCATAGGAAGTGGCCTCAGCTACCTGAGATCAAATCCTGATTGAGGCAGTTAACATTTCACATAGCACTAAAACTTTAAGGAAAGGCATGAATCTAACTATTCTCCTCCGGCTGTAGATTAATTGGAGAGCAGGCTGGGCTTTTTAACCTTGATATGCCAACTGGCCAAGGAAAAGGAAAATTCTGAATTCAAACCAGACCTGGAGAGGGATTGGCTCATACAGACTATTCATACTGAAGCCATGTTGCATAAAAGAAGGGGTATCCCAATGACCAAACCAGTTTACGAGATAAGTCTTCTTTTTAATACACCTAACTCATTGCACAGTTTTCTTTCAAACAAATATCTACAATATCAAAGAACTCTGGGTCACTTAATTTTATGGTCTGCATTACACAACTCTTGACGTGTTTCTTTCTTCATGTTTCCTTTTTTAAAGAATGTAATATAATGGCAGAGAGATTTCGTTTAATGCCTTTGGGTTTAGTTTGGCTGAGAACCTTTCGGCTAAGCACTTGGGTTAGTGGGGTGCAAACTTAAGTGCAGGTGTTAACGTGCGCACAGGGAGGATGTGTCATTCATAGATGTCAAAATAAAAATCCGATTGAAAGGTTGACCAGTGGATGTGAATGATGTCAAGCACTGGAAGCGTGCATGCGGAGGATTTTGGGAATTTTGAAAAAGTCAGTTAGTTGAGCTGAGTCCTGCCTTGGGAGAAGATGGTTGGCTTTCGCATGCTCGCCGAGGCCAGACCAGTGGCCTTTGTAGTGGGTGCCACATGTGTTGGGTTGGGGTGGGGGCCGATGAAAAAGCCAGAATAGAAAGAATGTGTATCTCTCTCCTTATGTCGAAGAACCTTTAAACTCAAAAGTAATAAAAAGTTTCGTACCTGAACTAAGAAGTCGTGTTTCGTGTTTCGAAATTCCTATGTTCTATGTTATATATATATATATATGAACATTCTAATGTATGTTTCACACATAGCTGTATCTGGCCATGGTACAACAAGTTATCCAGCAGAAAGTGTTACTGATGCAGACTATGCAGATGATCTAGCACTTCTTGCAAATGCACCTCCTCAAGCCAAATCTTTGTTGTGTAGTATCAAGCTGGCAGCAAGATATATGGGTCTTTATTTAAACTCAGATAAAACTGAGTTCCTGTGTTTTAATCAAGATATTACCATTATGAAATGCCATTAAGTGACTTGCCTTTGAAATTAGTGGACTAGTTCATATACCTTGGTAGCAATATCTCATTTACTGAAAGTGATGTCGACATATACCCTGGTAAAGCTAGGACTGCAATCAAAAGGTTATCACCCATATGAAAATCTAATCTCTTTGATAAAATAAAATTGGAATTCTTCCAAGATGAAAACATGTCAGTACTATTGAATGGTTTCACCACTTGGATTTTAATGAAAAAACTTGGAGAAAAAGCTAAATGGAAAAGAATCAATAATACTACATGCTGCCTTGAACAAATACTGGAAGGAATACCTAACAAAACAGGGCCACTTATTGCCTATCCGACAAACTATCCAAGAAAGATTAGCAAGGTATGCTGGGTATGGCTGGTGAAGTAAGAACAAAGTCATAAGTAATGTTCTGCTCAGGACTCCTACTTATGGACACACAAGTGTTGGCTGACAAACAAAAACTTATGTACATCAACTCTGTCAAAAGTGATGACTGATAGGTACAGATGGTGATAGAGAATCAAGGAAATCTGTGCTGTAAGCATTTCTTGATGATATGTGGTCAATTTAAACTTTGTTATGGAGTTTCAGTAAATTAGAATACTTCACAGTTAACTTCTTATTCATACATGATCAATCTATCTATCTATTTTGTGTTTCATGAGACAATAGTATTTTTAACTCATGAAACATTAATAAATGAGGCCAACAAAAGATGAGATGATAATTTCTATTAGGTTTTTTTCCTATTCTTCTGGCAAGTTTTTTAAGATTTCAATGATTTCAGAAAAAAACATTTGTAAATGATTTGTTTATTAACCTATATATAAATATATATATATATATATATATATATATATATATATATATATATATATTGTCAAGTACAGACAGACTGTTTCATTGTATCACAACTCTTCAGTGCGGCTAGATACACAGGATGCTTCAAGCTAGGATTGAAACCTGCCTAACTTTATTCTAGACTTAGTATCTCACTGCTCAGCCATGGGAATTATAACGCATTTTGTATTAGCCTTTTGTTTGTCTACATATACCAGAGTGTTCAATTTGTTAGAAGAGCTTTGTATTACATCAATAGCAGCTGTTAATTCCTTTGCTAGAGTACTCCACTCCCAGAAGGGGAGTGTGTATATTGTCATCCACATCCCAACTCTTCAGTGTAGCTATACACACACTCACACACACACACACATACATATATATATATATATATATATATAAATGATACATTTGGTAAAGAAGAAAATTATCATTCTTTAAAAATTGTTAGGGATGTACTTCTTAAGGAACTATACAGTACACACACACACACACACACACACACACACACACACACACACACACACACACACACACACACACATATATCTGCCCAGTTGGCTGGTGCTGCAGACTATGCTAACTGCACCATTGTAAAACAGTAACCCCACTACTCAACAAGTGTTCTGGATATGCCACTGTTATTTACCCAACCTATGAACAATAATGGGTATGTCCCATTTCTCATAAATACTTTAGACACTATTGTGAGGTGGGAGAAAATATACTGTCTTTGGCAGTGGTGTTTCACTTGGTTGAGGCTGCCTGATGCGGGTGAGGGGAAGCCCAGCATTCACATCATGTAGCCGACCCTCCTCAAGCCTCAGAGGGCCATCCCCCCAGGCTCTAACCCTTCTTAGAGGGACTAGGTTTATCGGCTGGCACCTGAGGACCCCGATGAGGCTTGAGGTATTTTTGGTGTGACTGGGCGATGGCGCTGTGCCCTGACCCACCTTAAAAAAAGGCCGAATGCCAAACTTGTCCAGTTGGTGAACATATGACAAATACTGGCAAGTATTGTATTTTGTTAATGTTTAAAAGATTTCCATTTTTTTTGCAACCTCTGTTTTGGTTATTTCTCATTCAGTAACCTTTTCTGCCCAGTTGGCTGGGGTGGTAGAATACACCGACTGCATCTCCACTGAGGGGTACCCCTCCAAATGAGTGTCTTAGATATGACACTAAACAATCTGATGATGAGGTTCCAGTACTGCTAGAGCTTTGGGGAATGTGGAGTACCCCTTCATTGCCATTGCTCACAGGTCCACTCTGGCCAGGAGTGGTAGCACCTGATAGGGTCCAATCTATGGGTCAAATTGAACTAAACTGCATACTCATGCTAAACTGAATTGTATGAAGTAGAACTGTTTTTGACATTGAAACTGTGTACTTATGCTAAACTGAATTGTTTGAAATAGAACTTTTTTGACTTTTAACTGTGTGTAAACAAAAACTATACTTATACTAAACAGAAAAGTTTGAAATTTAATTCGGCTTTAAATGACCCGAAAAGGGTTGATACACCATTAAACAAAACAACCAACCAATTAGTAACCTTTTTGTTTGGTTACAACAGACACTAAAAAATTGATGGTGAGGCTGCAGTAATGTTGGATCTTTGAGGGATGTGGTTGACCCCTTCATTGCAATCACTCTGAGGTCCATGTTGGTCTGGAGTGGCAGCACTTGATTTGGTCCTATCTCTGAGTCAAGTAAAACTGTTTGGCATTTAAACTGTGTGCAAACAAATGATTTGTGTTAAACTGAATTGTTAGAAATAGAACTCTTAGATTATTTAACTGAGTAAACAAATGACTGATATTTGATTGATCTGTAGCAATACTTGGAACCATTTGATTGGTTTGGTTTGGTTTTATGGCATATCAACCTTTGTAGGTTATTTAATGCCAAATCTATTTTTATGTAAATAATCAGTTCTATTTAAAAGAATTCAGTTTAGCATGAGTACACAGTTTGTCAAAAACATTTCTATTTCAAACTATTCAAGCAGTTATATATAACAATTCAGTTTAGTATAAGTACAGTTTCAATATCAAAAACAGTTCAATTTCAAAAAATTCAGTTTAATACGGTTTAATTGTGAAAAACATTTCTATTTTAAGTTATTTAGTTTAGTCAAGCAGTTCTAATTCAACTAATTCAGTTTAGTAGGAACCATTTGACTGTGTGCAAATGAATGAGTAATGTTGAATAGAATTATTTGTGTTAAATAGCAATACTTGAAACCATTTAACTGTGTGCCGAAATTGAATAATAGGTAATTACAAAGTAATACTCGGAACCATTTGACTGTCAGCAAATGAATGAATTGTGTTGAATTGATCAATTAGTGCTAAATAGCAATAATTGCAACCACTTCAATGTGTGCAAACAAATGATTAATATTGAATAATTGTGTTCAAATAAATAATCTTTGACTCATTTAAAAATAAGCTTACCTACAACCTGTTGACTTATAAATTATATGTAACAGTTGGCGACTGTAGTCGAAGGCGACCAGAAGGCTCCCTTTACAATAGCTACTACACTGAGGTGTAGGGGAGGAAGCTACTCCTTTCCTTGGATTGCTCCACTTTACCCTTGATATGTACCTTATATTGTTGAGTGTTAATCAAGGAGGTATCAAGTACCATTTTTAAAGTATTTGTTATTGAACCCAGGTCTCCTGGACTAGTGGCAAACACTCTACCGATGCAAATGTGCCCGTGGTGTAGTCGTTATCGCCGTCGGAAATGAACACGGCGATACGAGTTCAAATCCTGGACGATACTGATTGCATTTCACATAGCACTAATACCCTTGGGAAAGGTATGAATCCAATTATTCTCCCTCCGGCTATGGGTAAATAGTAGGACAGACTAGGTTCTTCAGCCTTGGTTAGGCAACTAGTCTAGGAGAAGGAAAACTCTGAATTCAAACCTGTTAAACTCCGCTTAAAAATTGACCTTGTGTCATATCCTGCCTGAGCGGAGGGGTTGGTAAATAGTACCAATGCAAATAAATGATCTCTGACTCATTTAAAAATGTTATCAACAAACTCTGCATTTACAAATCATATGTATAAAGAGGATTTGGCATTAAATAACCTACAATGGTTGATATGCCATTAAACCCAACCAAACCAACACCCATATATATATATATATATATATATATATATATATATATATATATATAAAGATCACCTTTAAATGCTGTTTAGTGTTATACCCAGTTAACTCCTTTTTGTGGAAATCTTATCTCTCTAAAAGGATACAACAAGCATATTCTAAACCCCAACAAGAGAGTTTTTCTTACAATAAGAAGACCCTATATATATATATATATATATATATATATATATATATATATATATATATATTTGTGTGTGTGTGTGTTTTTATTCACCATATTATTTGAAAGCTTACTTGAAAATTGCAGCTTGCATGAAACAGCCTATAATAAGCTAAATCTATCTATTAACAGTAATATATATACATACATATGTATGTGCATATGCATGTGCATGTGTGTGTGTGTGTGTGTGTGTGTGTGTGTGTGTGTGTGTGTGTGCATGCATGTGTATGTCTCAGTTTGTGTATGATTATAAACATTCCTTTGAAGTGTACATAAATGCACACAAGCTATAACACCTGTTCTATCATATGATATGCACAGACACTCACATATAGAAATATGTGTGTCCTTTTGTCTATATTGAAAGAGAGAGAGAGAGAGACAGACAGACAGAGAGACAGAGAGACAGAAAGAGAAACAGACCAACAGCCAGTCAGACAGACAGACAGACAGACTGATGAATAACGAAGGAAAGAAAAATACTGATGTCTTAATAGATGTACACATAGATTCAGTTTGAGAAAACAAATATTTTCTTTTCTTTACTTTTTCAAACATTTATCACCAATACGTTTGTCTATTCGAATATATCAGTATGACTTCATTTTTTATATCTGACTCCATATTTGGGCACTGGTAAAGATTTTTTTTTTCCTTCATCACTAACATTAATTTGTGTTATCTTCTATTGCACCATGGGAAGCTATGATTCTGTTGTCATAGCAACTAACTTTGTTCTCTGCCACACTCAATGAATTTCATTTACTGACATATTACAGATATTAATACTCAGATCTACATCATGAATACAATTCAGCTATATATACAAAGCACATTAGTCAATGGTAAAAATCATGAAAAAATAGATATGAAAATATCATATACATATATATATATATATATATATGTGTGTGTGTGTGTGTGTGTGTAGGTGTGTGTGTACAGACATGTTGGTGGGGTTTAGAATATGTTGACTCTACCCCCAAAAGTGGGTATTCTTGGGTAGGACACTAAACTAAATCTGGTGACAAGGCTCTAATTCTGGAGCTCTGGGTAGTGTGGAATACCACTTCATTGCCATTACTCCCAGGTCCACTAGAATTGGACACGGCGTCACGAGTTCAAATCCTGGACTGATTACATTTCACATAGCACTAATACCCTTGGGAAAGGTATGAATCCAATTAATCTCCCGCCAGCTATGGGTAAATAGTAGGGTAGACTGGGTTCTTCAGGCTTGGTGAGGCAACTAGTCTAGGAGAAGGAAAACTCTGAATTCAAACCTGTTAAACTCTGCTTAAAAGAATTGACCTTGTGTCATATCCTGCCTGAGCGGAGGGGTTGGGTAAATATGATATGATAAAACCAGAGTGGTAATACCTGTCAGTGTCCCATAAATGGATAAAATAGAACTTTATCTGTCGAAGTTTTTGAGATGAGGCTCGATGCGCAATATTTTGTGGGTGATTTTTTGAGCTGTTGACCTCATCATTATTGTTGATTTCCTAGGTTGAATCCTTTCCATGGCCAGATTAACAAAGGACACCTGAGGAAGGCTGGAGGATACAGCAGCTGAAGCATTGTCTTATAATCAACAATAATAAAGATGTGTAGTCCAAGCAATCACACACAAAATATCAAAATAGAACAATTTCCAAATTATACACATTAGATAGGAATACTTGATACCATGAGTGCAAGGCAGGAAATTCTGGAAATTCTTATCTGAAACCAGGTGTAAAAGTAAATAAAGTTGGCGACTTTAGTTGAGGGTGAACCGAAACCTCCCTTTTCAATAGCTACTACACCAAGGTATAGGGGAGGGCACTACTCCATTCCCTGGATTGCTCCACTTTACCCTTGATCCTTAACTTATAATGCTGAGTGTTAAGCAGGGAGGCATCAAGCACCATATTTTGAGTCTTTGGTATGACTCAACCTGCGATAGAACCCCAGTCTCCCGGACAATTGCCGAACACTTTACTCATTAGGCCAATGGCCCAGTGGAGGGATTGGGTAAATAAATAATTGCAAATATATATTCCTATTCATTCTGACAAGCATCTTCATTAAATTGAGACCCTAGCATTGTGGCCCCAACATTGTGACTCCAACATTGTGACCCCAACATGGCTCATTATTCCCAAAAGTCAAAATATTTACCAAACCTTTCCATGTCGTGCAGGATGTGGCAGAACATCAATTTTTTTAGTATGAAGTTAAGCTGGTTTTGAATTCATTGTTTTCTTTCTATATTGGTTGTCTAGCCAAGGCTAGGAAAATCAGTCTGCCCTATTATTTACCCATAGCTGGAAGGAGAACCAATAGAATCATTGTTTTCCTAAGGACATTACCACAAAGCAAAATGCAAACAGACTCATCCAGGATTTGAAATTGGATTGACCAAATTAACGACTTGGTTTGGTTTGGTTTGTTTTGGTTTTATAGCTCATCAACCATTGTTGGTTATTTAATGCCAAATCCCATTTTTACATATATATCAAATGTATGATTGGTAAACACATTTTGTAGATAAATATAGTTAAATGATCAAACACTTCTACTTCTAACATTTCAATTCAGCATAAGTCAATAAAGTTAAATGGTTCCAAATATTGCTATGTATCGCTAACAATTCAATTAATCATCAGTCATTAGTTTACATACAGTTAAATGATATAATAGTTCGATTTCTAATTACTCAATTTAGCCCAAGTCATTTGTTTGCACACAGTTTGAATGTCAAACCATTCTATTTGTCTCATAGATAGGACCCAATCAGGTGCTACCACTCTAGGCCTGGGAGTGATGGCAATGAAGGGATACTCCACATTCCTCAAAGCTCATATTGTTTAGTGTCATATCCAGAACACTAATTGGAGGAGTCTTACCTCTCTGTAGAGCTGCAGTCGGTGTATTCTAGAGGGAGACAATATTTAGTAATAAGAAGCACAATTCAGCAGCTCTGGATACTTTTGCCAAGTGCATGAAGGCGACAAACCATTCTAGACTGTGAGATGCTGAGCTCACATGATACTCTCTGCATGGTACTGGTTGGATTGGCCTCTATGTCATGGAGCATAGCTATGGAAACTACTGATTTAGGCTTATTTGACCATGCTTGATTATTGATTATCTTGCAACTGGAAAAAATTTCTTTCTGGTTACTGTGCCTTCACCTTTTAAATAACAAATACTTTTGGCTGCTTCCATGGCATTATAGCTTAGTTCAAACTTTTAAAGCATAAGTTCTCAAATTACACTATGTTGCATGTTCATCCATCACACACAAAGTGAAGCAATGCACAGCATGTCAGCACACCAATTACCACAATACTACCAAGCATGCATACAACACAAAATTGTATGCATCAAAATATTGCAGAACTTTTGACTCACCCAAGTTTTGGACTGTTTACAAGATAGGATGAACACAAAAAAACGGATTCAACTTTTGGCATGGTTTAAAACAGAAATATATATGTATATACATACATATACACATACATATATATATATATATATATATATATATATATATATATATTCATTTATAAATCAAATATATTTTTTACACATATATATATATATATATATAAAATAAATACATATTATGTATATATATATATTTAATGCCATGGAATTTAGACTGCAACCCCTGGATTTCATGGAGTTTTTTACAAAACGGCAATCATCAGACAGTTAACAAAATTCTAAATCCCATGGCATTAAATATATATATATAATATATATCTATTTATTATTATTATATAATAGCTCTTTCCTAGATGTTGAGCACTCTCCATATTATATTGCACTTTGTTTGACACATACCCATAAAGTGATTTAGTGACAACCAACACTCTTATAATATATATATATATATATATATATGTGTGTGTGGGTGGGTGTAAAAAATATATTTGATTTGTTAATGAATAATTTGACGGTAACTTTTTTTTTTTAATGAGCTCATTTGTTTGCACATAGTTTACTGCTTCTGGTTTCAAGTATTTCTATCTCATACTAATAATTCTATTCAATATAAATCATCTATTTCCACTGAGTTAAATAATTTCAAGTTCTATTATCTAACAATTCTATTTAATACTAATCATTTGTTTGCACACAGTTAAACTGTTTCAAGCATTGCTATTTAACATGGGTAATTCTGTTTATCAAGTATTTCAATCTAATATAAACAATTTACACACTAATAACCTATAATAACAATCCTTAGTAAATAATTGAACTGGTTTCTTTAACCCATACATGGGACCCTAACGAGTACAACCAATTCAGGTCAGAGTGGACATGAGAGTAATGGTAATGAAGAGATGTTCCATATTCTCTGAACTCTTGGAGTGAACATTCATCACCAGATGCAGTTTACTGTCTGACTCACTTCAAGAAAAATGGGTGGGGTGTTTGGCGGCCATGAGAGGAACTTGAAGAATTCAGTTGGGACTATTATATAAGTGCTAGAGCTTGATATCATGAGGCGATTGATTGGATTGGGCCTCTCCGACCACACAACTAGTCCAGTAAGGGCCAACTTAAAGTTTTACAGTTCAGGTGACCATTTTAGTTGCTCAGCCACCTGTCCAGAATCTTTGTGGGTCATTACTTGCAGACAATAGGTAGCTGTATTGGGTATGTCTTTCCTTTCTGCATAGAAGCAGTCAGCATATTATACCGTCCCAGCCAACAAGATAGGCTGCACAAGAAATTTTGATATCAGAATATTGCTACGTTAGGGTAATATCAAAATAGAGATGAAGAGAAAATTATTTGTGTCCAAACATATTTTTGAATGTTGTCATGGATTATTTAAAACAATGCCAATATTTCAAACAGACAATTACCATGTACAACAAATCAAAGAAAAAGATTTTATTGAAAAATACAAACTCACATTAAATAAAACTTAAAATACACAAACACACAAATAAGTAAATTAATAAATGGACACACACTCACACACACACACATATATGCACGCATATGAAAAATTGAAACAAGACAAACAAAAACAAAAATACGTGGAACAAGACAAAAATTTGTTTGAAAAACACCAGTTCTAAAGAAAAGAAATTTCAATGCAAAAGGTAAGTTACGTTGAAGGATGGAAAAAATTTTTGGAAAAAAGTACCTTGAAAACTTTTCATTCTTTCTCTGAAGAGAACTGAAACGCGTTAGATGGAAATGAAATTATAAAATAGAAAAAATAAAATAAAGAGTATAATAAACATTTTATGATAC
The DNA here is from genome assembly GCA_963585895.1 of Sepioteuthis lessoniana. NCBI lineage: Eukaryota > Metazoa > Mollusca > Cephalopoda > Myopsida > Loliginidae > Sepioteuthis > Sepioteuthis lessoniana. The sequence goes on from OY757925.1 coordinate 81,221,164, forward strand.
AAACATTTATGAAATAAACATTTTTTGAAAAATAATCTCATTGTGGACCAATTCAACTTTTAATATATATATATATATATAGAGAGAGAGAGAGAGAGAAAGATGCTTAACAAGATAATCCAAGAAGTAGAAGAATTTTATTTGAAAGAAAGTCAGTCAACGTTCTAACGTTTCGGTTCTAATGAACCATCATCAGGATGAGGAAGGATGATATCTAGTGATGTTGAATCACCAATGGATGTTTGATAAATTTTCTCTATATTGTTGGATTTGCTTCCATCATTTACTTACATATATATATATATATATATATGCATGTATATCTTTATATACACATATATATATATGTATATGTATATATATATATGCATATGGATATATGCATACATTTATATATATATATATATATATACACACATACATATGTATGCCTGTGGGGCAATGGTTATTGCTATTGGAATTGAACTAGATAATCTTAGTTCAAATCCTGGATGAGGCTGCATTTCATATTCCCATATATATGTATACATATTTTATTTTTACCTGTAAATTCTACACATAGAAAAGATACATTATTCAACTTTTTTATTTATTTGTTTGTTTGTTTGTTTGTTTGTTTGGTTTTATGGCATATCAACCTTTGTAGGTTATTTAACGCCAAATCCATTTTTAAGTAAATAATCTGTTCTATTAAAAACAATTCAGTTTAGCATAAGTACACTGTTTAATTTTTTATTTAAGAGGTCCATAGCCAAGTAGTCTCCATGCTAGAGTCACCACTGTATATATAAATGTATATATAAATGTAGGAGTGTATCAAAAGGATTTATGCTTATTATTTGAAGTCGCTACGAAACTACAAAAAATATTACATTAATAGCCTTTTCCATGATTTTTAGATTTAAAATTTTCGGATTTTTTCATTCATAGCCTCTCCATTTTTGCTTTTTTAATCAAATTCTAACTGCCTAAAGCATGTTTTGTGGATTGGTTTGATTTGGTTTGTTGGGGTTTATGGCATATCAACCTTTGTAGGTTATTTAACGCCAAATCCATTTTTATGTAAATAATCTGTTTTTAAAACAATTCAGTTTAGCATAAGTACACAGTTTAATTGTCAAAAACATTTCTATTTCAAACTATTCAAGCAGTTATATGTAACAATTCAGTTAAGTGTAAATACAGTTTTAATGTTGAAAAACAGTTCTATTTGAAATAATTCAGTTAAGCATAAGCATGCAGTTTAAATGTAAGTACGGTTTAATTGTCAAAAATATTTCTATTTCAAGCTATTCAGTTTAATGAAACAATTCAGTTTAGCATAAGTATGCTGCTAGTTCTATTTAACCCATAGATAGGGCCCTGTCATGTGCTACCACTCTGGGTCAGAGTGAACCTGGGAGCGATGGCAATGAAGGAGTACTCCGCATTCCCCAAAGCTCCAGCACTGCTGGAACCTCACCATCAGATTGTTTAGTGTCATATCCAGGACACTGGTTAGTGGGGGTCTTACCCCACTGCAGAGAATCAGTCAGTGTATTCTACAGCCCCAGCCGACTGGGCAAATGTTTTGTGGCGTTGATTTATTCCTATATATATATATATCAGTTATTCAATAAATGAAAGGAATTCTTTTAGAAAAATGCAAGACACATTTTTTTTCAAATTTTTTTCTTTAAATATAAACTCTGCATTGTTTGATATTGGTTTATAGCAAAAATATTTCAATCTTACAGAAATATTTGTTTTGATGCTATTCAAAATGGCATCTAATCAGAGTGCTCTAGGCTTAAACAGAGGTCTCACATGAAATTTTTTGATGCCTGTTTAAAGCAAACCATATGAAATTTACAAAAGAATTGGTGATGCCTACAGAGAAGCAGGTTTTCATCGAATGTGCTAAACATGGTATTTCCAATAAATTGAAAAGACATTCCATGGAGTAGAAACACAGAAACTTTCTGGTAGAGAAATTGTTCCAGGCACAGCATTTAGTTAAGAAGTTAATGTTGAAGAAGGTGCAAGAGTAAACACTGCTTCCCATTACCTTCGGCAAAATTCACTTTATTTATCAAATGACTCTTATATATATATATATATATATGGTGGAACAATAAAATTGTCTTCCTAAAGAAAACAACACTACAGCTTTATTTTAAAACTTTTATTGAAAAAATCAATTCAGCTAACTTGATTATGTAGTAGAGCTGACATCTATTCAATGTAGCCGCCTTCAGCCTCAATCACCACCTCGATACGGATCCGGAACTGGGAGCATGCCTTTTCCACAAAAGCTCGGTGAATACTTGGTGGATGGCGGCGATCAGGCTGGATTTGGTGTTGTGGGAGGTCATGTTGGTGATGCTCTCGACGTATGACCAAACAAAGTAGTCCAGTGGGTTCTGGTCGGGGGAGACGAGGGGCCAGTGAGAGAAGGGTACAATGTTGTAGCACTCCTTCTGAAGCCAAGCCTGGGTCTCTTTGGACTTGTGGGCCAGTGCCAAGTCCTGCTGCCACACCCAGGGTCTGCCACTAACTACCTGATTGCACCAGGGGATCACCACACTTCAGCACATCCAGGTACACTTTGGTGTCAACTTTCAAGCCGACTTTGAAGATGTGAGGTGGCATGATGTGGCCCTCACTTGAAACCACACCAAAGACCATAACCGTAGCCATCTGAAAGGTTGTCCAATGCATTGAGCTGTGCCCTCAAGCATTGAACCGTTCCGATTTGCATTTTGAGGGTGCTGGCAATGGTCCTGTTGTCATAACTTAGATCGGTAGAGAGCATGAGTTGTACAGCGGTGCATCTCCGATCTCGCTTGTTGAACAGTGTGTCACTTTCAGACATGATAAGAGGCTCCTATTGCTCTTGAGATTTGTACACAACTGGCCAACTAGTAGATGGTCTGCAACAAAAAAAGAAAACTG
>OY757925.1:81226597-81259097 GCA_963585895.1 Sepioteuthis lessoniana
TCAAAACTTGAATTGACAAACAGAATACTTTTTACAGGGGAGGTCTAACCAAACTTGAAGGCCATTGGTTGGTAGTTTTGTATCCAAAACATATAAAATCACAGAGCCACTAAGCACCCATTTTTTTCAGCAAATGTGAAAATGGAGGCTAACATTGCAAATATCTGGTACTCAGGAGTGGGGGTCTGATCAGTTCTGATAGGATGGCTTGGGGAAGGGGATACGTTGTTGAAAGACCCAAAATTCCCAAGGATCCCTGGATTATTACATCAGGGATGACTCTCCAATGGGCATCAAAGAGATGCATTTTACAGGCACACACACACACACGCACACACACACACACACACACATATATATATATATATATATATATATATATATATATATATATATAAATATATATATATATATATATATATATATATATATATATATATTAATAGCAGCAGCCATTTTGAATTCTATGCTGGATGTAGGCATTTTTCAATTCCTTCCAGACAACCTTGATTGTGTTAGTCTCTGCCACGTCTCATCAACTAATACTTCTTTTTCATATCTCCATCTTCTGTTCGGTCTTTTGCGACTATTCATCACTTCTGGGGGTACTATTCTATTTAGTTTTTTGTTGTTTAATAATTTCTATGATATCTCTTACCTTGGTCAGCTTTCTGATCTATGTTGATTTATTTTCATCTGTAAGAGTTATCAGACAGAGCTCAATGGAAACAGCAAAGCCAGGCAATACAATATTAGAAGTATAGCTATATACATCATCATCATTGTCATCATCAAGTCATGCCAATAGCATAGATTCCTTAAACACTCTCTCACCATCCATTTTTCTTAGCAGGTCTCCAGTGTCTGAACAGTGCTGATGCATGTAAGTTTTTGTTGGTCAGCCATGACTAGTGTATCCATGTTAATGGGTCTACCGGAGAACGTTACTTATCTAACTTTTATGGTTTGTTAGATGGGAGGTAAGTGGCCAAATAGCTACGGTTTTGTAGGGTGCTTCTTGTTCAAAACAGCAAACAACATCCTCCTTTAAGTCTCATCAACCTTTTCCTCCAAGTTTTCACTAAAGTATATGTAATACAACCATACAGTAGTACTGGCACAGTTTAACTTGAAAGAATTCCTGTTCTATTTTTTCAGAAAGATCAAATTTCTATATGATTAATAGCCTGTCAGTAACTGTCTATGACTTTGAATATGTCAATATATACATGGGAAACATCCCACAAAACAGCAGCTGTTCAGCCACCTACCTCCCATCTCTAAAACCCTTTAAATTAGATGAACAAAGCCTGCAGGACACTGCTGGAGAAGTAAGGATGAGCTCATAAGCAATGTTCTTCCGTAGACTCCTTCACATGGATGAACAGGAGTTGGATGTTTGGCTAGAGCCCACCTACAGCTCTGTAGACACAGCATGTCATCTAGAGGATCAGCTGAATGCAATGGATGATAGAGATGGATGGAGACAGAGAGTCAGGGAAATCCATGTTCATGGCATGACATGATGATGATGGTATATATAGCAAGGTCTCTGATGGCCATATGACAGAACGGCCCCAAAGAAGTGATTCAAAGACTGCTTAAAAACCCCTTGGAGTCTGTCACATTGACCATCACTGATGGTCCACCCTAATTGAGGTACTGTAAGCATCAAAAGGCCTGTGTGCCAAACTTAAGAATCCTTAATGCTTACAGTACCCCATATTCCAAATAGTCACCCATCTAAGTACTGATGAGGCTCACCTTTGCTTAACTTATAAATTACTAAACTTTCCTTAGTTTGGCTCACAGAATTTAGTTTTTTTTTCATACTGCTGTTACTAAGTGGTCACCCATCAAAGTAATGATGAGGCACATCATTGCTTAACTTGTAACTTACTAAACATTGCCTAGTTTAGCACAGGATTTAGGTTGTTTTTCATTATGTTGTTTCAAAGTAGTTGCCTATTTCAGTAAAATTTTGTACATTTGTTTGTTATGATATTGCATTAAAATTTATAAAAACTTACTTTAATTCAGATGTGACACAAGGCCAGAATTATGTGGCGCCTTATGTGAATAAAACACACTAACTGTTGCATATTGACCTTTGACAGAGCTGTCACTTCGGGATTTCTAAAACAGGATGTTCCAGCTGTGTAAACAAGAGAACAGCAGAAACAGGTCACTTGAGTTGACAGCTGGAAGAAATGCATGGGCATTATGTAGTTATATATATTCACAGGTACCCACAGACAGAACAGATTCAGTCAGAAGAGAGTCAAATTCATAGAGTGGCCCAGTGCATACTCAGAGGGTGGGGCAGGTGGCCCCTGGCAGATCCTTGCTGAGAATGTCCTGTTAAAGAAGCAAAGATGTGAGGCCCAAAAAATAGAATCACGATGAGGGTTAAGAAAAGTGTCAATATAGCAGTCCTTGATCAGTCTGTGTCCTCCAAATTTCAGACCTTTCAAGTAATAAAGAAGAGAGAGTTATATTTTTATAAAGAAAAATTTTATGGTTCTTCCTTCCTTCATTATTAACATAACGATGGACCACTAATTTCAACATAATGATGGACCACTAATTTCAACATAACCATGGACCACTAATTTTAACATAACTAATTTCAACATAACTAATTTCAACATAACAATGGACCACTAATTTCAACATAACGATGGACCACTAATTTCAACATAATGATGGACCACTAATTTCAACATAACCATGGACCACTAATTTTAACATAACTAATTTCAACATAACTAATTTCAACATAACAATGGACCACTAATTTCAACATAACCATGGTCCTCTAATTTCAACATAACAATGGACAACTAATTTTAACATAACTAATTTCAACATAATGACGGACCACTAATAACAACATAACGAGGGACCACGAATTTCAACATAACGATGGACCACTAATTTCAACATAACAATGGACCACTAATTTCAACATAACCATGGACCACTAATTTTAACATAACTAATTTCAACATGACAATGGACCACTAATTTCAACATAACGAGGGACCACTAATTTTAACATGACGATGGACAACTAATTTCAACATAACTAATTCCAACATAACGATGGACCACTAATTTAGCTGGCTAACCAGTACACAATGTGAGTTATTTACTGAGTTCAAATTAGTTGTTGTACAAGACCAAAAGTATGATGCACCCAGTGAGAATCGAACTCATTAACAAAGATCTGCTAATCTAGCATGCTAACTATTATACTACATGTACTTTTTGCATATTTACAAAGCTAGACTAAGTTGGGGTGCAAGTTCAGATGTATGTGGCACATGGTGAGAAACAAACTCACTAATAATGGTCTTCTCATCAATCTTGCTAACCGTTGAGACCTTCACATGAACAGGACAGTCTTCTTACAGACAGAGCAGTTTTCTCACAAACAGCCATCCAAGAGGGTTCCCAATCAATAGACCTGACACAGTCTCTGACACACTCATTTTATGGACCATGATGAGGTGGCCGATGAGTTTTACATTGGCATTGGTGCACTTTGTCACTTTTTTTCTTCAATTGCTCTCCAACAGCATACACATTCAATCCGTGAACATTTTCGTGCGTGATGTCACGCATCTTGCTCATGACAATCACAACCATTACCCTACATGTATTTTTTGCATATTTCTAAAGCTTGGCTTAGTTGTGGCACAAGGCCAGATGTATGGGGCACACTGTAAGATTCAAAGTCATTAACAATGATCTGTTAATCTAGCATGCTAACCATTACCCTACATGTATTTTTTGCATATTTCAAAAGCTAGGCTTAGTCGTGGCACAAATCCAGATGTATGCTCAAAAAAATGTTACTTTTTCACATTTGAGAATAATGCTACCACCTAAGTCTGACCTTGAATTTTTTCTTATATTTACTTTCTCATAAAAAGGTTTCTCATGAGTAAAAACAATAAATCTTTTCAGAAAGTTCTTTTAAAAATCTCTCATTTTCATAAAATCTCAAGTACAGCATATAATAAATCATTCAATAAAAAAATGCCTTTTTTAAAAAAAAAATACAAACAGAAAAACAAAAACGAAAAAGCTTTAACATCCTCATTTCCTCAGAATTAAATCCAAATCATGAGTGAGTTAGCGGAGATCAATGTTTTATTTGGGAAGGTATCTGGTGGATAGACATACAGCACGATGACAACATCAGTCACGATACGCTGTTAAACCAAATAAAGTAAATTTAAACAAATCTGATTGCAAATGATTGATGACAGCTCAATAACTCTTCCTCTCTCTCTTTCTCTCTCTCTCCCTCATCTGCAAGGAGAGGGAGAGATCTGCTTTTGTTGTAGGATACTTGGTTTTATATGTTGGCATTGGTTTATCAGATTCTTATCGAACATCCAGTTGGAACCAATAAATTAATGGTTAATGATGCCTGGACATTCTTTATAGAATTTGGTTTGATTGTTTCTTCTGAGTTACTTGGCAATGTATCGGAGTTGTGAAAAAGAGGCTAGAAAGTTGTTGCTTTAACTTTAGGAGTCCAATCAGTTGACTGGGGCTGTAGAATACACAGACTGCATCTCTGCAGTGGTGTAAGGGGCTCCTCCCAATGAGGCCACCTGGTGATTGAGCAGTCTGTGACCTGCCATCTAAATTATTCATGTGACTTTGTTGTATAATCACATAATACATATGCAACTATACAGATATACATGCATAAAGAATCATAACGACGACACAATAATGAAGACAAGCGACACAGTTCTTAGAAAAATATACCTCTCACTTTATTGAAAGGGTTGTGTGTGAGAGGGAGTTGGAGACCGAACAGAACTGCAACATATTGACCTCCACTCTTGTGGCCATCAGCATTTCTTTCCCATTCTCCTGGGCTGCTCAACCGGGGGCCTGAGGCCCAGTCTCTCTGGGTACTGGTTTTCTCTACCGCATCTCATTTCTAACACGTCTGATCCCCACCTGCTCAGTCGCGGGCCTAAGGCCTACTCTCTGCTTTCTCTACTGCATCTTGTCTCTAATTGGTCTGGGCTCCAAACTAACTGACTTCCTGTCTTCACTGAGTTATATAATAATTCAACGCCCCCTTCTTCTTGTGGGCATCACAATTGCACTCATTCAACCCATCCAGGGTCAAGGTTATAATTCTGATATTCCTTGACTGGATGCACCTGTTATTTACATTGGTGCATTTCCAATTTTGACAGCCCGGCCAGGTCGTAGGTCAATATACAACAACTTGAAACACTCCACTTTGGCTCATTTTCAGTTAGATGAGCAGTCAGGGAAGCCTGATCAAAACAATCTGTAGGTTATATTAAGGCCAAGCACCTTTATGATTAACCTAAACAATACTAGCAACCATTTAACTGTGTGCAAAAAAATGATTACAGAGTGGAACGATAAAATTGTCGTCATAAAGAAAACAACACTACAGCTTTATTTTACAGGGTGGAACAATAAAATTATTGTCCTAAAGAAAACAACACTACAGCTTTATTTTAAAACTTTTATTGAAAAAATCAATTCAGCTAACTGGATAATGTAGTAGAGCTGACATCTACAGGGTGGAACGATAAAATTGTCATCCTTAAGAAAATAACACTACAGTTTTATTTTAAAACTTTTATTGAAAAAATCAATTCAGCTAACTTGATTATGTAGTAGAGCTAACATTTACAGGGTGGAACGATAAAATTATCATCCTAAAGAAAATGATGATGAAGGGTCATGTACAAAAACAACTAAAATTTAAAATTAAAAAAGAATATACTATTTAAAATTAATAATAATGATTGATGATGGTTTTTAAGAAAATGAGAAATTTAAATAAGGATGCGTATGTATTTACCCCATTCCTCCAACATGGGCTGGATGTGACCCAGGGTCATTTTTTAAATAGAACACAGTTGATTTGAATTGAGAGTTTTCCTTTTCCTTGAAAGGTTGACTCGACCAGTGATTGAACCCAGGTCTCCGGGGCCATTGGCGAACACTCTGACCATCATAAGATATATTAAGTAATTCCTTTCTTTGCGTGATTTGGTTTCTTTGTTATTTAACAGCTTATCAACCTTTTTAGGTTATTAAATGCCAACCCTATTCATGTTGCAGAACAGCAGTGATATTATTTAATCAAGAACTGGTTGAAGTTGAGAATTCCTACTTTTCCCAAGGGTATTATTCTGAAAGGGAATATAACAGCAAGACTGGAGTTTGAACTCATTTACTTTGAGGCTACAGTACATAACTATTATGGGGCCGTTACCTACCCATTCATGGACTCTTCCAAATTCTATATTAATCGAGAGCCAAGTACTCTCAAGAAGATTGAATACACTTCTGATAGTCGACTGACAAGTAAGCCTATCTTACAACACCACTTTTCTCTGTATATTGTTACTTCAATATATCTTTAAACTTATACTGTATTCCAAGTTCTCTTTTCGTGGTCCCAAACTGGGTTCAGCCATTACACAATGAGGACTCCCTCAATTTTTTTTCATGGCATCTCTCAGAGCAATAATGGTTACTTGGTGATGCCCATCTCTTCTCTAAGTAACATGTGGTTGATTGTAGCATGTTACATGATACCACTAAGGGGAAATGATGCTCATTCTAATCTATTATTGATTGAATGATTGATTGATTTTAACAACATTTGGGCCCATCTTGGGTTATTTTTTGCCAAGAGGTTAGGGAATCACATTCATTGTATGTTCATATCTGTTTTTTGTATAGTTGTTTCTTAGGAGGTTTTTTTTTTTACACATGTCCTATTGAGGGTGAATAATTTTTAAACAAATCAATTTGACCCATGGTTGACACCCTAACATATTACCACTCTGAGTCAGAGTGGAGCTAGGAGTAATGGCATTGAAGGAGTACTCCACACTCTCCAGCTCTCCAGAACTGATGCCTCACAAGCAGATATAGATCAGTGTCATACCCAGGATACTCCATTTTGAGACCGACTTACTCTTTTGCAGGAGATACAGTCAGCATATTCTAAACCCCAGCGATAGAACAATGAACTATGATTAGATTCCCAAGTTTAAAGGGCTCCAACTGTCATGTTATTCATCCTGACTGAATGAGAGATGTTGATTCTTGCTTTTTCTAGATGTATAAGTTAAAAGTGAATGTGAACTGTCATTGCTGGCATTTGAACTTGGTACTCCAGTTCCATTGCCAGGACCACTAACAATTAAACTACTTATATTGTGCTATTAGACTATAGCACAACATAACTAAGTCAGCAGGATTGAATTATTAATGCCTCAGAGCTCTGCTCAATTTACTTAAAAAGAGTCAAGTTTAACACAAAAGTCAAGTTTAACACAAAATATCTGATATTGAAAGCATAATCTATTTTTGTTACAAAGGGTGAAATCTCCAGATGTTGTCATTTAAGAAACAGATCATGAAAAGAGCATTTTTGCAAAATCTGATCGTAAAGAAGGCAGATGTTCAGGCAGAAACAGTTTGGGCTCTAGTGCTATATGAAATGCAAAAAGCCTCATTCAGGGTTTGAACTCAGGTAACTATATTTGCATGTCACGTAGCACAAATATCCTTGGGAAAACTACAGGTAAGTAGTTCGGTTGATAGGATTCTTTAACATTGGGATGGCAACCAGTCAAGGAGAAGGAAAAATCTGTAGAGTGATGGTCTCCACCAGGCTGTACCTGCTCTCATACTCTTTCTGCACTAATTTGCTTATTATGAGATTAATCGTTTCGTCTCTTTCAACACATAACCTACATTATGCAATGCAGGTAGCATCTTAACCTTTTTATTGGTTTTTATGCGGCTGTTTTGTGCTGCTGTTTGAAGAGATTCATTTTCTCTCTTAAAGTTTCTTTTTTTTTAGCCATTTCCGGGTCTTCTTGTGTGAGATTTAGTCAGTTTGCTGCTTGAAATATTCTTACAGTTATTTTTTCTTCCTGTTTCTGCTTTCTAGTTATCGGTGTTCTGTTAGAGTTAGTTCTGGTTATTGTAATTAGTCTTGCTTTGGTCTTTTTAATTTAGTCTTTGATTTGTTGTGGTAATGCATCCACACTATCTTCAATGTTGGCGAGTTCTCTTCTTTTTTTTCCGTTCTCAGCATGTGTCTCGGCATAGAAGCATTGACTAAAATTGACATCTGCTATTCCACAACACATAATGTTGCTTATTAAGAAGCCGGTCTATGGGATTTCTAATTTGCACATGAAAAAAACATGTAAAACGAATTACTGTAGGTTAGGTTAGGTTAGGTTTCTTAGTTTAATAGCATATCAGCCTTTCTGGGTTATTTAATGTCAAAGCTATCCTTCTCAAAAAACGGTAGTGATGTTATTTAATCCATAGCTGCGAGGATAAGGAGGTTCATACCTTTCCCAAAGGTATTTGCCCGAAAGTGAACTTAATAACGCGACTGGAGTACGCACTTGCTTACTACGATTCCACAGTCCATCGCTTTAACCATTACACCACAAGGACACCCCCAATCTAACTGTAGTTTCAAGGAAAAAAAGAATGGATATCTTTAATTCATTGTTATTTACTGTCTGCAAGTAAATTATTTTGTGATTTTCTTAGCTGGAACATGTTAGAGACAAATGTTATTGAAAATTCGATGATAAGGCATGGTTATTCTACAAGTTTTTCAGACTAATTTTTTTGTCATCGTCAATTCTATCACAATGTTTTGGCCGATGCATTCTTCAGCCTTCATTATTGATGGAAATTCTGAAAAGTGTCATTAATATTATTTCCCAAGTTGTACAGACTAACATTCTCATCATTCTTAATTTCATCACAATGTTTTGGCCGATGCATTCTTCAGCCTTCATTATTGACGGAAATTCTGAAAAGTGTCATTAATATTATTTCCCAAGTTGTACAGACTAACATTCTCATCATTCTTAATTTCATCACAATGTTTTGGTATTAGCCAAAACATTGTGATAAAATTGATAATGACAAAAATATTAGTCTGAAAAACTTGTAGAATGACCAGGTCTCATCATTGAATTTTCAATAATATTTGTTTCTAACACATTCCAGCTAAGAAAATCACCAAATAATTTACTTGCAAACTGTAGATAACTATAAATTAAAGATATCCATTCTATTTTTCCCTTAAAACTACAGTTAAATTGTGGCAATAAAACACAACCAAGAAATCCAGGACAACATTGTGATTCGTTTTACATTTCTTCTTTTTTTTAATGTGCAAATTAGAAACCCTATAGACAGGCTTCTTAATAAGCAACATTATGTGTTGTGGAATGGCAGAAGACGTCAATTTTAGTCAGTGTTTCTGTGCTGAGACACATGATGAGGATGGAAAAAAAAAAAAAGGAGACAGACATCTTTAATGAACGTCTGTGTTCTCAATGTAAAGTGCAGTAAGTCTCAAAATGAAACATTATCCATGTGTGAAAGGAAAATCTTTGAAAAAGTGAAAATGTAAGCGAATTATTGATTCACAATTAACATGTCAAGCAGTAGAATTGTCTCTGCTGATAATTACTAGTTGTTGCAATAAGTACATTGCTAGTGTAATGACTACTTATGATATAAGTACCGACGATATGATAAGGTCCAATGGTATAATGAGTATAAGCGGTAATAAGTATTGATAGCATAAGTGGTAATAATGATGTGGTAAATAACAGTTTGATAAGTCCTGATCATGTAAATGCTAATTAAAGACATTGATAACCAATATATCATTACTGAGGTAACTGCCTACCTACCTTTGTTCACAGGATTTGGTGTGCATAACTCTAATTAAGATTAGGATCAGTGGACTATGCTAGTAAAACCTAACTTCCAGTTTCCTCACACATATGCTTTTATTACATAGGTCTGCAGGTGAACCATGTTGAAAAGTTAATTCTTACCACACCAGCTCTCCCAAGATGAATTTGCTAAAATGGCTGTCCTAACCAGCTGCACTCCACCACACACAAAAAATACAAAAAATACTAAAATGTTATCAAATGGAATCGGTGACCTAAATTCAGGCTCAGATTTTGGACAAAAGGTCAATTTTTTGGCAGAGTACACTGATCTGAATTTAGAGTTTTCCTTCTCCTAGATTAGTTACCTAACCAAGGTATGATATACCAATTTGCTTCTCTATTTACTCATAGGCGGTGGGGTGGAGAACAGATGGATTCCTACTTTTCACAAGGATAAAGTGAAAAGGTAACAGCCTCGTCCAAGTTTTGAACATATGTCTTAAATAATACGTGACTTTATTAAGAATAAAATTATGCACAAAGACAAGGTTTTATTCTATTTTTGTTGCCTGAAGTTAGTTAAAAATCTAATCATTTGTATCTTGTTGATTTGGTCTGAACATAAATAGTTCCACATGCCAACTAGATCAGACGCATGACACCATGAAGACTAGTGATTACATTTTCATGTCTGTAAAGATCTAAGTTCTGAGTATGTGTGATTACAAAGTTTGTTAAATTAGCTGTTGCTTTAGATTTACCATAGACTTAATAGAAAGAAAGAGAAGTCTGTGTTATATTTTATGTTGGGCGCTAGGAGTGTGATTTAAAAGACAATGAAGCAGGAGTCACCAAAAGTTTACGAAATGTAATCAATAAAGATAGAACAGAAAAGTTTAAACAACACAGAATTTTGAATATTTTGTTTTCTTTTCTCACAAAACAAATGAGCGAGTGATCTTAAATTGTCATGCAATTCATGACTCGCCTCTGTAGAATGAACATTTTTTGAATGCATTTGGTGTGTTCAAATAGTATCAAGGCAGAAGCTATTTTTCCAAGAAAGAATTAAATAAGAAATGAAACATTCAGTTCCTTCGAAATAATTCTCTTGGAATATTTTGTGGGTGATTTTTTAGACTATTGTCCTTATTTTTATTGTTTTTAGTTGTAACACAATGTTTTAGCCTCTGTATCATCCAGCCTTCCTCAGGTGTCCCCTTGTTCATCTGAGCATAGAAATGATTCAAGCAGTGAAATCATTTTTAAAGTTTGACTGTTGATCAAACAAGGTGTTCAAAAAATATGATGGTGTTATTCAAATAATAACGTCATTGTTGTTCACAACTATAATCCAAGAAGTATCACAAGAAATTTCTTGAGAAGCGTCATGAGATGAATTTAAAGCATAAAATCCAATGGCATCAGTTATTCTTGATATTTTAAAAATAATTTTCTATAAAAACATTTTGATTTGGCTTTTTCAATTATTGGTTCCCAGATTGTGTTTATTTCTATACTTGGTCTACTCAAGTGATCAACATAACCCAACATACAAGCTACTTCTATGTTGGGCCATGCTGACCTCTTGCAATGACATCAACATCCTCAAATCTTAACCTTTTCAATTTAGGAAAAAATAAGGAGGCACTTGACGTATAACATTTATTGTCGTAAAAAGTTAACTCAGCTACCCAAGTTCAATTCCTGAATAAGGCTGTTTCAAGTGCTAATACCCTTGAGAAAGGTTTAGTTTGGTTTGGTTTTATGGCACATCAACCATTGTTGGTTATTTAACATCAAATCCTCTTTATACATATAAACAGTTCTATTTTAAACAATTCAGTTAAGCATAAGTACAGTTTTTTGTTTACACTCAGCTAAATGTAAAAAGAGTTCTATTTCAAACAGTTCAGTTTAGCATAAGTACACAGGTTCAATGTCAAAACAGTTCTATTTCAAGCAATTCAGTATAGCTTAAGTACACAGTTTAATTCTATTTGACCAATAGATCGGACCCTATCAGATGCTACCACTCTGGGAGTGGACCTGGGAGCGATAGCAATGAAGGGGTACTCTGCATTTCCCTAAGCTCCAGCATTATTGGAACCTCATCATCATCAGATTGTTTAGTGTCATATCCAAGACACTCGTTTGTGTGTGTGTGTGTTGGGGGTTTACCCCTCTGCAGAGATGCAGTCGGTGTATTCAACAGCTTTAGTCAACTGGGCAATCCTGAGAAAGGTATGAATCTAATTATTCTAATTCTACTTACCTTAACGAAGAGCTTGTTCCTCAGGTTCTAAGCCTTGGCTGGGGCACCTGGCTTTGTGCGGAGGGACTTGGTAATAGTTTGCATACTTTACATCGCACTTAGTGATCTTATATCCAGCATAGTCAAGCATGGTATGAATTTTGGCTCATGCCCGACCTACCCCTCCACTAAATCCCCACTATAAAAAAGACCTTGTGTCAAAACCTGCCTGGAGTGGGGCACAGATAAATGAATAAATAAATCTAACTCTAGCTTTGACTTAGAGAGGGATGAGCCTAAGACATTCAAGGTCTGCAACTTGCTTGAATTCAGTTTTCCTTCTCAAAGAGTGGTTGCCATGCCAAGGTTAAAGAACCTTGTCTACACTACTGTCTCACCAAAGGAGAGAAGTTGGATTTATACCTTTCCCAGGGTTATTAACACTATATGAAAATCAAACAGCCTTGTTAAGGGTTTGATGGTTTGGTTTGGTTTGGTTTCTTTGTTTAATGGCATATCAACTGTTGGAGGTTACTTAATGCCAAAGATATTCTCCTACAAGAACAGTTGTGGTACTATTTGACCCATAGCTGGGGGGATAAGGGGATTCATACCTTTCCCCAGGGTATTTGTCCAAAAGTGAATGTAATAGCACGACTAAAGTAGGAACTCACTTACTACGATTCTACAGTCCATTGCTTTAACCATTACACCACAAGGACACCCCTTTTAAGGGTTTGAACTCAAGCAGCTGAATTCATTTTCTACATTGATAGCCACTACTTTAAAGGCTCCTTTTTATAATCTCCAATAAACAGAGGTCCAAACATCTTTCTTCATTTCCATTTTTTCATGGATTTTTTTTTCTCAGATTGTCACTAAAGAGAACTCCATCCTCTTGTAGATTATCAGGTTGTCGAGATCAGTTAATCTGCAATTGAAGAAAAATGCATGGGGAAGGGTTCAAAGTAAGTTAAATTTAGATCAATGATGATGTTAAACATGAATAAAAAGAAATCTTCTCAAAATCAGAAGGTCAAAACTTAATCATCAAACCCGTCCAGTTAACTAATACTTTTACTATATTTGATCTTCACTTATTTATATCTGATAATCCCCATTGATTAGTATATATATATATATATATATATATATATATATATAGGTATTATTTGGTCCCGTTAAACCAGAGTTGGGAGTAATTCCATCGGGACAAGAAAACTATTCAAGAGTTAACATCTGAATTTTCCTGGTAAAATGCTCAATGTAACAGACATTACAGAGCAATAATTTCATTAAGAAAAATTTTTTCCTTAATGAAAGTATATATATATATATATGTATATCAGTTTCTTCACTAAAATTGGTAGGGCTGTAGCAGGAGATGATTGTTGCTCTGGGATTGCCATTAAAAGTAGCTACCATCATCCTAGGTTGTATTCTCTCAATTCTATTATCCAAGTTAGATGAACCAGACATGCAGGATATGGCTGGAGAAGCAGGGACGAGCTCATAAGTGATGTACTCCTATGGACCCCCACATATGGCCGAGCAAAAGCAGGATGACCAGCTCAGACATACATACAGCATCTCTGTGAGGATACGGGATGTAGCCCTGAAGACCTGCCAGAGGCGATGAATGAGTGGGAGAAGTGGCGAGAGAGGGTCAGGGATATTCATGCTGGCGGCACGACATGATGATGATATATATATCATGTCACACTGCTAGATTGAATTTCCCTGACTCTCACTCACCATTCATCCCTGTCTTCCATCACTTCAGGCTGGTCATCAAGATTACATCTCTGTGTCTGTTGAAGATAAGTTCTTTTTGGTTGTCCAACACTTTCACGTCCGTGTGAAGAGGTCCATTGGAGAACACTGCTTATAAGTTGGTCCTTCTTTCTCCAGGGGTATCCTGCATGTCTTGTCCCTCTTATATGGATGGTTTGAGAGAAGGAAGGTCGGTGGCCGTAGAGCTGCCGTTTTGTGGGATGTTGCTTCCAGGATTTGTTCAATATAGTTTGTCGCATTCTTGTACAATTCCCATATAGCTTTTTCTCTATATGCTTAGTCAGTGTCCATGTAGTGCATCCAAAAAGTAGAATTGACACAATCGCTGCTTGGAAGAAATTGCATTTTATTTTATTGGATAGGTCTGCTTTACATATGATTGATAACCTCTCGATAGCAGTCTATATATATATATATATATATGGTATGCTTAGGTTATTTGGTTTAATAGGATATCAACCCTTGTTATTTAATCGATACCAAGTCCTGTTTTAATTGATATGGTTTGTTCTAATACTAACAATTCTATTTAATATCAATTATTTGTTTGCACACAGTTAAATGGTTACAAGTAGTACAAAAAGGAATTATTCTATCAAATATTAATAATTTATTTGCACACTGTTGAATGATTTTAAATAAGTAATCATCATCTTCATAATCATCAAATTATGCTGACTGCATGGATTTACCTGTCTCTCTCTTTCTATTCTTCCCTATAATACATTGCCCTCCGCAGTTCTTTCAAACTAAATCCTGTGTCCACACAGAGCAGATATAAATAAGTTCTTGCTCATCGGCCAACACTGGCATGTCCGTGTGTAGGGATCCACCAGACAACATTAGTTATGTGTTCATCCTTGATTCTCCAGCAGTGTCCAGTATGCATGGTTTGTCTTACTTGGATGGTTTTTGAGATGGGAGGTAAGTGGCGGTACAGCTGCTGTTCCATAGGAGCTTTATTATCAGATGGTTTAGTGTCATACCCTAGAGATTTGTTTTTGTTTTTTTTACCTCTCTGCAAAGATGCAGTCAGTATTTTCAACAGCTACAACCACTTGGCTATATATATATATATATATATATAGTCCAGTCTGATATATATATATATATATATATAACCAACCTATTCACATAATGGTAAGAGTGTTCACCAATGATCAGGGTGACTGGGGTTCAATCTCAGGTTGAGTCACACCAAAGACTCAAGAAATGGTACTTGGCTTCTTACTTAACACTCCGTATCATTAAGTACAGATCAAGGTTAAGTGCTAATACACTCATTGGCCTAGTGGGTAGAGTGTTCACCAATGGCCCTGGAGACCTGGGTTCAATCCCAGGTTGCGTCATACCAAAAACTTAAAAAATGGTACTTTATACCTCATTGCTTAACACTCAGCTATATCAGGTACATATCAAGGGTAAATTGGAGCAATCTAGGGAAAGGAGTAGCACCTTCCCCTACACCTCAGTGGAGAAGCTATTTAAAAGGGAACCTTGTGGTTGTCCTAGACTATGGTCGCTAAATTTACTTTACTTACTTACTAATACACTTAGGAAAGGTGTGAATCCAAATATTCTCTCTCCAGATATGGGTAAATTGTAGGACAGACTGGGTTCTTTAAACTTGGTTTGGCAACCAGTCTAGGAGAAGGAAAATTTTAAATTCAGACCTGTTAAACTCCACTTCAAAAATTGACTTTGTGTCACATCCTGCTTATGTAGCATGGTTTGGAATAT
The DNA here is from genome assembly GCA_963585895.1 of Sepioteuthis lessoniana. Taxonomy (NCBI): domain Eukaryota; kingdom Metazoa; phylum Mollusca; class Cephalopoda; order Myopsida; family Loliginidae; genus Sepioteuthis; species Sepioteuthis lessoniana. Next base: position 81,242,144 of record OY757925.1, read on the forward strand.
ATATATACATACATATATATATATATATGTATATATATATATATAGTATAATGTTATTTATGTACTGCTTCCTAGGTAGGTGAACTTGCCTACTAGTTTCAGAGAGCTACCGTTTAGTGTGGAAATGTTGCCTGCTTGATTAAAGCACAAGCAGTGTCTCATCAACCGAGACAGACATCGACATGTGACTAACAAAGTCATGGATAGCTATCAATAGGCTATCGGTCATATGGAAATCAGATAAAATGAAACGCAGTTTTTAGCAAGCAGCGATCGTGTCGATACTACAATATGGATGCACTACATGGATGCTAACTAAACAGCTGGAGAAAAAGCTTGACGGCAATTACACAAGAATGCTGTGAGCAATATTGAACAGGTCCCGGAGGCAACACCCCACCAAGCAGCAGCTCTACGTCCACCTACCACCCATCACGAAAACTATCCAAGTTAGACGAACTAGACATGCAGGATACTGCTGGAGAAGTAGGGACGAACTTATGAGTGATGTACTCCTGTGGACCCCTTCACATGGTCAAGCAAAAGCAGAGCGACCAGCTTGAACCTCTATACAGCAGCTCTGTGAGGATGTGAGGTGTAGCCCTGAGGACCTACCGGAAGTGATGAACGATACGGAGAGGTGGTGAGAAAGGGTCAGGGATATCCGTGCTGGTGGCACGACAAGATGATGATGATATTGATGATTAATGTACACTAATTGAACCATGGCATTTTGCCCAGTTCATGAAAATGACAATAATAGATGACAATTCTTTGTTTAAAAGTAATACATTTACTAAATAAAAGAAAATCAAAATGTTATTGATAATTTCTTATTACTAAATCTGAACATTTACTTTTTTCAGATTCTGATGATTTAAATACAAATAAACATTTTTTTTTTATCTTTTCATTTTTAGGTTCACTCATTTTTTCATGATCTTAATATAAAAAAAAAATCAAAACATTGTTTAAATATTTTAAAGATGATTTTATTTCTCAATACAATCAAAGTAGATAAGTTTATTTATTTTATTCGAAAACATTTTTAGTTCCGTCACTTAAAAAATTATTATACTATTTAATGCAATCAAAAAATTATTTCTTTGAATGAAGTTACTTCTGGTTAAATGCTTTTAATGGCATCAAACATGAAAAATAGAATAATCTTTTTGGCCAACCAAATGAATTAAAGAATAACTATTTAAATTAGTTTCTTTCATCTTTTCAATAAGTTGCAATAAAAAGCTATTAAAATCAAAATGTTTAAAGAAAATGTGAGTCAACATTTGAATAAAAATAATAATGATTAGAGTAATCAAAATGCTTGTTTAGATGGCATTAGAAGTGTTTAGAAAAAAGTAATAATCACGAAAATAAAATAGAAGTAAAGATAGAAAGAAAAAAAGCAGTAATGTTACATAATAAATATATCTTCTGCTTCTTGAATTTTTTAGTTTGAAACTATTTTCTTTTATTCAATCAACTGATTTTAATCTAGGCAGATTATAAGTAGAAATATTGTCAAAATACCTCCTTGCAAGACTCCAAAAGCAGATGACATCCAATAGAAATTACTACAATTGCAGACTATGCAGATGATCTTCACTTCTTACAAATACACCTGGTCAAGCCATATATCTGCAGTCTTATCTCAAGCAAGCAGCAAGAAGTATTGTTCTCTGCAGGAACATGGATAAAACAGATTTCAAATGTTTTCATCAATATTGTACTACTATTATTGATTGGTTATTTATCATGTGAAAATATCTCCTCTCTGTTAAGATAAAACAGGCATTCCTTCAAAACATGCCCATGTTAGTACTAAAGTATAGTTGCACCACTTGGACTCTAACAAAACATTTAAAGAAAAAGCTTGATTGGAACTTCACAAAAATGCTGTAGGCTATTTTGAATATATCCTGGTTGCAGCACCCTACAAAACAGCAGCTGTACGGCCACTTACCTCCCATCTCATTACTCATCCAAGTAAGACAAACAAGACATGCTGAGAATTCCTGGAGAAGTAAGGGTGTATTCATTAGTGACATCCCCTAATCAACTCTTATTTGCCTGTGTTAGTAGTCCAGCAAAAACTTCATCAGCTCTGCATGTAAACACTGAGTGTTGCCTGGAAGACACAAACACACACACACTCACACACACACACACATACATATATATATATATATATACATGCAGTATTGCATACAAATCAATAGACTTTTATCAATTTTTTTTATAATCTTGTTGAATATTACTCGCAGCATTCTTGAACAAGTTCTGGAGGCAACACTCCACAAAGCACCAACTATACGCCACCTACCTCCCATCACAAAAACTATCCAAGTTAGACAAACCAGACATGCAGGATACTGCTGGAAAAGCAGGGACGAGCTCATAAGTGATGTACTCCTATGGAGCCCCAGATTTAGCTGTTCAAAAGCAGGACGACTAGCTTGAATATACATACAGCAGCTCTGTGAGGATATGGGTTGTAGCCCTGAAGACCTGCCAGAAACGATGAACGATAGGGAGAAGTGGCGAGAGAGGGTCAGTGATATCCGTGCTGGCGGCACAACATGATGATGATGATGATAATAGTCTAATTTTTTTTTCAACCAAAGATACAAGGATTTTATTATTTCTAGTACAAGGTGTGGAACCAAAGTTAGGAATATTCTAATATAGTGATAATTGGACAAATCAGACTAAAAAAAATAACATTTTAGAATTATTCGATATTTTGCTTCCACGTCCTGTTGAACTTGATTTTTACAGAATTGTATTCTGGATTACAACTGTTTGAGTTGTACAATAAAGAGATGGACAAAAGACTACATCCCCCCCTTCCTGAAGAAAAGTCACCTCAGAACAGCTAAGAACTACAGAGGCTTAACTCTTACTTCTATACAGGCAAAGGTTTATAATGCTCTGCTTTGCACTTGCTTAGAACCTAAAATTGAAAAAATTCTTAGGAAAAATCAAAAAGATTTTCAGAGAAATCGATCCACAAGATCACAGATTCTTAAAACCTGACAAATCATCGAAGGAATTTTTGCAAAAAATCTCGAGGCAACAGTATTGTTTGTTGATTTTTCCAAGGCATTTGATTCCATACAGTGAGAAAAGATGGAGGAAATACTTCTAGCTTATGGTTTCCCCCAAAGAAACTGTCACAGCCATAATGATGCTCTATAGAAACACGAAAGTGAAGGTTCATTCAGCGAATGGAGACACAGACTTTTTTGATATTGTTGCTAGAATTCTGCAATGAGATATATTGGCATCATATATGTTTATAATCTGTCAAGACTACATACTTCGAACATCAATAGCTATAATTAAAGAAAATCACTTTACACTAAAAAAGCAGACGATATCCAGCAAATAAAACACAATTTCTTCCAAGAACTGGTTGTGTCAGTATGACATGGATGTTAACTAAATGGACAGAAAGAAAGTTAGACAAGAATTGTAGAAGAATATGAGTTAAAATAAATCCTGGAAGCAACACCCCACGAAACTACAGTTGTATGGCCACTTACCTCCCATCTCTAAAACCATGCAAGTAAGATGAACAAGATATGTAGAAAACTGCTGAAGAAGCAAGGACAAACTTGTAAATGATGTGCTTCTATAGACTCGTACCCATGGACATGCCAGTGTTGGTCAACCAGCAAGAACTTACTTACAACGACTTCGTACAAACACTGGATATAGTTCGGAAGACTTGCCAAGAATGATGGATGATAGGGACAGATGGAGAGAGAGAGTCAGGGAAATCCATGCGAGCAGCATGATGATGATGATGATGATGAATACCTAATATCTGTTTTGATTGTTCAATTTTCCATTAAAATAATAATAAAAAAAAAAACCCAAATATTTTTATGAAGTGTTAATTTTCTTCTGAACTAAAGAGTTCAGAAGAAAATTAACACTTCATAAAAATATTTTGAAAGGTTGAAATGTTGGTGACTGCCATGCTATGAAACATCTGAGACTGATGAATAACCAGTAGGTAAATAACAAGTGGAATGATAAACACAACCACCTCATACGTTTACGGATATTTTTAGTTGCAACGAAACAAGCAAAAGGAAAGCAGATACAAAGGGCAGATGAATATGGAAATCCATTGAGAAACAGGCATGTTCTTTTTTGATGATATTCTTAATTCATGACCAAGATAGATTGATTGATCGATTGATAGATATGAATAGACTGACATATATATAGGTAGAGAGAGAAGAAGAAATGAAGAGATTGAAAGAGATAGATAGATAGATAGATAGATAGATAGATAGATAGGATTAGGCTGAGAAAGTTACATACATACATACATACATGGGAATAGGATAAGGTAGATATGAAGAGATTGACATAGAAAAATAGATGGATAAATATGCACAGACTGAGATAAATAAATAGATAGATAAATTGATTGATAGATAAATAGATATAGATAGATAGAAAGATATGATTAGAGTGAGATAGATAGATAGATAGATAGATATGAGGATCATTAAATAAGTTTCCAGACTTGCTTTCATATGGGCACTTTTATTGATAGTACACATATGAAACTCTAGTCCCCTTCGAAGTAACCTCCTCTGGCTGCAATGCACTTGTTGTACCGTTCCAACAACTTCTTCAAGGCCCCATGGAAAGCCCTCTTGTGTGAGCGTGTCAATGACCTTCATCACAGCCTCTTTTATCTCCTCAATTGTCTCATAACAACAGCCTGTGAGTTTAGGGAATAAGCAAAAGCCACAGGGAACAAGGTTTGGACTATAGGGAGGGTGAGGAACTGCCTTGATGCCCATCTTGGTGAAATAGTCTATGACAAAGATGGAGTTGTTGACTGGTGCATTGTCCTGGTGGAAATGCTACTGACCTGATTTGAAGAGTGCTGGCCTCTTCCTGAACTCCCTTAAAACCTCAACATAGTAACCCTAACCCTAACCCTTTGGCCAATCCACACTGGTGTATTGACTTCCTTACTCCTCCCACACCTCTCATCATTCCACACAGACTCCCTGCCTTCCTTGAATCTCTTATGCCACTCAAAAACTGATGCTCGATTCATGCAAGATGGTCGAAAAGCAGTCTGAAGCATTCCATACGTTTCTGTGGCATTTTTTCCAAGTTTAAAGCAGAATTTTATTGCATATCATTCTTCTAAAGTGTCCTCATGTCCAGATTGCATTTTTGAAATTCAGCAGCTATGACAATCAGGCTTTAGTAGGGTGTATTCCAATTGCTCCTGTAGCTGTTCATTTGAACGTGAAATCATAAAAATTGGTCAGTGATCTCATTAGACGTATAGTAATAACATACTGAATTTTCAAGAGTCTTCGACAATTTTAAATTCCTGACCAAAAAAAGGCTGGAAACTTATTGAATACACCACGTAGAAAGATAGATAGATAGACAAGGAATAGGCTAAGACAGATATGAAGATTCTGAAATAGATAGATAGATAGATAGATAGATAGATAGAAATACACACATAGATAGATAGATAGATAGATGTGTATAGATAGGTAGAGAGAGAGAGGAAGACATGAATTGATAGATAGATAGATAGATAGATATACGTAGCAAGTTTATCAATACATGTTTAGAGCTGTCACTGCTACTATACCAACTATCAGTCTTCTTTTTGTGTCATATTTCCAGACATTCTCATTTTATTTAGTGATCTGTTATCCCCACTTTTAATTCAAAAAAGAAATTATTCCTTCTCTCATTTTGGTTGCCTTCTTTGTCATTTCTTTTTCTGGGTTTCAGTATGCAAACAATCCGAATACATAGAAAAGCAGAGAAATTTTTTGTTACGGTTGCATTTTTTCTTCCTTCTAACCTCAGCAACTGCATGCCATACTTGAAAGCCATGTGCAACAAACACTTTAGTATCATCTCAGCAAGTGCCACGCCCCAACCAACCAACCAACCAACCGACCCAGCCAGCCAGCCACACCTGCATTTTACCCTCTCACCTTCAATCTACTGCTTGCCTCTCTTCTTCTCCTCATCATCTCTTTTTATCAAGTGTTCTTTGTCATCTGCCCCCGCACTATAACTGCTCCCTCTTTCTCTTCATTTATCTTGCTTTTTCTTCATCTCTCTCTCTCTCTCTCTCTCTCTCTCTCTCTCTATTTGTCTTCTATTCTCTCTCTCTTTGTCTTCTATTCTTTCTCTCTCTCTGTCTTCTATTCTCTCTCTCTCTCTGTCTTCTATTCTCTCTCTCTCTCTGTCTTCTATTCTCCGTCTTCTCTTCTTGTAGAGTTTTTCTTTTACATCTCACTCCCACACACTATAACACTTCCCCCTTTTTCTCTTTCTTCTTCATCTCTCTCTTTCTCTTTCTCTTCTTTTCTCTTTCATCTCTTCTTATAAAGTTTTCTTTGTTCTCCCCCACCACACTGTAACCACTCCCTCTTTCTCTTGATTCATCTTTTTCCATTATCTCTCTTTCTTTCTCTTTTAACCTAACATTAAAAAAAAAAAATTCTTTTATTCATGTAAAAAAAAACTCATTTAATTTCAACATCTGCATTTTCACTGGTTGGTATAATGTGTTTTAAACAAGAAAAAGAAAATCTTGGCTTGATATTTTGTGTCTAAAATTTCAAGATAAGATTACAACTTTTTGAAACTAGAGTTGACTTTTTGGTCATTTTATCAATAAATAATTTTTACAACTTTTCACTGTTTTAATGAAAGACAGCATCTTTATCACAAAAAATTATCATTATTATTATTATTATCATTTTACTTTTTGCAAGTTTTTCATTCCAGATTTTACAATTGTCTTTTTTAAAACTGGAGTCTGAATAACAGCAAGTATCCGCTGGTCTTGAGGACTCTAATGAGTATTCTCACCATTTTTAAAAGTGCCTTGTTCTAGATGGTCTCAATTCTTTGTCTGATCTCAAATTCATCCAGTCCCTTTTCCGGGACTTTGGGGACTACTCCAAGAACTCCAACAACAATATGTATTACTGTCACTTTCATATTCAGCAGCTTCTTCAGCTCTCTGGCAAGATCCAAGTATTTGTCTTGTTTTTCATTTTCTTTTACAGGAACAGAAAAATCTACAAGCTGACAAATTCTATATTTCTTGTTAATCAACATGAAGTCTGACTAGGATTTGCTGATCCATATTTTTTTCTCAAAATCCCAGAGAATTTAATGGGTTTCATTTTCTAGGAACGATTCTGGTTTGTGTGATATACCATTTGTTACTATGATCAAATTATTATCTTTTGCTCAGTTCTCGTTGGATAACCATTCCCACCCACTCATGCCCTGTCTTTTATTGTCTTTTAGCCTGTTTTTCACATGCAATTACGATGTGATTAGGAGGTGCATGTGGGGTAATGGTTATCATTGTAGGAAACGGAGACGGTGACACAAGTTCAAATCCTAGATGAGACTGACTGCATTTCACATAGCACTAATACCCTTGGAAAAGGTAGGAATCCAATTATTCCCCCTCCAGCTATGGGTAAATAGTAGGGCAGACTAGGTTCTTCAGCCTTGGTGAGGCAACTAATCTAGGTGAAGGAAAACTCTGAATTCAAACCTGTCAAAACTCCGCTTAAAAAATTGACCTTGTGTCATATCCTGCCCGAGCGGAGGGGTTGTTAAATATGATTATGATGTGATTAACCATTTTATTTAGTTCACCAACATTTGCTATTTGGTTGTGTATGATCAGTTTTTACTTTGATGTAATTGGTTCTTATGGCATTATCTTGTGATGCAACGAAATAATCTTCAATTTCCCTCTTTGAAGTCTGAATGACAGAAAGTTTTCTAAGTTTTTTAGGACTCTTTTTAGGATTCCAGTGGATTGTAATATCTAATGGGTCCACGAGATCGACCAAGATATGAATGTAATATTACGGATGGGCGCTGTCATCAATCAGTGAAGGTGTCACGAGACTAGTGCGTGCGGGCAGAATGACCTGCAAAGTTAGACATGATTTTAAAATAATCACAGATGAATTATCATATGTATTCACGTCAGTTTCACTGGTGACATTGAACATTCGGGGATCTTCGATTTGTTCCCCAAAATCTCTATATAAGAAAACAAGTCAGGAGATTTTGGGAGAGTTGAAGGCAGCTTTCAAAACAGGTGCATCAAATGTGCCAAGGCCCCGACCCATCCTACCCAGTCTGCTACAACCTATCTGTCAGGCGTGTGTCAACAGCCAGTTCTCACCCACACAGCTGTCACCACCAATAGGAAGGGAGAAGAAGAACGTAACTAAAATGAACTTTGCAACGATCATAGCCCTAAGTCAATAATAAACGACTGCTATATTTTCTTCCGTTACCTTCGAGTTTGAGTATTTCTTTTTCTGCGGACTTCTTTCTTTACAGCACAACATGTTGGTCCTATGTTACATGAATACGTGAAATGTACATAGGGAATCCGAAAACACGAAATTGGTTCAGGTATGAAATTTTTTATTACCTTTTTGAGATTTAGGTTTTTCGACATGAGGAGAGAGAGACACAATTTCTTTCTATCCTGACTTTTCCATCTGAGTCTGCCATGTGCGGCACCCCTGCTGCAAACTACTGGTCTGGCCTCGGAGAGCTCCAAAAATCAACTTTTTCATTCAGAGTTTAAATCTCAACTTCACCAATGCATGGGCATCCTGAAGACCCCAACTGGTCTCACCGAGGCGGGGCCAAAAATCAACTACCTTCCTCTAGACTCGTATCTCAACTCACAGTTTTTTTCAAATTCCAAAATCCTCAGCCCAACTTCCAGGCATGACGTCATTCACGTCCCTGGTTCCATTTCCTATTTGGAGTTTTTATTGTGACATCTCTGATTGTCACATCCACCCCACACACATGTGAACACCTGCACTCAATGTGTGCCCCTAACTAACCCATGCGCTAAGCAAAAGGTACTTCGCCTAACTAAACAGAAAGATAAGATATACAAAACGAAAAATGATAATATAAAAAAAAAATCCCTTCACAATTATATTACAGGATCTCCTTCGTGTTATATTCTGAACACTTTTAATACTACTTAGAATCTTCAGTTCTGATTAGAATTTATATCACTGTAACAATCAAATTCCAGTTTTTTTTTCATTTCTCCAACAAGGTCTAGGTATTCCCTAAATGTTTGGCTTTCCTTTAACTTTACACTGTGATTGACTAAAACAGTGAAGTCCAATAGCTGACAAGCTAATCCAAGTACCAGCTATTATCTAATCTAACCTCTAAGTCTAATCTAATCTAATCCAAGCCCTACTCATAATCTCATCTAACTTCTTACTCTAAGCTAATCTAAGCCCTACACATAGTTTAATCTAATCTCTAAGTGTAAGTTGATCTAAGCCCTACTCATAGGGCCCAGTCAGCTGGGACTATGGAATACATCAACTGTATCTCAGCATAGGGTAAAACTTCTCCCAACAAGTGTCCTGGATATGACATTAAACAATCTGATGGTGAGGCTTCAGTAATGCTGAAGCTTTAAGGAATGCCATCACTCCCAGGTCCACTCTGGTCTAGAGTGGTAGCACCTGAATTGTTTGAAATATAACTGTATATGTATAAAAATGGATTTGGCATTAAATAACCCACAATGGTTGGTATGGCATAAAACCAAACCAAACCAAGCCAAAACCTTCTCATAATCTTATCTAACCCTTAACTAACCTAATCTAAGCTCTACCCATGATCTAATCTAACCTCTAAGTCTAAGTTAATCTAAGCTCTCCTTATTATCAAATCTAACTCCTTACTTTATGCTAATCTAAGTTCTACCGATACTCTAATCTAACTCCTAAGCTAATCTAAGCCTTACACATAATATAACTTTAGAATAGGCATGGAGTTTCCTTATGAAAGATAGTTTGGAAACTCATAGAGATGGCCAGCCTACACAATAAACACATTAATTAATATAGAAAACAAACTGTAAATGCATATTTGTGCACATATTTCATCACTAGGATCAAGTTACAACTATTGCATTTCCTCAACTTTGAAAACAGCATGCACCAATATATGGAGTCTTTGGAACAATCTTAAAGGACCTAGAAAAGAGACTGGCTTGTAATGAGACTGTCCAGAATACATTGTTGCAGAGATCAGCTAAAATATTGAGAATGAAAACACCTGGAGAACTGATGAAACTTGCTGTTACTTGCACTCAAGTGAAGATCATCACCTTATATTTTACAAGATGGCTGTTCTGAATTATTAACTCATTAATAAGCATTGGAACTAAAATGTAAATGTGTGGTTGTCCGTTTGTTTCATTGACTGGGATCAAATGACAACCTCTTCATCCCATTAACCTTTCTTTGACAACTTTTTCAAACTACGCACAATGTTTCAAACTATGCACAATGTTTCAAACTACACACAATGTTTCAAACTATGCACAATGTTTCAAACTACACACAATGTTTTAAACTACGCACAATGTTTCAAACTACACACAATGTTTCAAACTATGCACAATGTTTCAAATTATGCACAATGTTTCAAACTATGCACAATGTTCCAAACTATGCGTAATGCTTCAAACTACGCACAATGTTCCAAACTATGCGTAATGTTCCAAACTACACACAATGTTTCAAACTATGCACAATGTTTCAAACAACACACAATGCTTCAAACTATGCACAATGTTTCAAACTACACACAATGTTTTAAACTACACACAATGTTTCAAACTACACACAATGTTTACAACTATGCACAATGTTTCAATCTACACACAATGTTTCAAATTATGCACAATGTTTCAAACTATGCACAATGTTCCAAACTATGCGTAATGTTTCAAACTACGCACAATGTTTCAAACTATGCGAATGTTTCAAACTATGCACAATGTTCCAAACTATGCACAATGTTTCAAACTTTGCACAATGTTTCAAACTACACACAATGTTTCAAACTACACACAATGTTTCAAACTACGCACAATGTTTCAAACTACACACAATGTTTTAAACTACGCACAATGTTTCAAACTACACACAATGTTTACAACTATGCACAATGTTTCAAACTACACACAATGTTTCAAACTACGCACAATGTTCCAAACTATGCGTAATGTTTCAAACTACGCACAATGTTCCAAACTACACACAATGTTTAAAACTATGCACAATGTTTTAAACTATGCACAATGTTCCAAACTATGCACAATGTTTCAAACTTTGCACAATGTTTCAAACTACACACAATGTTTCAAACTATGCACAATGTTTCAAACTACGCACAATGTTCCAAACTATGCGTAATGTTTCAAACTACGCACAATGTTCCAAACTACACACAATGTTTCAAACGATGCACAATGTTTCAAACTATGCACAATGTTCCAAACTATGCACAATGTTTCAAACTTTGCACAATGTTTCAAACTACACACAATGTTTAAAACTATGCGTAATGTTTCAAACTACGCACAATGTTCCAAACTACACTCAATGTTTCAAACTATGCACAATGTTTCAAACTTTGCACAATGTTTCAAACTACACACAATGTTTCAAACTACACACAATGTTTAAAACTATGCACAATGTTTCAAACTACACACAATTTTTCAAATTATGCACAATATTTCAAACTATGCACAATGTTTCAAATTATGCACAATGTTTCAAACTATGCACAATGTTCCAAACTATGCGTAATGTTTCAAACTATGCACAATGTTCCAAACTATGCGTAATGTTTCAAACTATGCACAATGTTCCAAACTATGCACAATGTTTCAAACTATGCACAATGTTTCAAACTACACACAATGTTTTAAACTACACACAATGTTTCAAACTACACACAATGTTTTAAACTACACACAATGTTTCAAACTATGCACAATGTTTCAAACTACACACAATGTTTCAAACTACGCACAATGTTCCAAACTATGCGTAATGTTTCAAACTACGCACAATGTTCCAAACTACACACAATGTTTCAAACTATGCACAATGTTCCAAACTACACACAATGTTTCAAACTACACACAATGTTTTAAACTACGCACAATGTTTCAAACTACACACAATGTTTTAAACTACACACAATGTTTCAAACTACACACAATGTTTCAAACTACGCACAATGTTCCAAACTATGCGTAATGTTTCAAACTATGCACAATGTTTCAAACTACACACAATGTTTCAAACTACACACAATGTTTCAAACTACACACAATGTTTCAAATTATGCGTAATGTTTCAAACTATGCACAATGTTCCAAACTACACACAATGTTTCAATCTACACACAATGTTTCAAACTACACACAATGTTTCAAACTATGCTCCATGTTTCAAACTATGCACCATGTTTTAAACTACGCACAATGTTTCAAACTACACACAATGTTTCAAACTACACACAATGTTTCAAACTATGCACAATGTTTTAAACTACACACAATGTTTCAAATTATGCACAATGTTTCAAACTATGCACAATGTTCCAAACTATGTGTAATGTTTCAAACTACGCACAATGTTCCAAACTATGCGTAATGTTTCAAACTACGCACAATGTTCCAAACTATGCACAATGTTTCAAACTACACACAATGTTTCAAACTATGCACAATGTTCCAAACTATGCGTAATGTTACAAACTATGCACAATGTTCCAAACTATGCACAATGTTCCAAACTATGCGTAATGTTTCAAACTACGCACAATGTTACGCATTATCATTTGAGCAACATTACTGTTTACCTTCTCTTTTTTTTACCTTGCAGCCGTCAGTAATAATGCTATCATCATTTTCTAAGATTAAATAACTTTATAAAATTAGAAATGTTTTTTTTAGATATTATTAAATGATTTTTTTCCATGTTTGAGACATGGAAAAAAATCATAATGAAAAAAATTTTTTTTTTTAGATATGGCTAAAAATCCCAGCTTTTTTTCTCAAGCAAAATTTGAACATTCAATTCTAATCAACAGTGTAATGGTTAATAAGCTAGTCATGCAATATGTTTAGCAATCTTTTGAATGAGCTACTTTTCTAACAGGCTCATTGGCCTAGTGGGTAGAGTGTTTGCCAATGGTCCAGGAGACCTGGGTTCAATCCCATATTGAGTCATACCAAAGACTTTAAAAATGGTACTTGATACCTCCTTGCTTAACACTCCGCAATATAAGGTACTTATCAAGAGTAAAGTGGAGTAATCCAGAGAAAGGAGTAGTGCCCTCCACTACACCTCAGTGTAGAAGCTATTGAAAAGGGTGCCTTCTGGTTATCCTCGACTACAGTCACCAACTTTACTTTTACTTGTCTCATGCTTGTATTATATTAGATAAGAGACAAACTGTTTTCACATCCTATGAAATATATATATATATATACCAACCTCCTCTGGATGAGTAGGATGTAATACAAGGTCAATTTTAAGAGGAGTTTAATAGGTTTGAACACAGATTTTTTTTTCTTGATTAGTTGCCGTACCAAGGTTAAAGAGCCCAGCCTGTCCTACTATTTACCCATAGTTGGAGGGAGACTAGTTGGATTCATACCTTTCCAAAAGGTGTTAGCATGATGCGAAATGCAAACAGACTCTTCCAAGATTCAAAAACAGCTTGGCAAACTCAGGTTGCCAAATTCGAGTATCCTTTATTGTTGGGTTTTATTGTTTTCCACAAAATGAACTAGTCCATCTGCCATATATAGCAGTAGCTACTAATACCAGGGCAGACTGGATGGTGAAGAGAAGCTTCTTTTAGGAATAGTATTAGAGCATTGGAGACTGGAGATCGCACTAGATCTTCTTACTTGCCACCATAATAACGGAAGCCAATACTATCATTGGACTCTATCTTTATTCTGTATTCACTGATCCTATGTTCTTGTCTACTAATAGTCTCTCTAGAATATATACTTTTTCCTGAGAATATATCTCTATTTCCTCTCATATCGTGGTTTGTCCTTTATTTAATATTACAACCATTCACTAACCAGGATGCAACAATTATACCACAAAGGTCTATATGTAATATAATGGCCGAGGGATTTCGTTTTATATATCTTGCCTTTGGGTTTAGTTAGGCTCAGTGCATAGGTTAGTTAGGTACAAACTTAAGCGCAGGTGTTCACGCACACATGCGGAGAGGATGTGTCATTCAGAGATATCAAAATAAAAATCCCAGATATTACTTGGGGACGTGAATGACGTCATGCAACGGAAGCGTGCGCAGAGGATTTTGGGGATTTTGAAAAAGTCAGTTAGTTGAGTCCTGCCTCAGAAGAAGACGGTTGACTTTCGCTTGCTCGCCGTGGCTTTGTGGTGGGTGCCACATGTGTTAGGGGTGCAGATGAAAAAGACAGCATAGAAAGATTGTGCCTCTCTCCTTATGGTGAAAAACCTTTTAACTCAAAGGTGATAAAAAGTTTCGTACTTGAACTAAGAAGTCGTAAGTGTTTTTCATGTTTTGGGACTCCTATGTTCTATGTATATATGTGATGAACATTCTATGTACATTTCACATATCCATATCTGGATATGCTACATCTATTAGATATTCATTTGAATAAATATAATCATAAACAAGTTTGCTATATTTATAGATAAACAGCACTCAATATCAATGATAGAGCATCTTTATCTAAGGATAGCATCGACACAGAATCAACAGAGTTTGGTGACTGTCAGTTTCTTGCTAATACAATCATCAGTCTCAGACTTGATCTGATGACCATAGAGATGAAATACAAACAGTGACAATGCACTATTGACTCTGTGTCTACACTATCCAATAGTCGATACAAATAAATAGATATTGTTTGGCAAGATTCCTTGGATACCTTAAACATTTTTTAAAATGAAGAAAAATATTTTGAAGTATTGTTATATATTGACCCTTGACCAAGCTGTCAATCGAGAGATGCACCTGTGTAAATAAGCGGAAGAACAGCAGAAGCAGGTGGACATTAAATAATAATATAACCAGGACACAGACGGCTTGAGTCAGTTTTGGACAAGATGCCAGCGTGAAAATCAGCTTGCAGACAGAGGGCTTTGAGCCCTCAGTGACCCACGGTTGAGCAACACCAGTCAAGATGAGAAAGAAGTGCTGCTATGGTCAGAAGAACTTTGGGTCAAAATAACAGTCCGTCCGTGTCTCCACTCACCTCTCACACACAAGAAACATCACCCTTTCGAGAATAAAGTGTGAGAGATATATTTTTATAAAGAAGTGTATTCGTTTGTTCATTGAAGTTCGTATATTATGTTTGATTATGTCTCAGCTTATATTTATAGTTATAGATGTATTACGGGTATACAACAGTATGAAGTCTGAAAAGTTTCCTCTTTCAGCTTCATCAAATATGTACAGTGTTTTATAAACAAGATGAAGAATACGCCAACTATATCCCTCTGCAAAGAAGTAAGACACCCTCAAAAAATGGTATCCATGGTATGACACTAAGCTTCATCTAATGGTGTGGCTCTAGTTCTGAATATCTGGGGAATGTAGAAGTACCCTTTTATTGCCATTACTGCCAGTTCCAGTCTAAACCAGAAAGGCTGTATTTCTACGGTCCTATCTTAGGGTTAAGTAGATCTTTGTAAAAATTATTTGTATATGATAGGACTATGCACAAAAAAAACTCTCAAGGAACAACTACATAAAAAATCTAAATATGGAATGGATTTCCTATTTTCTAGTAATAAAATAACCCAAGATAAGCTGACATGTCATTAAAATCATTGAATTTATCAATCTATCAACCAACATATAGCTGACTATGGAAAAAACATGAACCTGACTCTATCCCATCATTTATTTGGGCAAAAATATTTTTCTACTAACAAATCAGTCTCTATCTCACTTTCAAAACGACTTTGTATGTCATCTGATGACCTTCAGTGACCTTTAGTGACCTTGGAGGTCAATCTCACATAGTATGTGTCAGATTCTGTGAAGCAAATACTTAAGCCAAAAATCAGGTCTCTCGGGTTTTGTTTTTGGCTATGAACGCCAGATAGATGCACACATAAAGGCAAAAAATTTGGCATAAAATCATTGAATATAAAACACTCTAACCTACTTACAAATCAGAAGGAGAAACCAATCGAAAGGAAATAAAAGAAAAAGAAAATTGAATGTAGCTACTGCAACTCCTACTTACAAAATGCAGAATGCTATGAAAAACGTAAACACATTTTTCTCATGAACAAAATTGTCTTAAACTTTCTTTTATGTTCATTGCATTCAGAAAGTAACGAGCCATTTGCAAATAAGCTAATTATTCTGATGATAATTGTAATAATTAATCTTAGCATTTTTTTCTTTTAAATATACATCAAAATACAAGAAAAAAAAAAAGAACAAAAAACAACAAAGATAAAGATATAAGTTTCTAAAAGGTGACTGAACTCCAGTACATAGCATAAAATTAACTTTGATTTTTATTTATAAACCCAGCTACGTTATACGATGCTGTGGGGATTTCTGAAAATAGCATTACGTATCGAAGTGTTCTTGTTTCAAATCTTCTTTGTCAGGGAAACGAGAGTTTCTCTGTTGCTTAGTACATCTGCACTTAGAGATAAAGAAAAAAATTAGAACTCATTACTGAAAACTGGTTGGTTTGAGGATCTCTCTTCAATGACTTTTATATTCATTTTATATGATATCTTATCTTATAGGATATTAATTTTAGTTAGAACTTCTGACTACATATTAAAAAAGTCTCAGAATCAATCTTTAGGGAAGGTATGATGACAACCATTATGATTTTGTATTTTTATTCTATACGATATTCAATTCCTTTATTTATTGCGTATTATATTCATTTTGCATATTTATTTTAATTTGAGATCATTACTAGAAGCTGGAGGGTCTGTAGATCTACATCTAATTCAAGGATAGTGACAACCAGAAAAATGTCAAA
>OY757925.1:81264097-81449097 GCA_963585895.1 Sepioteuthis lessoniana
CTAATATATATTTATTCATCATTATATTATATGATAGCTCTATCACAGATTATTATACTGCATTTGGTCTGCCACAAGGCCACCAAATGAGATAGCGACAATCATATACATGTGTATATTGTCATCCACAGATAGACTGTTTCGTTGTGGCTAGATATGTGAGATGCTTCAAGCTGGCTGATTCTACATCAGTCAGATATCTTACCCCTGTGCTATCATGATCACAGTGAAGGAATTTTTTAGGCATATATTCACATATACAACTTATTGGCAACCAGAGTGCTCAAATATATGAGAAGAGCTTTGATTTACGCGTATGTGGCAGCCCGCAGTTCTTCTCTTGAGTGGTTGACCCACAGGGGAGAGCATACATATATATATATATATATATTGTCACCCACAGAGAGACTGTTTCATTGTATCACAACTCTTCAGTGTAGGTAGACACGTGAGATGATTCAAGCTGGAATTGAAACCCAGGTGATTTTACATCAGTCAGATAGCTTACCCCTGAGATATCATCATCTCTGTGTAAGTGAAAGAATTCTTTAGGTATGTATTCACATATATGCTTATGGCAACCAGAGTGCTCAAATATATGAGAAGAGCTTTGCATTTATGCATATGTGGCAGCCAGCATTTCTTCACTCAAGTGCTCAACCCACAGGGGTGAGTGTGGGTGTGTGTTCAGCTGAAATTTATTTTCTGGACTCATTATAACCAGTGCCCTATAGAAAGAAAAATAGTCATTTCCATCTCATCATCATCATCATCATCAAGACATACTGATTACACAACATCCCTGAACTCTCTCTCTCCATCCGTCCCTATCATCCATAACTCCAGGCAGGTCCTCTAGACAGTATTTGGTGTCAGCACTGAGCTGATGCTTGAAAGTCCTTGCTTGTTGGCCAACACTTGTGTGTCCATATGTAGTAGTCACTCATAAGTTTGTCCAGCATGTCTTGTCTATCTTACTTGGATAGTTAGTGAGATGGGAGGTAAGTGGCTTTTCAGCTGCTCTTTTATGGAATGCTACTTCCAGTATTAGTTCAAAACAGCATGGAGTATTCTTGTGTAGTTTCTCGAATTATTTTCATTAAAAAAGTTCTACCAAAGAAAATTCAAATAACTTACATATTTCATTGTAAGTAGTAAAAGTAGTAAAAGTTGACGACTTTAGTCAAGGGTGACCCAAAGACTCCCTTTTCAATAGCTACTACACCGAGGTGTAGGGGAGGGCGCTATTCCATTCCTTGGATTGCTCCACTTTATCCTTGATTCTCACCTTATAGTGCTGAATGCTAGCAAGGCGGCATCAAATACCATTTTTTGAGTCTTTACTGTGACTCGACCTGGGATTGAACCCCGGCCTCCCGGACCATTGACGAAAAAGTTTTAAAAAATGAATTTCCAAAAAGGTTATTAAAAACTGTAAGATTTCTTTCGTCAAGAATTTTTTAAAACTGCACTAATTATTCATTTAAAACTATGGACATATCTTTCTCTTTTTCTTTTATGAAATGTATGAACAAGATTATTTTTAATTTTTGAATTTTTGAACAAATTGCAAAAATCCACCATGGAATTTCTCATTGTAGCATTTTCAGCTAGTAATAATCAAAAGATAAAGGTAGCAATTGACAGAATGAAGGAATTAATTGACAACCAAGTTTAAAGTAAGAGTGATTATTTAATTGAGTAATTGCAAATCTGACTGAGTGTGAGTGAGAGTGTGAATGAGAGTGTGAGTGAGAGTGTGAGTGAGGAGAGAAGACACATGATGAATATTGTAACAATAACAGTTTAACAAACAGTTATGTCAACCCTCCACTCCACTCTCTCTATATTTTCCCTTCCCTCACTCAGTCTTAAACCTTCATTTACTCTCTTCTCTCTCTCTCTCTCCCATTCCCTCACACCTTCACCTATCACTCCTCACTCATTTTCTTTCCTCCTTTATTCTGTCTTACTTGATTCTTCTCTTTCACTCTTTCTCTTTTTTCTTTTCTTTATTCCTTCCCTTCACACTAACCCCTCTGATACTGTCTCTTTTTATCATATGCAATGTTTTTCACTGATAAAGCACCTTCTCATGTTCCATCTTTCCAAATTGCCCAGCTCCACATTTGACCTGTCAGCATGTGAAGGAGGGTGGGGACAGTTGGTGTGTAGGGTCGAGACTCAGCTAACAATTGGCCTGGAAGATAGGGGAGTTGTTAAAAACCTCCCCATTCTAAAATGTGATTTCTCTTAAAGTTTTAATTGAACCCTTCTGTTGGTAGTGCTGAGGGTCTTCTAAACCATATTGTCTTCTCGAATCCATGTGACCCTATGCAAGACAGTGGGTAGATGGTGGTGGAGGTGGGAGTGTTCTCAGGGAAAAGAGGGAAGAATCCTCTTTTATAAAAACAGATGGCACACAGGTCTGTTCCCCTTGGCTTCAGCCTTGACTCATATCAAGAAGAACCCTGAAGAACGAATCACAAGTGCACACACACACACACACACACACACACACACACACACACACACACACACACACACACACAATTAAACAGATGAAAATACTTAGAGATGCACCTAGTTGTACATGTCCACACATAGATTTAGGCTGAGCAATATTTCTGTACAGTATGTGGTTGGTTAGTTGGTTGGTTGGTGGTGTTTTATAGCATATCAAACCTTATGGCATATTCAATACCCAATCCTGTTTTTATATATATATAATTTGTAAGAGAATAGTTTTTTTTTGGTAATTTTATCTTAAATGAGTTGTAAGAGCTCATTTATTTAGTTTCAAGTATTGCTATGTAACACTAATAATTCTTAGTTGTCAAAATTTCTGAGACGAAGCTTGATGATTTTTGTCATTAAGGGTTTTCAGATTATTGTCTTCATCTTTATTGTTATTTCCACAACATTTCAGCCAATATATCTTCCAGTCTTCTTCAGATGTCTGTTGAACTCAGGAACCTTCATGGAACTTCAAACTATGTCCTTTATTGAATCCACGGGGGTTGCCTGTTCTGATTCTGTTAGCCATAACTGGGAATAAATGTCAAGTATTCCTGTATTGTTACTTTCCTGCAGTCTGGATTGAACCAGCAAACTCCAGATGATTGTCTCCTCAGAAGCTTAGGGAACCAACGCAGGTTCAATCCTGACAGTAGGCGAGTAACAATGCAGGAATACTTAACATTTGTACCCAGTTATGGCTAAGAGAATCAGAGCAGATGATCCCCGTGGATTCAATAAAGGACATAGTTTGAAGTTCCATGAAGGTTCCTGAGTTTGACAAACACCTGAAGGAGGCTGGAGGATATGTTGGCCAAAATGTTGTGGAAATAACAATAAAGAGGAAGACAGTAGTCTGAAAACCCTTAATGATAAAAAACTAATAATCCTATTTAATATTATTCATTTGTTTGTGCACAGTTAATTGGTTTTAATTGGTTAATTGCTATTATAATTAGTAATTCTATTTATCAAGTATTCCTATCTAATACAAACAATTTGCTTACTGCTGTAGAGTTTCAAATAACTAAAAACTGATAATCTTTGTAAATGATTGAATTGTTTGATTTGATCAATAGATAGGACCCTAACAAGTACTTCCACTCCATTGTGGAACTGGGAGTAATGGCAACGTAAGGGTACTCCACATCCCCCAAAGCTCCCCAACTGGAGCCTCACCATCAAAGTGAACCTTTAAGATTGAACTTCTTTGTGAAATCATCCGGGGGTGGCAGGTTCAATCCCAACTACAGGTAGATAACAAAGAATACTCACTATTGGTTTATCCCTGCAGAAAAATAAAAAGTTCAGTTTGAAATTCTGTGTGGGCTCCCAAGTTTGACATGAAACACCTGAAGAAGGCCAAAGTACGTATCGGCTGAAATGTTGAGTCCAAATATTCTTAATTATAATAATTATCATGCTTCATCTCAGATATTTAGATAAATAATGCTCTAATCCGTCCCAGAAAATTCAAGCCATAAAATTCTCTGAGATTTTGCGATACAAACAGATCACCTAATCTTTGCAAGAAGATCAAACCCAGTGTTGATTGACAAGAAAAAGAGAACTTGTCATCAAGTGGATTTTGTTGTTCTAGTGAAAATAAAAGAAAACATGAAGATGGACAAAGACTTGGATCTTGCCTGAGAGCTAAAAAAGCTATGGAACTCAAAAGTGACAGTGATAGCTTGTGTGCTTGAAATACTCACCAAGGGTCTAGATAAGAGAGTAGAAGAACTGAAATCTAGACCACAGCAAGGTTAAAATCAGTTAATATACTTTGAAAAGCCAAGGAGATCTAAAGAGACTAGCTACCTCACAGACTCCTGTGAAGAACCATCAGTTAAATTTGGTTTGGTTTGGTCTGATTTTATGGCACATCAACCATTGTAGGTTATTTAAGGCCAAATCTATTTTTATTCATATGAACAGTTCTATTTCAAACAATTCAGTTTAGCATTCAAAAACATTTCTATTTCAAACAATTCAGTTTAGCATACAAAAACAGATCTATTTTGAATAATTCAGTTTAGCATTAGTACACAGTCTAGTTCTATTTGACCCATTGATAGAACCCTATAGGGTGCTACCATTCCGGGTCAGAGTGGATCAGGAATCGAAGGCAATGAAGGAGTACTCCGCATTTCACAAAACTCCAGCATCACTGAAGCCTCACCATCAGATTGCTTAGTGTCATATCTAGGACACTCGTTGAGTGGTGGGTCTTACCCCTCTGAAGATAGGCAGTCAGTTTATTCTGCTGCCCCCACATCAGTAAATTATGGTGTGAAAAATTTATTTTGCTATTTTAAAAATTTTCCCCTTTATAGATAGATAGATAGATAGATTCTGATTATTCATTGAATGACCCTTATATAATTAATTGTTAGTATTTATTATTCATTGAATAAAGATGAAATAATCTTTATTCAACAAGCAGAAGGATAGAAAGAGAAATAGTAGAAAGGCTGAAATTGCAGAGAAATAGAAATAGTCAACCTTAGTCGAGAGTGACCCAAAGGTTCCCTTCCTAATAGCTACCATACGGAGGTGTAGGGGATTGTGCGACTCCATACCCTGGATAGAAATAGTAGACGGATAGAAATGACAGAAGGTTATAAACGATAAAAGAGTAGAAATGGCAGAAAGGGTAGACATGGTAGAAATAGTAGAAATAGCAGAAAGGGTAAAAATGGCAGAATGATAGAAATGGTAGAAGCCTAGAAATGGTTGAAGGTTAGATATGGTTGAAGGCTAGAAATGGTTGAAGGGTAAAAATGGCGGAAATGGTAGAAATAGCAGAAAGGGTAAAAATAGTAGAAGGCTAGAAATAGTAGAAGGCTAGAAATGGTAGAAGGCTAGAAAGGGTAGAAGGCTAGAAATGGTAAAAGGCTAGATATGGTTGAAGGCTAGAAATGGTTGAAGGGTAAAAATGGCGGAAATGGTAGAAATAGCAGAAAGGGTAAAAATAGTAGAAGGCTAGAAATAGTAGAAGGCTAGAAATGGTAGAAGACTAGAAAGGGTAGAAATAACAGAAATGGTAGGAATGGCAGAATGCAAAAATTGGTAGAACAAGTAGAAATGGCAGCATTTATTTTTTCAGTTAGGCACACAAAATTCATTTGAACCAAAAAAATACGTTTTCTTAGATATATTTATATTGATAAAAATTATGTTGATCCAATAGTCTAGATTTTTTTTTTTCTTTTACAAAAATGACTCTGCATGGTGAAAAGATTCCTAACTATTGTTCTGAAATTCAAAAAGAGCATAAAGAAAACTATGCAAGATGTAAACCTAGGGATGTCACTGTGTGTCAGGATACAAGGGGATGGGGATGATTTATTGGTAGGAGAAAATTCCTGATTTTATTTGCAGTTGTAGAGAACTGGCTAACTCCACAAGATATCACAATATGCAGTTCATATAGAATCCGTGCAGAGATATTCATACCATGAGGAATATCATAGCAAATTAGGTGAGATGAATAGTGTTGGTAAAATAATCATAAACAGAATTCTGCACTATCTGTAAGCATCTCATTCTTTTTCTTTAGGTGATTTATCTAACTGCTTTTTAGGATGTCAGTTATTTTCATAAGTGGTAGCGACGAGAGGAAGAGGGGTTACTGCAAGTGGTAATCAGAGTCAGTGATGACACACTATTCATAATGCACTTGTGATAATGAGTGTCAGGTTGTAAGGGGTTAGTTTTCTCAAAGGAATCCCCTTTTTTCTTTTTTTTTTCTCTTTTCTTTTTTAAGTTAGGCTGAACTAATTGCTTGTACAGGTATGGTATCTCAGGGAAAGGGGTTTCAGTCCCTTGCTGGGGATAAAAGTCAAGCTACCCCATTAGATTTATCTTTCTTCAAAGCCGGTGAAGGTCAAGCTGGAATGAAGATGTCTCAATTGAGTCTACAGGTAAATGAGAAGCTTTATTTGATGAAAGTAAATGAGGGAGAAAGATTAAAAGAAAAAATTGGTGAGCTTTTAATTGCAAAAAACCAGGAAAAGGATTCCCAGGTAGACAAGTAGAAAAAAAATTGAGGCTGGGTGGTACTGGATGTAAATATAGATGATTTCTAATGTGAGAGAAAAGGGTGTTTCCCTAAAGGTTGGGTGGAGTAAGGGCCATCGTGCAAGCTTCATAGGCTTCTAATTATGTATCAAGGCTCTGGGAAAACAATGGGGGATCAGAAGAGAAAAAGAAAAGAAAAGAGACAAAATGATCAAGCTTAGGTGAGAGTCAGTTGAAAAGAAAGAAAGAAAGAAAGAAAGAAAGAAAGAAAGGATGGAAAGAAAAGATGAAAAAAAAAAGAAAGAAAGGATGAAAAGAAAAGATGGAAAGAAAAAAGAAAAAAATGAAGAAGCAAAAAGAGGTAGTTACGAAAAATAAAAGAACAGAACACTTACAAAGAAGAGAAGAAAAGTGTTTAAAAAAAGGAAAAAGGTAAAAGAAAGAAAGAAATCAATCAATCAATCAATCAATCAATAAAAAAAGAAACTTGTAAAGCAAAGAGACATTTGTAATGTGTAAAAGAAAAGAATAAAAAAAAGAAAGATTTAAGAAAGAAACACTTGCATGTACACATGTTTTCATTATATATATATATATATATATATATATATATATAATGATGATGATGAAACAGAAAAATAGATCTGTCACAAATATTATGTAATGATTACCCTGTTTGTTAGAGTCGTAAAACCTCTGGAACTATTCAAGCAATGTAAAGTTTGTAATGTCACCAGAAAGCGCTATTTCCACATAAATACCATGAAGGACTTATTTGAGAATGTCCACATGGATAATGTTTTGTTGTTCTTGAAAGAGACCGGGTTGTACCAGAAAATGTAGACTTGGTTACAATCCTGAAAACACAACAAACTAATCAACTGAAAGTAAATTATTGCTGAATAGAAATGCCATTATGTTTGTGTTAGTAGAAATATTGGTGAGAAATAATTTAAGAAAAAAAGCTATCATCACTAATTAAACTAATGTCATATAGAAATACTTGAAAATATTTAGTTGTATGCGAGTAAATGGGTTGTTTGATTTTAGTATGGTATCATTAAATTATGTATTTACAAACCGTACATATGTGTAAACAGGCTTTGGCATTAAATAACCTATAGAGGTTGATATGCCATTAAACCCAACCAACCAACCAAACTATTCAAGCAGTTGAAAAATATTATTTGATAGTTTGATATGAGTCCACAATGATCATTACTAGTATTTTATTTTCCAACCAATTGGTATCTTTTATTCAAATCTTCCATGCTCAATAATTCACAAGACTTAACCATAACAAAAAACTAAATAAATAAAAGAGATTAATAAAAGGGCTTGGTGTTCCAGTCAAAATGTTAATCAAAAAGAATCAAAAAGTCATATCTGCTTCCTTTACAAAAAAGAAAGAATCAAATCCTAGAATTTCCGACCCATAATCTTCATTTACCCAACCCCTCCACCACTGGCACAAGGCCAGTTTTTAAGCAGAATTTAACTAGTTTGAATTCATTGTCTTCCTTCTCCTAGACCAGTTGCCATACTGAGGTTAAAAAGCCCACTCTGCCCTACAAATTACTCATAGCTAAGGAGAGAAGATTTGAATTTGTGCCTTTTCCAAGGGTATTAGCACAGAATGAAAGCATCGACAACCTTGTTTAGGATATGAATTTGAAATAGTATACATTTACTCAACCCCTCCACCACAGGCATGATGTGGCACATGGTCAGTTTTTAGAAGCAGAGTACAGCTGGATTGAATTCAGAGTTTCCCTTCTCCTAAGCTTGTTGCCTACTTCAATTTGACCTACTATTTATCCAAAACTTGTGAACTAGTAGCTGTAGTAGTAGCAAAAATGATATTACTAGTGAAAATACAGACTGCAGAGAACGTATGTTCAAATACCCTCTCTCTTTCTTTCTTTTTGCATTATTGGGACAGTTGGTAAACAGGCAAACAAATTTAATGATAACAGTATTTACAGATTCATATATCTATATGTATTTCGGCATTTGTGGTGTAATGGTTACTGCTGAAGGAATTGGATACAGTGACATGAGTTCAAATCATGGACGAGACTGATTGCATTTCACATAGCACGAATACCTTTGGGATAGGTATGAATACTATAACTCTCCCTCCAGCTATGGGTAAATCATCATCATCATCATATCGCGCTGGTAGCACGGATATCCCTGACCCTCTCTCGCCACTCCTCCCTATCGTTCATCGCCCTAGGTAGGTCTTCAGGACAACAGCCTGTATCCTCACATAGCTGCTGAATGTACGTTCGAGCTGGTCGTCCTGCTTTTGCACGGCCATGTGTGGGGATCCATAAGAGTACATCTCTTATGAGTTCATCTCTGCTTCTCCAGCAGTGTCCTGCATGTCTGGTTCGTCTAACTTGAATAGTTTTCGTGATAGGGGGCAGGTGGCCGTACAGTTGGTGTCTTGTGGGGTGCTGCTGCCAGGACTTGTTGAGGATTGCATGCAGCATTCTTGTGTAATTGCCATCCAGTTTCTTCTCCAGCCGTTTTGTTAGCGTCCATGTAGTGCATCCATATAGCAGTATCGATGTGACCGCTGCCTGGAAGAAGCTGCGTTTCAATGGGTAAATAGTAGGGTAGAATTGGCTCTTTTACCTTGATATGGAAACCAATCTAGTCATATGGAAGTCAGACCTGACCGATAAAATGAAATGCAGTTTTTTCCAAGCAGCGATCATGTCGATATTGCTATATGGATGCACCACAAGGATGCTGACTAAATAGATGGAGAAAAAGCTTGATGTCAATTACACAAGAATGCAGCTATACAGCTACATACCACCCATCATGAAAACTATCAAAATTAGACAAGCCAGACATGCAGGACACTGCTGGAGAAGTAGGGATGAGCTCGTGTGTGATGTACTCCTGTGGACCCCTTCATGCAGACAATCAAAGGCCGGATGTCCAGTTCAAACCTACATATCGCAGCTCTGTGCCAATATGGGATGTTGCCCACAGGATCTGTCGAAAGCAATGGACGATAGGGAGGTGTGGC
This sequence comes from Sepioteuthis lessoniana, assembly GCA_963585895.1. Taxonomy (NCBI): domain Eukaryota; kingdom Metazoa; phylum Mollusca; class Cephalopoda; order Myopsida; family Loliginidae; genus Sepioteuthis; species Sepioteuthis lessoniana. The sequence goes on from OY757925.1 coordinate 81,273,681, forward strand.
GAGAGACAGTCAGGAATTTCATGCTGAGAGCACAACATGATGATGATGATGAGATGTATTTGAAGTTAGTGTGACAGAAATGTAATTTTAAAAAATTGCTTAGCATTTCTAGCCAATCATATTTCTTTACCCAAATACTCAGCCATTGGCATGTTCTGACGTAATGTCCATTTTTTTACAAAGTTAAACTGGTTAGAATTAAGACTTTTTCAATATTTAGGCAAGCATCTTTATCATATTTACCACCCCCTCCGCTCGGGCAGGATATGACACAAGGTCAATTTCTTAAGCGGAGTTTAACAGGTTTGAATTCAGAGTTTTCTTTGACTAGTTGCTTCACCAAGGCTGAAGAACCCAGTTTGCCTTACTATTTACCCATAGCTGGAGGGAGAATAATTGGATTCATATATTTCCCAAGGGTATTAGTGCTATGTGAAATGCAGTCAGTCTTGTCCAGGATTTGAACTAGCATCTTTATCAATGTTTCAATAAAAAACAAAAGAACAAACAGAAAGTTGCTTTTTTTAACAGGTTCTTTTTTATAGTTTTTTCCTTGTCATCTTAAAAAAAATTCTACTTCGTTCAACATTGCATAAACGTTTTTTCCTTTTCATTATCACTGGTCACTTGTAAGAATGTAGACTCATGGTTTCTAACATTGCGTACACACCTAATAAGGAAGGGGGATTTGATCCTTAGGAGAGTGGGGGGCAAGGATAAGCTATTAGCAGTGAATTTTTTTATAAGTCTGTGCAAATATGAATGTGTGTGATTGTATGTGTGTGTATGTACGTGTGTAAGTTAATACATACTGTGCAAATACAGAACGCTAACGTAAAAATATTTGTGTACATGTAATTAATCTCACTTCTTATTATTATCATCATTATTATATCCCTTCTGGGAAAGGAGTAGCGCCCTCCCTTACGCTTCGATGTAGTAGCTATTGAAAAAGGAGCCGTCTGGTCACCCTCAACTATGGTCGCTCGGCTCATTGGCCAAGAGTGGTCCAGATGACCTGGGTTCAATCCCGGGTTGCGTCATACCAAAGACTTTTAAAATGGTACTTGATACCACCTTGCTTAACACTCAGCAATATAAGGTATGTATCAAGGGTAAAGTGGAGCAATCTAGGGAAAGGAGTAGTATCCTCCCCTACACCTCGGTGTAGTAGTTATTGAAAAAGGAGCCTTCTGGTCATCCTCGACTACGGTCGCCAACTTTACTTACTTATATCCCTTCTGGTGAGATCTTCACACCAGCTAATGTGAATAGTCTGATGACGGGTCTCCACTAGTCTCCAGGACTCTTCTCTGTATTCTAGCTGTTCTTAACAATGCTATTGTTTGGATAGACACAGCTCATTCACTGATTTTGGAGATGCTTTGTTAGCTGTGGTTTATGGCATATCATCCCATGTAGGTTATATAAGGCCAATTCCTGTGTATACATACATATTAAATATATACGATTTGTAAGTAGTTTTAAGGTAACATTGCCCATTCTAATGGCTACATATTTCTATTTGATCCATAAGTAAAAAAGTAATTTGGTTGACCGGAGTCAAGGACAATCTGAAACCTCCCTTTTCAATATCTACTACACCAAGGTGTAGGGAGGGCACTATTTTTTTCTTGAATTGCTCCACTTACCCTTGATCTGTGCTATATAATGCTGAGTATTAATCAAGGAAGCATCAAGTACCATTTTTTGAGTTTGTTAAATAACCTACAAAGATTGATATGCCATTAAACAAAGGAATAAATCAAATTTGATAGACAGACAGATAGAAATAGTAAGAAAGCAAGATTCTCAAAATTTCTTTTATTGTCTGATTTCAACTGACAAAAGCTCTTGAACCATTCTGAGCTGCTGCCGGTTCCACCAAACAAACCAGGAAGACTCTCAGAGTTCTGAGAGGAGAATCTATTTCAGACAAATTCATGCAATAATCTGTTCGTCTTTGGTATGACTCAAGCAGACATTGAACCCTAGTCTCCCGGATCATTGGCAAACACTCTAACCATTTGGCCAATACCAGCCCAAATTTGATCCATAAACAGTTACTACTATTCCAGATCTGAGAGAACCTTGGAGTAATGATGATAAAGAAGTACTCCCCATTTCTCAAAGCTCCAGAACAGGAACCTCTCCTTTAGATGGTTTAGTGTTATACCAAAGACTATTGAAGGGAGGTCTCACCACATGTAGAGATGTGGTTGGCATATTCTGTCTTGTGTATGTTGACATGGAGGCCGATGCCTGCAGTGGCTCGTTCCAGACTATGTAGCAGGGTTTTGGCTTGTGCGGGTGCATTTGTCAGAAATGCTACATCATCAGCATAGTCAGTGTTGGTAATTGTTTTAGCAGGGTACCTTCTGCTTCTTTCTTTTGTTAGTTTGAAACCGTTTTCTTTGATTTTATCAATAGATGTTCTAAGCATGTGTGCTTCTATCAAACAGGCGACATCTCCACACTAAACAATAGTTCTCAGAAACTAGTTGACAAGTTCACCTACCTAGGGAGCAGGGTCTCATCAACTGAGACAGACATCAACACAACTAGCAAAGGCTATTGGTCGTATGGAAGTCAGACCCTCCCGATAAAATGAAGCGCAGTTTCTTCCAAGTAGCAGTAGTATCGATACTGCTATATGATGGCACCACAAGGATGCTAACCAAATGTATGGAGAAAAAACTTGATGGCAATTACATGAGAATGCTGTATCAATATTGAACAAGTCCTGGAGACAGCATCCCACAAAACGGCAACTGTATGGCCACCAACCATCCACCATGATAACTATCAAAATTTGATGAACCAGACATGAGGGACACTGCTGGAGAAGTAGGGGCGAGCTCATAAGTGATGTACTCCTGTGGACCCCTTCACATGGATGAGCAAAGGCAGGACATCTAGGTCAAACATACATACAGCAGCTCTGGGCTGATACTGGATGTAGCCTGGAAGATCTGCCAAAGGCAATGGACAATAGGGAGGTGTGGCGAGAGAGGGTCAGAAATATCCGTGCTGATAGTGCGACATGATGATGATGATGATGCTGAGTTGGCATCAGCTCCATCTGACTGGCCTGTATTTAAATGCAGTCAACCCTTTTGTTTTTTCGTATATTGTTGTCCAGAGTATTGAGAAATTTTTGAATATTTGTGGTTTTTGAACAATATTTTGTTATATCAGAGTTTTGAAATTTGCTAGATTCAACCCCTACCTACACACACATATAGACAACATATGCAGCAATCTAAATTGGAAAACTGTAATCATTCAAGATAACAATAGGTGAGAAGATAAACTTCGAAAATGCCACTGTAAATATCAGATGGCTTTGTTTTCAAGAAAATATCACAAATAGAAATAGATGGGTAAATAGGTTTTGTTAAAAGACAGACAGTAGATAGACATACACCAACATAAATATCAACAGACCAAGATAGATAGATAGAAATGAACAGACCAAAATATTTGTGAAGATAGATACGTAGACAGATATGAAAAGACTGAGTGAACATAGATAGATAGATAGATAGCAACAGACTAAAATACATGAAAACATAGATCGGTAAATAGATGAAAAAAAGAATAGACTAAAATACATGTGAAGATAGATAGATAGATAGATACATACATACATACATATGAAAAAAAACAAGTGAACATAGAGAGATAGACAGGAACTGATTAAAATGCATGAAAACATAGATAGATAGATTGATTGATAGATAGAAAGAATAGACTAAAATATGTGTAAAGATAGATAGATAGATCAATCAATCGATAGATAGATACATACGAACATACAAATGAAAAAAACATAGATACGTGGTGCATACGATAAGTTTCCAGACTTTTTTTGTACATGCATTTAAAATTGTCGTAGACTCTTGAAAATTCACTACGTCATTGTTATACATCTTATGAGATGACTGACTAATTTTTATGATTTCAGCTTCAAATGATCAGCTACAGCAGGAATTGAAATACACCCTACTAAAGCCTGATTTTCACAGCTGGTGAATTTCAAAAATGTAATCTGGACATGAGGACACTTTAGAAGAACGATATGCAATAAAATTGTGTTTTAAACTTGGAAAAAATGCCACAGAAATGTATGGAATGCTTCAGACTACTTTTGGAGCATTTTGCATGAATCAAGCATCAGTTTTTGAGTGGCATAAGAGATTCAAGGAAGGCAGGGAATCTGTGAGAGATGATGAGAGGTGTGGCAGGAGTAAGGAAGTCAGTAGACCAGAGTTAATTTGCCAAAGGGTTAGGGTTAGGGTTACTATGCTGAGGTTTTAAGGGAGTTCAGGAAGAGATTCCGTCAAAAGAGGCGAGCACTCTTGAAATCGGGTCAGTGGCATTTCCACCAGGATAATGCACCAGTCCACAACTCCATCCTTGTCACAGACTATTTGACCAAGATGAGCATCAAGGCAGTTCCTCAGCCTCCCTATAGTCCAGACCTTGCTCCCTGTGACTTTTGGTGACAATTGAGGAGATAAAAGAGGCTGTGATGAAGGTCATTGACACGCTCACACAAGACGACTTCCATGGGGCCTTTCAGAAGTTGTTGGAATGGTAGAACAGGTGCATTGCAGCCGGAAGAGATTACTTCGAAGGGGACTAGAGTTTCATGTGTGTACTATCAATAAAAGTGCCCATACGAAAAAAAGTCTGGAAACTTATCGTATGCACCTCATAGATAGATAGATAGATAGATAGATAGATAGATAGATGAATAGATAGACAGAAAAAATAGACTAAAATACATGTAAAGATAGATAGATAGATAGATAGAAAGAATAGACTAAAATAAAGGTAAAGGTAGATAGATAGATAGATAGATAGATAGATTAGCCTAAAATACGTGTCAAGATAGATAGATAGATAGATAGATAGAATAAACTAAAATACATGTAAAGATAGATAGATAGATACATACATACATACATACATATATACATATGAAAAAAACCAAGTGAACATAGATAGATAGATAGATAGATATGAAAAGACCAAATTGATGGCGAAATACCAATGGAAAAGTTATGAATCCCTTATTCACCTTGCTATGGGTTAAATTATATCATCGCTATTCTTCTACAATGATGGCTTTGAATTAAATAACCTACAAAGATTGATATGCCATTAAACAAAGGAATCAATCAAATTTGATAGATAGACAGATAGAAATAGTAAGAAAGCAAGATTCTCAAAATTTCTTTTATTGTCTGATTTTAACTGACAAAAGCCCTTGAACCATTCTGAGCTGCTGCCGGTTCCACCTAACAAACCAGGAAGACTCTCAGAGTTCTGAGAGGAGAATCAATTTCAGACAAATTCATTCAATAATCTGTTCGTCTTTCTTTCTATTTTAATGTAAGCAGCAAAATTCAATACCAATAATTCAATTGAACAATGGCAATCTACTCGACTGCGAATTGATTTCAGAAAAATACAATAAATTCATTCGAGCATAAAGTCTGAATAAAGAGTTTCAGTTGATAGTGTCTTATCTTTGTAATTGGTTAACTGCCTGGTGACAAACCAGTGGCAGCAGGGGTGGGGGGTGAATCTTCACCCAAGCCCCCATTCTCCAATCTCTTCTACCTCTCCACACACCAGCTTTTCTCTCCCTTCCACAGGGGGGACGAGAAGGTGGTAGGGGAGAGAATATTTGCTTAGTGTATATTAGTAGATGGTGAAGTGGACTGTAGCAATAACATGTAAAGTGTTGAAAGATGAATCTTTGTAAACATCTGATTTGTGTGTGTGTGTGTGTGTGTGTGTGTTTGTTTACTTGCTAAAATCTTTGATTTTTAGCATGCTTTTGTTATTTTTATTTCTATTTTATTTATTGCCTTAAATATATATAAATATCTGTATATGTAAAAGCTGTTATTACTAAATTTGTTTGTCTGTTGACTTAAAAATGTCACACTGATAAAAACAGAGAGAAAGGAAGAAGATACTTGAATATGTTGTCAGCTGAGTATAAAGCAAGGTTTTGTGTGTCTGTGTGTTCACTGATAATGTTACTACTAATAATACTACTACAACTAATAATACTAATACTAATACAGCTACTAATACTTCTAATACTAGTAATACTGTGGGAGTCCCTATGGCCCAATGGTCAACTGCCTTGAAGTAAGCAAGTTTAAACTCTACTTTTTGACTAATACCCTTGGGAAAGGTATGACCCTCCACGTATTACCCCAGAAATAGGTTAAATCATATCACAGCTGTTCTTCTACAAGGATGGTTTTGGCATTAAATAACCCATGAATGTTGGTATGCCAGTAAACAAAGAAACCAAACCAAACTACTTGAAATGAAACTGGCAATTTGAGTTCAAATCCTGCATGAAGCAGTTTAGATTTTGCTTTGCACTAATTCCTTTGGGAAAGGCCAGAATCCATTTCTTCTCCCCACCGCTACAAGCTATTGATAAATAGGAGGGTGGACGGGGTTCTTTAGTCTTAGCTTGGTAACCAGTCTAAAAGATGGGAAACTGAATTCAAACCAGTTTTCCTCTCCTTAAAGATTGGCCTTGTGTCACATTTTGCTTATGAAAGAGGGTTTGGATAGATACGAGGATCATTAAATAAGTTTCCAGACTTTTTCGTTTGGACACTTTTATTGATAGTACACACATGAAACTCTAGTCCCCTTGGAAGTAATCTCCTCCAGCTGCAATGCACTAGTTGTACTTCTGGAAGGTCCCATGGAAGTCGTCATGTGTGAGCATGTCAATGACCTATGTCACAGCCTCTTTTATCTCCTTAATTGTCTCATAATGACAGCCTATGAGCTTTGGGAATAACCAAAAGTTACAGGGAGCAAGGTTTGGACTAGAGGGAGGCTGAAGAACTTTCTTGATGCCCATCTTGGTCAAATAGTCTGTGACAAGGATGGAGTTGTGGACTGGTGCATTATCCTTGTGGAAATGCCACTGACCTGATTTGAAGTGTACTGGCCTCTTCCCAAGGAATCTCTTCCGGAACTCCCTTAAAACCTCAGCATAATAACCCTAACCCTAACTCTTTGGCCAATCAACTGTGGTGTATTGACTTCCTTACTCCTGCCACACCTCTCATCATCCCTCACAGACTCCGTGCCTTCCTTGAATCTCTTATGCCACTCAAAAACTGATGCTCAATTTATGCAAGATAGTTGAAAAGCAGTCTGAAGCATTCCATACGTTTCTGTGGCATTTTTTCCAAGTTTAAAACACAATTTTATTGCATATCGTTCTTCTAAAGTGTCCCGATGTCCAGATTGCATTTTTAAAATTCCCCAGCTGTGACAATCAGGCTTTAGTAGGGTGTATTCCAATTGCTGCTGTAGCTGTTCATTTGAATCTGAAATCATAAAAATTAGTCAGTCATCTCATAAGATATATAGCAATAACATACTTAATTTTCAAGAGTCTACGACAATTTTAAATACCTGTATAAAAAAAAGTCTGGAAACATATTGAAGGCCCCCCCCTACATATAACTACTACTCTCTACAACTGTTACTATTAGGGTTCTTTAGGTTTAGTAAGTCAACTAATCCAGGAGAAAGAAAAGTTTGAATTCAAACCAATTGTGTACTGCTTAAAAATTGACCTTGTGTTGCAAGCTGTTCATAGTGGAAAGGTAAGATAAACACACGTGACTGGATGAAAATTTGAGGGTTTTTTTTTTTTGATAGTAAATATAATTTTCTGTTTTGTAAATATTTTGCTTTTTACTGCAATGTATGTCATATTTTCTTCTGCATGGCTTGGAAACAAATTATACAATTAATTTAGATAATTTAATCTACTTTTTTTTAAAGAATAATCTAAAAAAACTGTTTGTTTAGCTATGAAATAATGATCGAATGAAATTTTTTTTTGCCTTGTCTGTTATTAGCTTATTTACTGCTAAAAGGCACCAAAGTAAACATCTTTTTGGTGCGTTGATTTCATCAGGTTCACCAGGAGTCAATTTTTTCATTTGATGTAATTCTTATTCTTTTTTTTACTATTATCAATTGAATTATTAGTTATTGAGTCAGGTATTTTATTTTGGGAATGGAAACTAAACGGTTATTTAATGAATTTTTCCTCAATATTATGTAAAAACTGCTTTGTGTCTTGTCTATCATTAGTTTATTTACTGCTAAATTAAAAGAAAAACAAAGTAAATATCCAATGAATGTGCCAATTCAATAATTTTTCTCAGAGGTTGTAGAAAAAGCAGTAGAAATAATTTTTACAATAAAAATGCTGTGGAAATAAAAAAAACGAAAATGAACAACCGCATACAATAATTTTTGTCAGGTGTGGTAAAAAGAAACACATGGACACACACACATATATATTTGTGTCCGTGTGTGTCATCAAAATAGAAGAAATGCTCTCATTCAAAATAATAGAGTTAACTACAATACCTTTCCTGAAGAAAATTTATTGCCTCACTCATATGAGTCTAAGAATATTGTTTACCAGTTTTGCAATGCCAGACATTTTCATTCAGATGGTAAATTCAGTAATTGCTTTCCCAACGTAAGATAATACTTTCTTACCAAAGAGAATCACGAAAAGATATGATGAGAAAATTCAGGGAAACCAAACATTTCAAAGAGAACTTCAGGTATTACAATTCCATACTTTATTTTCAATAGGAGCACAAATATCAGATGCTACTCATATATATATAATCCTTTTTGGTCCATATACATATATATATATATATATGTGTGTGTATGTGTGTGTGCATGTGTTTTAGTTTAGCTTCTTTATTCAATGGCATATCAACCTTTGTTGACAACTAGCTTATTGTTCTAGAGTATTCGCCTATGGTCCAGGTGACCTGGGTTCAATCACAGGTCAAGTCATACCAAAGACTTTAGAAATGGTATTTGATACCTCCTTGCTTAACACTCAGCAATATAAGTTATGTATCAAGGGTAAAGTGGAGCAATCCAGGGAAAGGAGTAGTGCCCTCCCCTATACCTCAGTGTAGTAGCTATTGAAAAGGGGGCCTTCTGGTTGCCCCCTCCCTCAACTGTGGTCCCCAACTTTACTTACTATCCTTGTAGAAAAACAGTAATGGTATAATTTAACCCATAGCTGGAGGAGGTTATTACCTTTCCAAAAGAGCATTTGTCTGAAAGTGAATGTAATAGTTCAACTGAAGTTCAGACTCACTTGCTACATTGTTGCTGTCCAGCATGTTAGACATTATGACATGGGGACTCTGCCTCCATATATATATATTGTCATCCACAGACAGACTGCTTCATTGTATTCCAATTCTTCAGCTGGGGCTGCTGAATACACAGACTGCATTTCTGTTGTGGGGTAAGACTCCTCGAAGGTATGACCTGGATATGACACAAAACAATCTGATAGTGAGGCTTCAGTAATGCTGGAGCTTTGGGGCATGCAGAGTACCCTTTTATTGCCATTGCTCCCAGGTCCACTCTGGTCCGGAGTGGTAGCACCTAATAGAGTCCTATCTATTGGTTAAATAGAACTAAACAGTGTACTTATGTTAAACTGAATTGTTTAAAATAGAACTACTGTCTTTGATATTTAAACTGAGTTCTTAGGTTAAACTGAATTGTTTGAAATAGAACTGTTGATATGAATAAAAATGGATTTGGCATTAGATAACCAATGTTTGTTGATATGCCATAAAACTAAACCAAACCAAACCATGTTCATCAAACATGAGATTAAATCAGAAATATTTGTGCCAGTCAGTTACAGTTATAATAAATAGTGGATATTGATTGTTAGAAGTACTCTTCCACTGTTTGACCCCTCTATTGTAAAGGTTGGGATTTTAGATCAGCCATATAAGTTACACGTTAGTTTTGCAGAGATTTTTTCAGGTTTAAAACATCAACTTGAGTTCAAATGATTTACAGTGTTGTTAAAGAGAAATAGATGTTGAACTTGGAGTTATCTAACTTGGTAGCTCTTTACATATGGTTGTCTCCCTTGTTTTGTAGATATTAGTTCTCAAATAAACGTGGCATACAGCTAAGTATGTGTTGTGTCTGTGCTACAGTATTGGTAGTGAAAGCTGTCTTGTTTTGTGCGACAGAAATTATCATTGTTCAATGTATGTTGAAACACATTTGAAAGAAAGATGACTTCCTTTTCAAAACAGCCATCTATTTTGTAAAGTGAAGAGTTGTATACTGAATGGATGCAAGATATAAGAGATATGGTCTCTATTCATGGATTTACCCAAAGAAAAGCAGAGCCCAGCAGTATTTTTGTCACTACTTCAGAACATATGTAAATGTGGTTGACATTTGGTGATAATGGGTAATTATAGACAAGATAAATGAAATTTATCTATGCTATGGAGACGCTATGCCATTCAAGGATTTCTATTTACATCAACTCCTGCGGTCTTTTTATAAAAAGAGGTGATGTAAACTACTTTTCGGTATGGTACATATTTTTGTATCAAAAATTTCCTAAATTTGGAATTAATTTGCCATGAGGAATTCAAGCCTTTTTGGTTTTAAATACAGCAAAGGTATCGGAAAAGACATTTTGTGATTTGTTCTCATGCCCTGATCCATTCAATAGGGTCCCATCTATCAGTTAAACAAAAGTTGACCAACCAACCAACTAACCAACCAACAAAGCAACGAACCTACCAAACTACTAACCAATCAACTATCAAACCAACTTACCAAAAAAACCTGCAACCAACCAAGCAACCAACCAAGCAACCATTTGGTGAAAAAATTGAAAAAAATGATAGTTTGATAGACATGGATAAAAAAAGAAAAGTGGAAGATTTTTTTTTACATTTTTCTGCTAATTTTGCCATCCAATTTATTAGGTAGGAAGAAAGTGTCGATACCAACCCATGTGGTCGAACATGGATCTCCTGGCAACAAATGTTTCCATTGAATGAATTGTGCTCCTAGGGTCATGTGACCATGAATATCTAATACATAAAGCATTCAGACATAAGTCTGAGGTATTCAATTCAGGTTCTGGATTTGGTATCAAGTATTCGGTTTTACTCAGAAATTTACTCAGAAACAATATCTTCATTGACATACATGAAGAGATAGTTTCTGAGTAAATTGCTCGAGAGAATTATTTTGAGAGTATTATCGTCTATTATTTGAAGGATTCGATAAGTACATTGATTTTACTCAAAGATACAGGAATGTTATAACTCGTTAACAAGTTACAGAAGTTCCCTTCAGAAAAGCATTATAAAAGTGACAAGAAAGTTTTTGTCCGAACTAACATTACAAAACAAGTCAATTCCTTTTATTTAGTGTAGATGAGAACTTCAGATAGTGCACATACACACACACACACACACACACACACACAGATATATATATATATATATATATATATATGAATGTATGTCTATGAATTAAGTGGACTGAAGCGATTTTTAAGCTGTTTACACTCATCAGCTGGAACTAATACATCATTTTACAACTTATTCCATTGCGGTATGAGAAGCTTGTTTTAGCAAACCCAGGTGGCCCCACCTGGTGGGTAACTTGTACAAGAGAGTTAGAAAGAAACAGGGATAATTAAATGAGATTTCATACTCTTTCTCACTCTTTCTTTTTCTCTCTCTTTTTCCCTTCCTGCCTCTTTTTTCCCTCTCTCCCTCTCTATCTATGTATAAACATACTCATACACATATACACATATAAACACACAAAAACAAACACACACACACACACATGTAAGTGTATGTGTATGTGTGTGGGATAAGTGTTTGTGTACGTCTATGTATGAGCATGCCTATGAAACTTGTATATATATATTTAGTGTAAAACTTGTTCAACTTTTCGTTTCATTTAAAAATTCATTCACTCTAATGAAGGTTTAAAAAATCATCCTTGGTGAATAATCTGATAAATAAGATCATCCTTAGAAGAACTGTTTTTTCATATTTGTACATTTACATATTGTTGGATTTACTTTCAGTTTTTCCCAGATAGATATATATATAAACACACTGACACACAGACAAACATACACACATATGTAAGTGTTTGTGTGTGTGTATGTGAGTGTGTCTGTGTTTGTGTGTCTTTGTTTGCACTTGGCCTTGTGTATGCTTCTGGTCATCTGTCTTGATGGTTAGGTGGAAAGATTAGAAATAAGTATTCCCTAATATATATAGATATATATACATACGCACAAAAGGGTTAGTCAATAAATAAAGGGATATTTTTTAAAAAAGCAAAATAATATTTTTTTCAAAAGTTTTTTTCCCTAAATCTAAACACTGCATTATGACAGTGAATCAAACAAAATGCTATAGGCTTGAACAGAGGTCTGTCATCAAATTTTTGGTGGTTGAGAAATGTAAACCATGTGAAATTTGCTGAAAAATGTGTGATGTATACATATAAATATACTTTAGTAAAAAAATATTTACATGTTGGTTAAAAATGTGTTTGCTACTACAAGCCTGAGATGAAAAGACACTCCATGCGTTGGAAATATGCTGACTCTCCAGTAAAGAAAAAGTTCTGGGAGCAGTGATCAGTAAAGAAGGCTTTGCTGACAGTCTTCGGGGATATAAAAGGACCTATCACTATTGATTTCCTTGAAAATACTGCTATTGTAAACAGTACTTTCAAATGTTGCTTTCTTCAGGTAAAATTCACTTTATTTACTGAATGACTCTTATATGTATATATATATACATATATATGTACATAATGCAAAGCTCTTCGAATGAATTGAGCACTCTGGTATCCGGTAAGGTATAATGTAAACAAACGAACGCTACTTCTTAATACCTTATTATTCTCAAGCTGACATGGTACACTAGTTGGATGAGTGGTATGATACTAAGTCTAACGTAAAGTTGGGTGGGTTCAATCCCAGCTTCAAACGTCCTACATGTCTAGCCACACTAAAGAGTTGTGATACAACGAAACAGTCTGTCTGTGGAAGACAATATATATATGTATATACATACAAATATATATGTACATATATATATATATATATATATATATGTATATATGTACATACATATATATATATATATGTACATATATATATATATATATATATATATACACACACGCACATATATATATGCGCGCGCACACACACACACACACACACACACACACATATATATATATATATATATATATATATATATATATATATATATATAAAAACATCACAGGACCATTGGCTTAGTGAGTAGTGTGTTCACCAATGGTCTGGGAGCCAAGGTTCAATACCAAAGATTCAAAAAATGGTACATGGTACCTCCTTGCTTAACACTCAGCATTATATAGTAATAGTAGCTATTAAAAAGGGAGCCTTTGTGTGGCCCTCGATGACTTTATGTATAACACAGATACATGAAAAATATACCAAAGTATAAAAGACATTCTTGTGCATGCACTGAGATAAATACACATTTATTAATGAATATATCAAATAAGGAAGAAAAACAACAATAAAACAATACTGTGAAATTATCAATTTTTAATTAGCATTAATGTTCTGATAATGGTGGGAATAAATAGTCAAATTCTGTGAAATTATTCTGTCTGTAATCATTTACTTAGTATTGCTTTGGTGTAACATTTATCGTTATGGAAAATTAAGTTGGTAACTCATGCTAAAATTCTGTATGAGGCTGTATACATTTCATGATTAAACCTTTGCAAAAGGCATGAATTCATTTTTCCTGCCACCTAGCTATGGGTAAATAGTAGGCAAGAATAAAATTTTACTTCACAAGAAGATCACAGCCCAGTTGGCTGGGGCTGTAGAATACACCAACTGCATCTCTGCAGAGAGATAAGACAAACCCCGCAACCAGTGTCCTGGATACAACACTAAACAATCTGATGGTGAGGCTCCAGTCCTAGAGCTTTGGAGTATGCGGAGTACCCCTTCAGTGCCATTACTCCCTGGTCCATTTTATATGGTAGTAGCTGTTAGGGTTCCATCTGTGGGTCAAAAGTTCACCTACCTAGGCAGCAGTGCCTCATCGACCAAGACAGACATTGACACATGACTAACAAAGGCATAGACAGTTATCAATAGGCTATCGGTCATATGGAAGTTAGACCAGACCAATAAAATGAAAAGCAGTTTTTTCCAAGCAACGATTGTGTTGATACTGCTATATGGATGCACTATATGGACACTAACTAAATGGCTGGAGAAAAAGCTTGATGGCAGCTACACAAGAATGCTGCAAGCAATACTGAACAGGTCCTTGAGGCAACACCTCACAAAGCAGCAGCTGTACGGCCACCAACCTCCCATCATGAAAACTATCCAAGTTAGACCAACCAGACATGCAGGTCACTGCTGGAGAAGCAGGGACGATCTCACAAGTGATGTATTCCTATGGACCCTTTCACATGGGTGAGCAAAAGCAGGGCGACCAGCTCAAACCGACATGTAGCAGCACTGTGAGGATACAGGGTGTAGCCCTGATGACCTGCCAGAAGCGATGAACGATAGGGAAAGGTGGCGAGAAAGGGCCAGGGATATCAGTGCTGATAGCATGACAAGATGATGATTTTCTGATAACCGTGTGAAAATGAATGACAGAAGTTGAATTGAGCTATAAGTCCTACATAGTGATAATTGGAATAATTCAATTATATGCAAATCAATTAATAATATCGATTAGAATTACTTGTGTCAAATCATCATCATCATCATGTCATGCTGCCAGCACGGATATCCCTGACCCTCTCTCGCCACTTCTATCGATCGTTCATTGCCTCTGGCAGGTCTTCAGGGCTACATCCCGTATCCTCACATAGCTGCTGAATGTATGTTCGAGCTGGTCGTCCTGCTTTTGCCTGGCCATATGTGGGGGTCCATAGGAGTACATCCCTTATGAGCTCATCCCTGCTTCTCCAGCAGTGTCCTGCATGTCTGGTTCGTCTAGCTTTGATAGTTTTCGTGATGGGAGGCAGGTGGCCGTATAGTTGGTGCCTTGTGGGATGTTGCCGCCAGGACTTGTTCAATATTGCTCGCTGCATTCTTGTGTAATTGCCATCTAGTTTCTTCTCCAGCCGTTTATTTAGCGTCCAAGTAGTGCATCCATACAGCAGTATCGATACGACCACTGCCTGGAAGAAACTGCATTTCATTTTATCAGTCAGGTCCGATTTCCATACGATTGATTGCCTATCAATAGCTGTCCCTGCCTTCGTTTGCCACATGTTGATGTCCTTTTCGGTTGATGAGACACTGCTTCCAAGGTAGGTGAATTTGTCGACTAGTTTCATGGAGGTTCCATCTAGTGTGGAGATGTCGCCTGTGTGATTATAGCACATATATTCCGTTTTGTGTGCATGGAGGCCAATGCCTGCGGCGGCTCTCTCCAAACTATGCAGTAGTGTTTCGGCTTGGTTGGGTGTATTTGCCAGAATCGCTATGTCATCGGCGTAGTCGGCATCGGTAATTGTTTTTACAGGATACCTTCTGCTTCTTTTCTTTGTCAAATAGCAATGCTTAAAACCATTTAACTGTGTCTAAACAAATGAGTTCTGGGTTGTTTAAAAATTATGATGCCGACAAACTATTTGCTTACAAATTATATATATTTGATATATTTAGTTTAATATATCTATTACTGTATCATTATGTAAGGTTATTAATGAAAGTTTAAATCTAATTCAGTATAAAATCTGTAATTTAGTTCAAAATGTAATTAAAAAATAAAAAATAAAAAAATTTTTTTAAATAAATTTCCTACATTTCTAACCGAAATTAAAATTTAAAACGGAAGTGGGCTTAATGAGGAGATAAGTCTTCACCCCTCTTCTATCCCCTCCCACTTTTCTGTGTCTATTCTAGTTTTTTTATCTAAAAGATCTGAAAAAGTCCTGTTAATTTTTTTTCGTGTTTTTGGAAATTTCAAAAATGCATAACAGGATGGAAATAAATTTATAATCCTATGTGACCGGTTTTGTTTGATTTTTCTTAAAAAATTTTATATATATATATATATATATATATGCATTGACAGGATTTGGCATTATATAAACCACAATTGTTGATATGCTGCAAAACCCAACCAATTGACAAAATGATTACATTTATGATAAGTCAAATTATATCTAGCAAATAAATGACTATGAATTTGATAATATCTTTGTTCAATAATTATTGTTATATTTGTTCATAAATTTTGTTCAATTCTTTGTCCAATAAACATTTTTATATTTGTTTATAAATTTTGTACACAAATTATGATATTATGAAACAGTATATTTTAAATTTATGTAACATCTAATAATTCTAATTTAAAATATGTTGTATTTAGCATATAAGTGATTGAGGATATTTAATGAATATTAGTTTTCAGTATCCAACTATACGGCCACCTGCCTCCCATCACGAAAACTATCCAAGTTAGACGAGCCAGACATGCAGGACACTGCTAGAGAAGCAGGGACAAGCTCATAAGTGATGCACTTCTATGGACCCCCGCATATGGCCGATCAAAAGCAGGATGACCAGCTTGAACATACATACAGCAGCTATGTGAGGATACGGGATGTAACCCTGAAGACCTGCCAGAGGCGATGAACGTTAGGGAGAAGTGGCGAGAGAGGGTCAGTGATCTCCGTGCTAGTGGCACAACATGATGATGATGATGATGATGATGAGTTTTCAGTATAATAAAATTCAAGATCATAATAATTTATTTGGGAGCAATAGTTTTTATTCAAGTCCTATTGATGGTTGGGCAATTGTTTTGTGTTAGCATCATTTTGTGAAAGAAATATTAACTTTTTTACTCCCCTAGAATCTATAGTTATTATATGAATTCTTAAGCGGAAACATACCAACCTTGTCAGTTGGAGCTGGAGAATATTCCAACTTCATTGTCACAGAAGGGTAAGACTTCCCAACAGGGCCACCTGTTTGGTATGGTTGGTGACCCATGATGCTGATGATAGAATCCTGGTGGCTGGGCAGTCCTTAATCTGGCAACCAAAATAGACACATGACCTGAAACACTCTACTTTGGCTCTTACTGGGTTAGACAAGCAATCGAAAATGCCCAATCAAATCAATTGGCTGTTTATGTTAAGCATTAGCACCTATATGATTGTCCCCACAATAATCTTCAACTTCCTCTTGTGACAAATGAGTATGCAACCTTATTTCATCTTAAAGGTATAAGATGGCAATAGTTGAGGGTCACTTGCACTGAGATAGCAATACATAAAACCATTTAACTGTGTGCAAACAAATGATTAGAATGAAATAAAATTATTATTACTATTAGATCGCAATACTTGAAACCATTTAAACTGTGTGCAAACAAATAATCAATGTTAAATAGAATTATTATTATTTGATAGCAATTTTTTAAACAATTCAGTTTTGTATGCAGTTTAGTTTTATTTAACTCATAGATAGGGCGCTATCAGGTGCTACCATTCCACAGAGGAGAAATGGCAATGAAAGGGTGTTCTGCATTTGCCAAAGCCCCAGCATCACTGGAACATCACCATCGGATTGTTTAGCATCATATCCAGGACACTCGTTAGGGAGTTTTTACCCCTCTGCAAAGGTGCAGTTAGTGTATTCTACAACCATTTAATTGTGTGCAGAAATTGAATTATTGGTGTTACAAAGCAATACTTGGAAACATTTGCTGTACAAATGGTTGAATACAGTTGAATAAGATTATTAGTGTTAGATTGAAAAACTTGAAACCATTTAACTGTGTGCTAACAAATGATTAATAGTAAATTGATATATTTGTTTAAGACAGAGTTATTCGTTTAGGTCACAATGTCCATTTCTCACAATAGTAACTAGTGTACAGCAAGCACTTCCTAAGCATATGTGCATGCACATGCACATGCACTTAGTATGACTGTTATCAGCACTAGAAATAGATTCTGCAATCTGAGTTCAAATCATGAATGAATCTGTTTGTATATCACTTTGTGCTAATGCTCTTGGGAAAGGCATGAATCCATCTGTTCTCTCAACAGGTAAAGGTAATTAGTGGGGCAAACTGGGTTGCTTATCTTTGTTGTGGCAACCAGTCTAGGAGAAAGAAAACTCTGAATTCAAACCAGCTGAACTCCAGCTGAAAAAAAAAACTTGTGTCATATCCTACTTGTGCTGCATGGTTTGGATGATTCCATTCTCCCACATCCACTCTGACCCAGACCAAACCAACCTGTAAGGGTCCCATCTGTGGATCTTTTAAATCCGTTTGAGATAATCAAGTGTTTACCTGTTTAAATTGTGGGAGTCCCATTGATGTCATAATGGTTGGTTGGTTGGTTGGTTTTTATGGCATTTGATGTCATAGATAACGTGCTGGATTTCAACATTGTTATAAGTGACTTTGAACAGCAGTTTTGCTGTTATCTTCACTTTCAAACTAATAGTATTAGGAAAGACACAAACCCTTTTATCCCTTCCAGTTATTGGTTAAATATCACTACTACTGTTCTTCTACTAGGACGGTTTTAGGATTAGATAACACATAAAGGTTGATATACCATTAAACAAAGAGACCTAATCAAAAACTGTTTAAAATGATTATGAAGATACATTCTTATACAGTTTATAAATGGAGACAATAATTGTGAAAATGATTTTGGTGTAAAATAACCAATGGTTGACATGATACAAAACCAACCAACCAGACAACCAAGAAATTTTAGACTAATCTGAAATATAAAGAATGAAGGTTACTTTAGAAAATATACTTGTAGATAATCTATATTTTATAAAGAAAGCCTGTTTTGAATTGCTTTTATTCTTTATTTTATATACCTACATTTATATGTAAGCAGAGGAAGTCTTACCAAAATATTGGCAATATCACCATGACTTCCATTTCTTAATCTAAAAGTGCTTATAAATAAGTTGTGTTGCTGTCTTACCTTCCTCCTGAATATATATGAACATGCAGGTGTGCATAGATAGATAGATAGATAGATAGAAGCCGTATTTACGTGAATACAGTACAATTTTTAATATAATGTGACTCCTACTTTTTGTAGCCAAAAATCAGTAATGGATTTATCATCTTACACAATACAAACTGGAATAGAATGAATAGATGCTTATGTTTCTGTGAAACAAATTGAGTTTAACTGCAAATTTTAAAAGATAGGAATTCAAATGATTATTAAAATAATTCAATCCTAAATAAGATAAAATGATTAAAATAATAATAATAATAATAATAATAATAATAATAATAATAATAATAATAATAACAATGATAATACTAATAAAAAAATGATAAAATAATGCAAAAAGCCTGAGTTATTTTATTTGTTTCTTTGTTATTGCTACAACACGAAATGAAGAGATTGACATAGATAGATAGATAGATAGATAGATAGATAGATCTATACTTACATGCATACATAGTATCATATTTATGTTGTTTGAGTAAAACACAATCTAGTATATAATGTGATAGCCACATTTTCAGCAAAAAATAAATATATATATTTATCCAAGATATAATTTAATACTGAAATATAAATAATAGATGTTTATCTTTTTTAAGAAACTAATATTATGTCACTGCAGATTTAGAAATACGTCTCAAAATATATAAGTTCAAGTCATTTTATTTGTTTAATAGTCTGTCATTACCACATTGCAAAAAAAATCTTCATTTTCACTATGTTGTCCTATCAATTATATATATATAAAAATATATATATATATATATATAAGCAGGATTTGGCATTGAATGATCCACAAGTGAATAGTTTGTCAATAAATTTATTTTTAGAGTATATGTAATAATCTTTAGGAAATAATAGAACAGATCAGTTTAACCCATAGATGGGATCCATAGATGTGATTACTTCCAGTTCCACTGTCCTCATTCCCTAAAGCTTCAGGATAGAAGTCTCTCACCCAAATGCAGTTTAGTCTCATACACAGGACACTCATTGGAAGGGGTATCTTACCCCCACTGCTCAAATGCAGTTAGCATATCTACAGCCCCACCCAACAAGGCATCTGGTGGAATCAGTAACAAATGGCTTTAGCAGAAACTAATGAAGAGATATGATATATTTTGGATTATTTAGTTGAATATAAGCTTAGGATGAAAGTTAAAATTGATTGAAATTAATTAATAATTAACTAATTAATATTTAAATCTCCAGTTTGATTGGAATTTATCTACATGATAAAGGACCAAATGATTATATAATAAAAAAAGTTATTCTTAACCTCAACAATAATGAGCCCAGTCCGCTGGGACTACAGAATACTCTGACTGCATCTTTGTAGAAGGGAAGGACTCCACCAACAAGTCTCTTGGATATGACACTAAATAATCTGATAAGGCTCCAGTAATGCTGGAGTTTTGCTGGGTTCAATTCCAGGTCGCGTCATACCAAAGACTCAAAAAATGGTACTTGATACCTCCTTGCTTTCCACTCAGCAATATAAGGTACATTTCAAGGGTAAAGTAGAGCAATCCGAGGAAAGGAGTTGTGCCCTTCCTTACACCTCTGTGTAGTAGCTATTGAAAAGGGAGCCTTCGGGTTGCCATCGACTATGGTCGCCAACTTTACTTTTACTTTTTGGGAAATGTGGAGTACCCTTTCATTGCCCTTGCCCCCAATTCCACTCTGACCTGGTGTGGTAGCACCTGATAGGGTCCTGTCTATGGGTCAAATAGAACTGTTTAACATTCAAACTGTGTTCAAACAAATCACTTATGGTAATTTGAATTGCTTGAAATAGAACTGTTTTTACATTTAACTGGGTGTAAACAAATGACTGATGTTTAATGGAATTCTTAGTGATACACAGCAGAACTTAGAACCATTTTACTTTGACTACTAAATTGAATGGTTACAAATAGAACTGTTTGATCTTTTAATTGTGTGTTTGTACAAAATGTGTTTACAAATCATATATTTAATATATTTGTAAAAACAGGATTTGGCATTAAATAACCAGCAACAGTTGATATGCCATAAGATCAAACCAAACCAAATTGCTCCAACAATAATGTTATCATCATGTTTTCATGTGGATATACTTAAAACTTTTTTCTATAGGAGGTGTAATGGTTGCCGTCATAAGAAACAGATTTGGCAATCTGAGTTCAAATGCGGATCAAGACTGTCTGCAGTCTACATTGCATTAATATCTTTGAGAAATACCTAACTATAGATAGATAGTAGGGCAGACTGGGCTCTTTAACATCGGTATGCAACAAGTCTTGGGAAGGAGGGGTTGGTAAATACATACATATATATATATGTGTATGTATACATATACAAATTTCATTGAATATAATAGACATTTTCTGTCTACATATTTTCTTGTTAATCCTTTCATATTGCCGTATTGATTTTATAGTATTTGGTGGGAATTGATGGATATATTTTCCATAATTGTTTATTTCCCAAGTACTTTCTGTCTGATTTTGGGCCATCATCAAAGCACTACATATTAGAAACATGCAACCCAAACTTAACAGAATTAATTTTTCAAACCAGTGTTAATGTACTTAAATGTCTTTAGCTACTGACACTATTTATTGAACAATTTTAAAAGTAAACGCTACACACTGCACCAGTCCAGATGCTCTTCTTACAAAGTAATAATGTACATACAAAAGTTACATCACTTTTGTAATACATCCTCCCCTGATGATGGCCCAAAGTTGGGCAGAAAGTACTCAGGAAATAAACAATTATGGAAAATATATCAATCAATTCCCACCAAATATCATAAAAACCAAAATGGCAATATGAAAGGATCAACAAGAAAATATGTAGACAGAAAAAATCTTATATTCAACGAAATTTGTATTAATGAAGAAATGCTGCCAAAATATACATATATATATATATATATATTCTTATATGATTCAAGGAGGAAATCCAAAGGGTAGGAGTGCTCAATATGAGTGCTCAATACTAACAGCTATTGATGTATGATTAATTTGGGATGAATGATACATCATTATGAATTTATTTCAGCCTCTTATAAATTCTTATAAGTTTAACTTATAAGTTTTTTTAAAAAACCTTCTTCAGATGAAATATTCAAAATTTTAATTTGACATTTTCATATTGTTTCCAGCGAGAATGGAATTTGAAAAAATTCTTTATTTTTATTTTCTTAAATTTAAAACAATTTATTTTTTCTATTTATTAAGTAAGAAAAAATTAATAAAAGTTGAAGATAATATCTCAAATATTTTTTTCATATATATATATATATATATATATTTTTTTTTTTTAAATACCATTACCCCAAATTTATATACTATAGAACATTAAAAAATTAAAAAACCTAATCTGGAAAAAGTAATTCTTGGTATGTCACATTTTTAAAAATCCATAAAGTTTGTCTTCTACTTTTATTGAGACTATTATGTTTAATCAATATTAAAAAAATATAAGGAAAAAAAAATAATAAGTTAAACTTATAAGAACTTAAAAGAGCCTGAAATAAATCTATAATGATACAAAGAAAGTGAATTTTTTTCTTTTGATCTTTATATAAATGTATCTTCGAATGAATTGAGCACTCTGGTATCCGGCAGGGTAGAAAACGAAAACAAACGACGCTGCTGCTGCTGCTGCTGCTGCTACATAATACCTTATAATTCCTTAGCCAACGTGGTACGCTTGTTGGCTGAGCGGTCGGATACTAAGTCTAACGTAAAGTTGGGCGGGTTTCAATCCCAGCTTCAAGCGTCCAACGTGTCTTGCCACACTGAAGAATTGTGATACAACAAAACTGACTATGGATGACAATATATATATATATATATATATATATATATATATATATTCGTTAAATTTCTTGCATTCTACCCAATGTAATATCATAACTGTCTACAGGGTTTAGAATATACTGATTTGGTTTGGTTGGATTTTATGGCCTATCAACCATTATAGGTTATTCAATACCCAATCCTCTTTATACATATTTTTTAAATATATACAGGGTGGAGTGATAAAATTGTCGCCCTAGAAAAGACAACATGATTCCATTTCCGTTTAATGAAAACCGGTTTTCTTTTTTTGTTACAGACCATCTACTAGTTGGCCAGTTGTGTACAAATCCCAAGAGCGATAAGAGCCTTCTATCATGTCTGAAAGTGACACAATGTTCAACGAGCGAGATCGGAGATGCTCCGCTGTACAACTCATGCACTCTACCGATCCAAGTTATGACAACAGGACTATTGCCAGCCCCCTCAAAATGCAAATCCGGACAGTTCAACGTGCCCAGGGTGATGACAACAAAGTTTCCGGCTATGGTTATGGTCTTTGGTGTGGTTTCAAGTGAGGGCCACATCATGCCACCTCACATCTTCAAAGTCAGCTTCAAAGTCAAGTGTACCTGGATGTGCTGAAGAGTGTGGTGATCCCCTGGTGCAATCAGGTAGCCAGTGGCAGACCCTGGGTGTAGTAGCAGGACTCGGCGCCGGCCCACAAGTCCAAAGAGACCCAGGCTTGGCTTCAGAAGGAGTGCTACGACTTTGTACCCATTTCTCACTGGCCCCCCCTCCTCCCCCGACCTGAACCCACTGGACTACTTCGTTTGCTCATATGTCGAGAACATCGCCAACATGACCTCCTACAACACCAAAGCCAGCCTGATCGCTACCATCCGCTGAGTATTTGCCGAGCTCCCGCCAGCGCTTATGGAGAAGGCATGGTCCCTGTTCTGGATCTGTATCGAGGTGGTGATTGATGCTGAAGGCGGCTACATTGAATAGATGTCAGCTCTACTACATAATCAAGTTACCTGAACTGATTTTTTCAATAAAAGTTTTAAAATAAACTTGAAGTGTTGTTTTCTTTAGGACAACAATTTTATCGTTCCACCCTGTATGATTTGGTTTGGTTGGGCGTTATGGCATATCAACCATTGTCGGTTATTTAATGCCAAATCCTTTTAATACATGTATATTAAATTTTTGATTAATATCTTTAAATGTGCCTGGGCTCATGTTTTTCACACAGTTAAATGGTTTCACTTATTTATATCTAAGTTGAATACACAGTTGCATGTAAAACAGTTCTATTCCTAGCAATTCATTGTAGCATAAGTTCAGTTTTTGTTTACACACAGTGAAATGTAAAAATAGTTCTATCCCAAATAACTCAGTTTAGCATAAGTGCACAGTTTAAATGTCAAACCATTTTGACCCATGGATAGGACCCTATCAGGTGCTACCATTCTGGGCTAGAGAGGACCTGGGAGCAATGGCAATGAAACCGTACTCTGCATTCCCCAAAGCTCCAGCATCACTAGAGCCTTCCTATCAGATTGTTTAATGTCCTATCCAGGACACTTATTAGGGTTTTTTTTACCCCATCTGCAGATATGGACTTGGTGTATTCTACAGCCCCGGCCAAAAGGACCAGTAGAATATACTGACTGTATCACAGAGAGTTAAGACCTCCACAAAAGGGGGTTCTGGGTATGATAGTAATTTTCATCTGATAGTGAGGTTCTCATTCTGAAGATGTGAGGAGTATGGAGTACCCCTTTCATTGGCATTACTCCCAGGTCCACTCTGACCCACAGTGATAATACTTGTTAGGGTTCCATGGGTCAAATAGATCTTTTTGCAAAATATTTATATTAGTTGGTAATGATTGAAATCATATGAATTTATGCAAAATAAACAACACAAAATATCTAGATATGAATTTACAATGAACGCAATTCCTTAACCTCAAAGCATAAAATAACTCAAGATTGGCTGACAGGCTACTAAAATAAATCTATCAATCAATCTCCAATGTAATTATTTGATTGGAATACTTGAAACCATGCAACTTTGTATTAGATAGGAATACTTGAATATCATATAACTGTGCAAAAAAAACTCTTTAGAAACATCTACACAAAAAAATGGAGGCATGAATGTACAATGAACATCATTCCCTAACCTCTAGGCATAAAATAATCCTACACAGGTTGACATGCAATTAGAATAAATCAATCAAAATATAAATGAACTGCTAAAATGATGAAGCATAAAGAAACTACAATTTTTTTTCAAGTACATACCAAGGTCACCCTTTTCTTGAGGTTACACCCTACTGCAGGGGGTACAGTCAGCATATTCTAAGACCTACAAGCAGAGTATACACATTTTTTGAATAATTGTACTTACATGAAAAAAAATTCCAAGAAAGAATCAATATTGTAATTTTTTGGGGAAACTAAGCAATCTTTGATTTGGTTCTTTACAACCCATGAAAGCTAATATGCCAGTTTAATGGCATATTAGCTTTCATGGGTTATTCAGTGCCAAAACCATCCTTGTAGAAAAACAGCTGTGATAATATTTAAACCATTGATGAGAAAAATAAGGGTGTTCATGCCTTTCCCAAGGGCATTGACTGGTGGAGATCTTTGAAGATTTTTCAAGCATCTCTTTTCCAGTTTTTATTGATTTTCTGTTTGCTCTTTGCCAATTCAGTTACTGGCGACTGTAATCAGTCTTTCTTTGCCCTTTTAAATGTATTTCTTAAGTCCTTGTATTGATGCATCTTCCTCCTTTTTTTCTTAACACTTACGTGGTGCATTCAATAAGTTTCCTGACATTTTTGTACAGGCATTAAAAATTGTCATAGTAAATTCAATATGTTATGGCTATACATCTTATGAGATGAGTGACAAATTCTTATGATTTCACGTTCAAATGAACAGCTACAGTAGCAATTGGAATACACCCTACCAAAGCCTGATTGTCACAGCTAGTGTATTTCAAAAATGCAATCTGGACGTGAGGACTCCTTAGAAGAACGTGATGCAATAAAATTGTATTTTAAACTTGTAAAAAATGCCACAGAAATGTATGGAATGCTTCACACTGATTTTCGACCATCTTGCATGAATTGAGCATCAGTTTTTGAGTGGCATAAGAGATTCAAGGAAGGCAAGGAATCTGTGAGTTTGATGAGAGGTGTGGGAGGAGTAAGGAAGTCAATACACCAAAGTTGATTGGCCAAACGGTTAGGGTTAGGGTTACTATGTTGAGGTTTTAAAGGAGTTCAGGTAGAGATTCCTAGGGAAGAGGCCAGCACTCTTCAAATTGGGTCAGTGGCATTTCCACAAGGACAATCCACCAGTCCACAACTCCATCCTTGTCACAGACTATTTGACCAAGATGGGCATCAAGACAGTTCCTCAGCCTCCCTCTAGTCCAGCCATTGCTCCCTGTGACTTTTGGATATTCCCTAAGCTCAGAGGCTATTGTTATTAGACAATTGAGGAGATAAAAGAGACTGTGACAAAGGTCATTGACACACTCACACAAGAGGAGTTCCATGGGGCCTTCCAGAAGTTGTTGGAACAGTACAAGTGCATTGGAGCCGGAGGAAATTACTTCAAAGGGGACTAGAGTTTCATGTGTGTACTATGGATGAAAGTGTCCATACGAAAAAAATGTCTGAAAATTTATTTAATGATCCTCATATACTTTCTCTTGGACATAAGTTCTTGTGCATCGTCAGGAATTTCCTTGTCATTTGGTCCATTTGTCTGAGTTCTTTTCTTGATCCTTTTAAGAATGGTCCTGAGTATCATACAAGCAGGGACTCCCAAGGTGTTTATTTCTTTGATAAGATTTCTTCTGCAGAGATTGGTTTCAAGAAGTTTTCTTGTTCTTTCGAAGTACTTTTTGGTTGTTTTTTGGTTCATCTCTGTTTATTTGATGGTGTCTACTATTGATATTCCCAAGTACTTGTAATATTCCTCCTGTCTAAGAGTTCTGATGCTCTCCTGATTTAGCATTTTTATTTCTTCCATTGTTTGTTTTTCCCTTTTTTTTTTCAAATATTCCTCTATTTCAAGAAACAAAACAAGAAAGTGATTCATTTTTAATGAATAAAATTATTTTGTAAATTGAAAAGAACTATTAGTAAAATTTTATAACATGACAAAATGCCTTAAAGAATGATTCGCCCTCAAATAAAATGTTTTTATGTCTGCTATCAGAAAAGAACCTCATAGAAACTCTGAGAGGGGTAAAGAATAATCTAAATTTATTTGTCATATTTCTTTTTAAAAATTTATGTAGAAAAAAACTTTAAAGAAAAAGATTTGGAGGAAGAGTTCTTTGGTTTTAATGGCATATCAATTTTTTTAGGTTATTTAATGCCAAAATCACTTGGTAGGAGTGTAGTGGTACTATTTAACCCATATCTTAGGCAGTGCTAAGAAGGTCCATACCTTTCTCAAGCTTAAAAGAGAATGTCTGCATTTAACAACTCCTTCACAAGGGTAGGATGTGACACAAGGTCAACTTTTAAGTTGAGCTTAACAGGTTAGAATTTAGAGTTTTCCTTTTCTAAGAACAGTTACCTAACCAAGGCTAAAGAACCCAGCCTACCCTATTATTTACCCATTGCTGGAGGGAAAATATTGGTACAACATAAAATGCAATTAGCTTTGTCCAGAATTTGAATTTGTGTCACCTTGTTCATTTCTAATGGCGATAACCCTGAAGCTATGGGCATAAAAGTGAATTTAATCGTGCAATTAGAGTTTGAATTTGCTTACGATGATGTCAAAGTTCAGTATGTCAGCCACTATACCATAAGGACAACCAATTTGAAGGAAATGAAAAAGTCTTGAATTTTTGTGTTTTATTATTCCCAACATTTATATTATCAATATACATGATATATATATATATATATATATGTGCATGTGTGTGCATGAGTTTGAGTTGAGTCAATGGCACTTGGTGACTGTTGGTTTCTGACCAATTCAATCTCCAAACCAAATATTTGTTTGAAGATCCCATTGGTCTGATAATTGCATTGGCGAAAAACTAATAGTCAAGTGCCATTGAATCTGTGTCTAACTCAGAGATACACATGGTCTATCACCAATATTGAGCCCTCTTATAGATATAGCAAGCTATATATATATATATATATATCAAGTTATACTGACAATATGGACTTCTCTGGCCCTCTCCCAACATTCATCCCTCCCATCCATCACTTGTGGTGGATCTTTTAGAATGCATCCAGTCTCTTCTCAGAGCTGATGTGTGTAACTCCTCGTCGTTCAGCTTACCATGGCACATCCATGAGTAGAAGTCCAAAAGAGAACATCGCTTATGAGTTCTTCCTTAGTTCTCCAGCAATACCCTTTTGTATTGCTCATCTTACTTGGATGGTTTTTGAGATGGTAGGTAGGTGGCCGTACAGCTACGCTTTTGTTTGGTTTTTGCTTGTTCTTTTGTTTCCTTTTTTGATTTGTTCAGAACAGTGGGTAGCATACTTATGTAGTTCTCATCTAGCTTATTCTTTATGCATTTTTTTAGCATCCAATTGGTGCGTCCATACTGTAGTATTGACACAGTCACAGCTGAGAAGAAATTCCATTTTATTTGATTAGAGAGATCAGATTTGAATATGATTAATAAACTGTTGACAGTAGTCCATGCTTTCTCTGTGCATATGTTGAAATCACTTTCAGTAGATGAGATATTGCTGCCAAGGTATGTAAACTCATTTAATTTCTGAGGCTTGCCACTTAAAGTGGAAATGGCTCCTTCTTGTTTAAAACATATGAACACTGTGTTTATGTGGAGACCCATGCCTTCAGCTGCTTGCTCCAAGCTATGCAGTTGTGATTTGGCTTGGATAGGTGTATTCATGAAAAGTGCAAGATCATCTGCAAAATCTGCATCTATTATTGTTTCTGCAGGATATTTTCTGCTTCTTTCCCTTTCTAAAGAGAAATACTTTTTTTTATTAGGTCTATTGATATTTGAAGTGCGTTATATAGGTAAGTTATAAACATATATGATGCTATTGTATCTCCTTGCAAGACAATGTCAAAGAAGTTGGCATCGTCATCAAGTGAGCAAACCATTGGTTTTGTGTCTTTGTAACATATCATTACAGTGGTAATATTTTCTTTAAAGAGACCATATGCTCATAGTATTTGTTCCATCTTTTCACTGTGTATAGAATCAAATAGCTTGGAGAAATCTATGAACAATAGTGGTGGCTCAAAACTTTTTGACTATATTTTATTGACGATTCAACAGATTGTCAGAATCGGGGATGTTGAAGATCAATTACTCTACAAGTTGTTCCAATTCTCCCTAAAATTTTCTTGACTTCAGTTACCTATAATTGTGAAGTAAGTAAAGTAAGTAAAGTTGTCTCCCTTAGTCGAGGGCTACCAGAAGGCTCCCTTTTCAATAGCTACTACACCGAGGTGTAGGAGAGGGCGCTACTCCTTTCCCTAGATTGCTCCACTTTACCCTTGATGTGTACCTTATAATGCTGAGTGTTAAGCAAGGACGTATCAAGTACCATTTTTTAAGTCTTTGGTATAACTCGAGCTGGGATTGAACCCAGGTCTCGACCTAGGATTGTGTGAACTAGGGCATCATAAACCTGAGCCGTTAAAGTAGTAAGAGTTATTCCTCGGTAGTTCTAAATGATTCCAAGGTCTCTGTCTCGTCAGGAAGGGGACGATCCAGAATTTTGCCTATTTCTCTCTTGTGTTTTGTTTATAAACAGCATTGCATAATTAAATTTTCTAGTCTTCCATTCTTCAGGAGGTATTTTGTTGAGGTCCGCTGCTTTTCTATACAGCATCAAGTTCTTCCATATTATAATTAAGGATAGTAATTAATGTTAATTACAGAAATCCCTTCTGATTTACTAATAAATTCCAAACTAACTCTCAAGCAAGAACAATAAATAAACAAACAAATAAAACACCACAAACGCACAATTCATAAGCCGGGTGTTGTCTAGACGATGGCTGAAACCAAAATGAATAAAACACGTCATTGCGCAGGTAGGTTCCGCGCATCCATCCCATTGAAATGTAACTTTATATTTACAATTTAAAAGATCCTTTTTTTCTTTTTCTTTTTACCCATTCAGCAAGTTTCTCCTCCAAAGTTTTTGGGAGTTAATTCAACACAAACATAACTATAAAATAGTCAACGAAAGTTCCAAAGGCAGTCGGCTCTGAGAGCTCGAGAGAAGAACATCAACCACAACGCCTGCAGCATTCAACATCACACAAACTCGTCCGAAACTTCTTACTACGACCCTTTGATGGAAGCTGCATGACCCGTGAATCACTACCCCACCTTCATTCCACCTTTTCAATGTGGACATTTCTCTCTCCCTATCGACATAAACTTTGGTTTCTCCTCCAAAGTTTTTGGGAGTTAATTCAACACAAACATAACTATAAAATAGTCAACGAAAGTTCCAAAGGCAGTCGGCTCTGAGAGCTCGAGAGAAGAACATCAACCACAACGCCTGCAGCATTCAACATCACACAAACTCGTCCGAAACTTCTTACTACGACCCTTTGATGGAAGCCGCATGACCCGTGAATCACTACCCCACCTTCATTCCACCTTTTCAATGCGGACATTTCTCTCTCCCTATCGACATAAACTTTGGTTGACTGCGTAAGTCTGTGACTCACCCCTACCAACACAAATATTGGAACATTCTACTTCTCAATTTCACTACTATTCAACACACATCAAATTTCCTAAAATTAACTCGTTCCTATCAATATTACAATGAATATTTCTTTTCCGTTTCACAGACATTCTTATATTCACCAACACAATTGTTTGAACCTTTTGTTTCTTCTTTGTTGATATAGATGTTAAATTTTTTATTTGTCTTGTATGATTTGCAACTCTGTGTTTTGTCCTTTCCTTGCAACCATATGCTTATTTATAACATTGATTATATCAGTTAATTATTTTATTTGTAGAAATAAATTGTGAGTTAGTAAAAAAATTTTGAATTGAAGAGTAAGTTGCATTCAAGAAAGGTCAAATGGTGCTCGTGTCACTTGAGTGGTGGGAGTTGGGATTGACAGGTTGCTTTGAAAATCAGCTGGGACGACAGATTTGTTTTGTAATCGTGGTTGTAGACAGGATGTTAAAAGATGAGCATTTCATCCGCTAAGAATTGAAAGATGACGTAACACTGTAAAGTTTTTAATGACATGTGTTTTTGTCATTATTAATTATTGAGATAATTAGGAATATATATAAGCAGGGTGATTTCAGAGATCAGTTAGTTAGACGAGTCGTTCGGAGGAAGTCAGAAGCAGAGGGTCACCGTTGGTAGGACAGTTTTGGGTCCCGAGACAACAGCCTTAATGGTGGATGACAGGTCTGGTTGTGATGAAAAAGCAGAAGTCAGTGTTTTGATTGTTCGTCTCCCATGAGTAGAAACTCCTGTGTTTCTTATGATTATCAGTAATTCTTTCAACCTATCTTTTTCTCTCGTTTTGATGAGAATTGCTGTGTGAAATCTTACTGCCTGAAAATAAATGTTCGTGTCTAGAGAAACAATGGAGTCGCTTTGTACTTGTGAAATGTAACATCTATTCGTTTTGGGTCTTATAGGGTAACACCTTTTAATCATCTGTGTTCGTTGTGTGACTTGATTTTAACTGACCTCGTAATATTACAATTTCACTGTAAACTGTCCTAGTTGGCTATTAATAATTTTTCTTGGTAGATTTATCTGTGATTTTAGAAAGAGAAATTTTGCGTAATAAAAGAAACCCAACAAATGCCAATGCACAGAAACTTTTGAAAGTCCAGAGAGAACGAGCTAAAACAAAAAAGAACTACTGGAATACATTCAAGGCCAAATTAATAAAACCAGAAATTCAGTTGAAGATAGATAATCATGATGAGCATGGCCGACAGTAAGTGAAGTGAGCAAAAGGTAAAGCCATTTGAGAGCAAAACTAAAAGCTGCCAGCCAAGAAGAACTGTTTTTTAGTTGTATCTGATGACATTTCAACCCTTGTAGGTTATTTAATGCCAAATCTTCATTATTCATATCAAATATATATGATGTGAATAATTTATAGGTAACATTTTTTGATGAACCCAAGCTCATTTGTTAGCATGCAGTTAAACAGTTTCAAGTATTGTAATACAACACTAAAAATTCTATCCTACATAAATAGTTTCAAGACTAGTAAATGATTAAACAGTTCTATTTGATTCATAGATGGGACTCAAACAGGCATTAACCACTCCAGGTCAGAGTGGACCTGGGTGTTATGATAATGAAGAGGTATTGTATACACCCCAATGTTTCAGGATCAAAGCCTCTCTATAAGATGGTTTTGTGTTATATCCAAGACACGCATTAAAAAGTGGGAGTCTTACACATCTGCAGAGATGTCATTGGCATATACTATTTCCCCGGCCAACTGGGATGAACAAGAAAAATGTCTTCATGTAAATATGTTTTTTATCATTAAACAAAAATGTAAGTGAGTAGTAGTTATATGGGAGGATAACAAATTGAATGACATTTTAATAGAATAGTGCCCAAGAAATAACAAGCATAGCAGGAAAAGATTTGACAGAAGAAGGGGAGATAAGATAGTGGAGATTGCAGGTGTGATGTGATGGCACCTACCACCTTCAGCTCTCTAGATAGCAGATGGATCAAACATTTGCAGAGGTATATTTTACAGGTGATATGTCAAAGTTTATGATGCCAAAGCAAACTCTGGTTTGATTGATTGGTTTGGGGAAGTTCTGTAGGATTTGAAAGATATGAATTCTGGAATTTTGAACAAAGAGTTTTCAAAGAATAAAGCCAAATAATTGGGTCTTAAGTGAAATTTCCATTCATAGAATAAATCAATTTTTGTTGACAGTACGAGAATTTTCATACAAAGTAATAATGAATGCTATAGATTTATTTTACATCACCAACTTGAAGAACTATCTATAAGACTTATGAGTAATGTTTAATTAATTGCAAATGATATTTCTGTAAGACAACTAATTAAATATTACCCATAAGGTTTATAAAGAAATAAAAACTTCTAAAGAAAAAAGTCACAAATTAGTGTCTTTTTTTGTTAGAAGTTTTATGTCTTTCATCAATTAAAAATTTACTCTGAACCAATTGCTACAAATGCTAATTATCATAAAAGATAAACCCCATGAAAAAAAACTTAGCCATTATATCTTTTATATTATGAATATCTTACAAAGTTAAACTTCTGTGAAAAATTTCTGAGGTATTTTGGAGATAGATACTTTTTATATGAAATTCAGCTTTAAGATATTTGTGTTTACATTTTTGTATATTGTGAAATTTCCCAATGTAACAGCTCATAAATAAAAAGCTCATGTATTTGGGGCTGTAGAATAAGCCAAATGTATCACTGCAGAGGGGTAAGACCCCCCGAATGAGTGTCCTGGATATGACATGAAAAAATCTGATAGTGAGACTCCAGTAATGCTGGATCTTTGGAGAATGCAGAGTACTCTTTCATTGCCATCACTCCCAGGTCCACTTTGGCCTGGACTAATAGCATCTGATAGGGTCCTATCTATGGGCCAAATAGAACTTATTCAAAAATGAATTGTTAAAACTAGAACTGTTTGATCATTTAACTGTGTATAAACAAACGAGTGATGTTTAATTGAATTGTTAGTCGTACATAGCAATACTTGGAACCATTTAACTTTTTTGACTTATGCTAGATTGATTTATAAGAAATAGAACTGTTTGATCATTTAACTAAGTTTAAATGTGTTAACAAATCATACCTCTAATATATATGTAAAAATAGGATTTGGCATTTAATAACCAACAATGGTTGATATGCCATAAAACCAAACTAAACCAAAGTTATTACTGAAAGAGTAGACCTTTCCCTCATTGACAGATCAAAGCTTCTTTACGTTTTTTTTGGGGGGGGATGAGTCCGGAGGAGAATGAAATATCTGAAAATAAACATTGGTGGCTTTTGTAACAATTACGTATCATTCCTTTCTGTCATCCGGGTCAAGTGACAACCTTTTTGAGTCAGCCAAAAATATTAAGCAAATAAGAAATGGCAGAGGCTATCACAATCAATATCATATAATCATAATATGGAGGTGCCCATGGTGTAATGGTTATTGTAATAGGAAATAGACATGGCGATACGAGTTCAAATCCTGGACAAGACTGATTGCATTTCACATAGCACTAATATCCATGGGAAAGGTATGAATCCAATTATTCTCCCTCCAGCAATGGGTAAATAGTAGGGCAGACTGGTTCTTCAGCCTAGGTGAGGCAACTAATCTAGGAGAAGGAAAACTCTGAATTCAAACCTGTTAAACTCCGCTTAAAAATTGACCTTGTGTCATATCCTGCCCGAGTGGAGGGGTTGAGTAAATAGGATCACAATCAATATCATCACATAAGGAATTGAAAAAGCCAATTCTTAAGCAGCAGACACAAAATGATGAAGATAAGCATATACATATATCAAGATATAAATATCAGCAGTAAATCCGAGTGTAGGGCTTCTGGAGCTTAGCCCAAAGAGTTATTCTTTCAAGTCTGTCTAAATAATTAATGGACTTTCTAACTATGGTAGACATCTTTTTAAGAATATTTCCCCATGAAGTTATAATTTACTGTGGAGTCTCCTAACCAATCGGATTTTTTTGTTAATAGAGTTATATATTTTTGGAACAAATTGCCTGATCCGATCAAAAACTGCATTAATAAAAAAAATTTAATATTAAATTGGATAGTTTCAGAAAAATTGATGAGAAAAAAAATTTAAGAGTGCATTTTTTTTAACTATTCAATGAATTATTAAACAGAATTTGATTTGTATATGGATATTGTATTAATGATATATATTTTCTGTGCTTAGATTCTTTTTGCTTTTTTTTAAGGCTGATGCAAGAAGATTGTAAAAGGAAGAATAGTAAAAAACAATTATATTAATAATAAAGAAAATGAAAAGAAGGATAAGTTTCTCAACTTTACTAAGGAATTGAAAAACTATGGAACATGTAGGTGACAATCATACCAGTTGTTATTAGTGCTCTTGGTACAGTCACCGAAGGATTGTTTAAGGGATTGGAGAACTTGGAAATAAGAGGATGAATGGAGACCATCCAAACTACTACATTATTGAGAACAGCCAGAATACTGAGAAGAGTCCTGGAGACTTGAAGAGACTTGTTGTCACTCAAACTTCAGCGAAAGACCACCAGCCAATGCTGATGTGAAAAACTCTCAAGGAGTAAATATTATTATAATATTAGAAATAAGAGGACAAGTAGAGACAATCCCAACTATAGCATTCTTAAGATCACCCAGAATGCTGATAAGAATCTGAGAGCCTTGAGGAGACTTGTCACTCAAACTCCAGTGAAAAGCCGTCAGTTATCACTGGAGTGAAAAACTCTCAAAAGAGTAAAATAACAATAATAATAATAATTCTATCTATGGACACGGTGAAACGAGTTCAAATCCTGAATGAGATTGATAGCATTTCACATAGGTCAAATACCCTTGGGAAAGGTATTAATCCAATTATTCTCCCTCCAGCTATGGGTAAATAGTAGGGCAGACTGATTTCTTCAGCCTTGGTGAGGCAACTAGTCTAGGAGAAGGAAAACTCTGCATTCAAACCTGTTAATCCCAGCTTCAAAATTGACCTTGTGTCATATCCTGCCCAAGTGGAGGGGTTGGGTAAATATGGATAATAATTCTCTCAGAACAAGTCATTTGTCTTTGCTTTTGGTTGAACCCAATATAACTCAAACTGTCAGAAAAAGATATTTTAAATCATAAACTTTCAAGGATTTTCTTTTATTTTCATGCCTGGTGATCGAGATAGATTTTATTGACAGTGTTCATAATATTGTTACATAAAGAGAAAAGAGATTAATATTGCTAGTCATTTCAGACCCATGAAAATCAACCCTCAAAAACAAAAGAAATCCTTCCAATAACTTAGAATATACTTCTGTTTGAAATAATAAAAATAACTTTAAAACAATTAAAATGTGTTTTCCACTTCATTTTTCAAAGAATATCTTTTTGCTTTCACTTGATAGTTAAATCTTGACAGTAAATGATTTTTTCTCTTTCAGCCCAGTTGGCTGGGGCTGTAAAATACACCAATTGCACCTTTGCAGAGGGGTAAGGCCCCCCACTTTCCAACAAGTATGCTGGATAGTGTAAAGTCTTTATATCTGAGGTAATGGATACTTGCTAGATATGGACTATTACCAAGATGAATCGATAAGATGGATGATGATTAAAGATGGAGGGAGAATGAACATCTGCTGCTATGCCTGGTATATTCCTTTATTGACCAAATCCCCCGGATGTGGTAGGGGCCGTAACCCCTGTGGCATCAGAGGTTATTTCCCTTTTGTTAGTTAGGATATTACAGATAGGACACTAAACAATCTGATGATGAGACTCCAGTAATGCTGGGAGCTTTGGGTAATGCAGAGTACCCCTTCACTGCCATTGCTCACGGGTCCACTCTGTGCTAGCACCTGATAGGGTCCAACCTATGGGTCGAATAGAACTATTTGACATTTAAATTGTGAAAGCAAATGACTTGTATGAAATTGAATTCTTGAAAATAGAACTGTTTGATCAGTTAACTGTGTATAAACAAATGACTTGTATGAAATTGAATTCTTGAAAATAGAACTGTTTGATCATTTAACTGTGTACAAACAAATGACTTGTATGAAATTGAATTCTTGAAAATAGAACTGTTTGATCATTTCACTGTGTATAAACAAATGACTGATGTCTAATTAAATTCTTAGTGCTACATGGCAATACTTAAAACCATTTAACTTTGTTGACTTATGCTAAATTGGATTGTTAAAAATAGAACTGTTTGATCATTAAACTGTGTATATGTACAAAATGTGTTTACAAATGATGTATTTGATATATATATAAAAATAGGATTTGGCATTAAATAACCAACAACAATTGATATGCGATAAAACCAACCCAAACAAAACCAAATCTGAAGGTAATTTAATAAATTATACAGAATTTGAAATATGTAAGTAAGAAGTTATTGTGGTGATAATTTTACAATATGAAACTGCTGTTTGGATTGATATTTTTTCAGTATAAAATATTGGTCCATAATATTGATAATTCAGGATCTCATTTAGTCGTTTTGTTCACTAACTGGAACAAGATATATATCTTAGTAAAGTTATTGTGTTATTGATTCACAATTTCATTTTACACTTCAAGTGTATAAAAGTAGCCATTTTCTCTCTTCATGGAACAAACACATATTTGGATCGCAACTCTATTTTTCTGTCAGTTTATCTATCAGTCTGACTGCATGAACTCCTTCTAATGACCCAATTTGTATTTTCTTCAGTTTTGTAAAAATAGTCAGTTTTTGGATATTTTCACGAGTCCATATTAATTTGTCGAGTTAAACGTTAGCAGGGAGATGGGGGGGTCCAATAGCGTATTCAGAAGAAGAAGAAAGGATAAATTAGAAAGAAGAAAGAAAAAATGAAAAAGAAGAAAGAGAAGAATAGTGAAGAATGAGAAAAATAAAGGTTAAGATGAAAATGAAGAAAAAGGAAAAGAAACAAAGGAAACAAGATGAAACATAAAAAATGCAGAGAAACAGAGAAAATAAGAATATAATTAAGAAAGGAAACATGGAGAAAGAAAAATTGAAAAAAGAAGAGTAATGAAAAACTAGAGAAAAGAAGAACAAAAAGAAGTCGAAGGAAGGAAGGAAGGAAGGAAAGAAGAAGAAGAAGAAGAAGAAGAAGAAGAAGAAGAAGAAGAAGAAGAAGAAGAAGAAGAAGATGTTTAGAAAACAGGATTATCAAGAGTGACAGAAAGATATGAGCAAAAAAGGTGAGAATAAAAAAAATGGATGTCTTTCCCATAAGGTACAAGATCAATGGGATATCAAAGCAAGTAATTCCTTTCAATTGCATTTCTCAGGAGGTGTCCTCGTAGTCTAATGGTTAAAGCCATGGACTGCGGAATCGTAGTAAGTGAGTTCAA
The DNA here is from genome assembly GCA_963585895.1 of Sepioteuthis lessoniana. Lineage (NCBI taxonomy): Eukaryota > Metazoa > Mollusca > Cephalopoda > Myopsida > Loliginidae > Sepioteuthis > Sepioteuthis lessoniana. The sequence continues at coordinate 81,311,565 of OY757925.1, forward strand.
ACTCCAGTAGCGCTACTAAGTTCACTTTCAGACAAATATCCTTAGGAAAGGTATGAACCCCATTATCCTCCCATCTATGGGTTTAATAGAACCAATAATGTTCTTCTAGGAGAATAGCTTTGGCATTAAATAACCTACAAAGGTTGATATGCCCTTAAACTAAGAAACCAAACCAAATTAAACCTATGGCAGTACTCATCCTTTCACTGGTTTTATAGTATGTCAAACTTTCTTGTGTTATTTCATGCCAAAGTCTGTTTAACACCATCATTTTGGGTGGATATTTATCTTGGACACTAACTAAACGGCTGGATAAGGATGCACTACTTGGACGCTAAATAAACAGCTGGAGAAGAAACTAGACAACAATTACAAAAGAATGTTGCAAGCAATATTGAACAAGTCCTGGTGGCAACACCCCACAAGGCACCAACTATACGGCCACCAGCCTCCCATCAAGAAAACTATCCAAGTTAGACAAACCAGACATGCAGGACACTGCTGGAGAAACAAGGATGAGCTCATAAGTGATGTACTCCTATGGACCCCTGCATATAACCGAGCAAAAGCAGGACAACCAGCACAAATATACATACAGCAGCTATGTGAGGATATGTGATGTAGCCCTGAAGACCTGCCAGAGGCGATGAATGATAGGGAGAAGTGGCGAGAGAGGGTCAGGGATATCCGTGCTAGCGGCACGACATGGTGATGATGATGATTTATCTGTGACTTCCACCAGGCAGGATTTGACGAAAGGTCTTTTTTACAATAGGTATTAAGGAGGAGTGGAGGTCAGGCATGAGCTGAAACTTGTGTGCTGCTGGACAATGCTAGCCATAGGATCACTAAAGGCAATGTGAACTATGCTAGACTTTGCTAAGTCACCTGGCTTTGTGCCAGGTGACCTAGCTGTTCATAGATTCAAAGATCTAGTGCAAAGTGAATCTATTTTCTTCATTGATACTTTCAGAGGCACCAATGCCTGGTGGCCCAGCCGAGGCTGGGTATCCTTGCAGCAATGAAGAGATAAGACTACACATCCCAAAACTCTAGTAGTGGATCCTCACGACTGTATACACATTTTTTACTTGTCTGCAATGAATGCTGTGTATTATAAGCCCAAATGACAGAGCAGGGTAATTGGATCAAAAGGGTTGACGCTGATGAATACTTCATTATCTCAAACTGACCAATTTACTCACCAAAAGGTATTAACAGTTTGGATAAGAGTGGGCCAAGAGGTAACTGCTCACTCCTCAAAACTTCAGAACAGGAGTCTTACTACTCTTATTATACCCAGAACATTCTTGGGAGGAAGAAGTTTTACTCCCTCTCCAAGACTCCACAGGGAATATAAATATTCAAGGAATGAGATTTTTTTTTTAATCTAAAAAGAATGTTCATGAGAAAGCCAAATTGAAAAGCTTAATCAAGCAGACATTTTCTTAACCAAATTTATTCACAGAAAACATTGTTTTATACTGTAAAAATATTTGCTTGTCATTGCTTTGGTGTTGAGAAGATTTATTTTATGTACAGACTGACGGCTGAGCTAATCAGAAGTAGATATACAAAAATGTTTTGATGTTGGGATCCAAGAATATGTCTTGAAGGGAAAATAACTGATCTTATTTTCAGAAATATTCAGCTTCTCATATATCCCGCCAATAAACAAAAATAAGAGTATATGAGGACTTTGGCTCCATTCCATTTCTGATTTAGATATCTTCAAGTTACGTTCACATTACAAAGTCCTACTACAGGGCATATTTGCTTTTTAGTACCTTTGTGGATTGCAAGGTGTATTTCTCATGTACTCAACAAAAGATATTCTTTGAAAATGCCAGCCGATTTCTGTGTACAAAATAAAAGAAATATTATGACAGTATTTCAACAACAACAACAACAACAACAACAACAACAACAACAACAACAACAACAACAACAAAAAACTGTAGCAATCTCATTTTAACCCTTCAGGCAATTCTTTTATTTCTTATTTCTGGCTTATATTTTGAAAATCATAAAAGACCACAAGAATAATGAAAATTAATGAAAAGTCTCAAATTTTAAAGATATGCATTTTTCTTTATAGGAGTGTATGGAAAAATTCTCAACTCAACAAAAGAATAACCCTTTTTTCTTGAGTGATTGATTTTAAGGGCATGTCAACCTGTCTAGGGTTGTTTAATGCTTAGAAATTAGGGAATCATAATTATTATATGTACGTTTTTACATTTTTTTGCATGTTGTTTTTTAACAAATTTTATTTTGTTGCACAAGCTCCTATTAAATATAAATCATTTTTAAATAGATTTATTTGACTGATAGATGGGACCTTAACTAGAACTCTAGATCAGAATAAACTATGAGTAATGGCAATGTAGAGGTATTACAAACTTCCCAGATATCCACAATTGTAGCCTTACCATTAGATGCAGTTGGTCCAGTCAGCTGTGGCTGCAGAATACATAGACTGCATCTCTACAGAGAGATAAGATTCCTCCGAATGAGTGTCCTGGATATGGCACTAAATAATCAAATGGTGAGCTTCCAGTAATGCCAGAGCATTGGGGAATGCAGAGTACCCCTTCATTGCCATCACTCCCAGGTCCACTCTGGTCTGGATTGGTAACATCTGATAGGGTCGAATATCTATGGGTCGAATAGAACTGTTTGACATTTAAACTGAGTGCAAACAAATGACATATACCAAACTGAATTGTTTGAAATAGATCTGTTTGATCATTTAACTGTGTGTAAACAAATGACTGATGTTTAACTGAATTGTTAGTGATACATAGCAATATGTGGAACTATTTAACTTTGTTGACATGCTAAACTAAAGTGTTTGAAATGGAACTGTTTAATCATTAAACTGTGTACAAACAAATGATTAATAGTAAATAGAATTATTTGTATTAGAAATAAATGAAACTATTTAACAGAGTGAAAAAAATAATGTCCTCAAGCTTATTTAAAAACATAATCAACAAAATATGTTTAGAAATCCTATATATTTAATATATATGTATAAAGATGATTTTTCACTAAATAACCTATAATGGTTGATATGCCATAAAACCCAACCAAACCAAATCATATATATTTAATATATATGTATAAAGAGGATTTGGCATTAAATAACCTACAATGGTCGATACGCCATAAAACCTAACCAAAACATATGTATATTTAATATATATGTATAAAGAGGATTTGGCATTAAATAACCTACAATGGTTGATGTGCCATAAAAACCTAACCAAAACAGATCATGTATATTTAATATATAATATAAAGAAGATTTGGCATTAAATAACCTACAATGGTTGATATGCCATAAAACCCAACCAAACCAATCAGATGCAGTTTAGGACCATATCTAGGATACTCTTTTTCTTCGGAGAGGGTGTCATATCTCCCTGCAGGGGAAAAGGTCAGAACATTTGAAAAAACAGAGCAGCTTTTTCTTTTTTTCCCTTTTTTATTTTTCATTTTCTTTTTTCATTTTTTAAATTTTTTCTTTTTCTTTTTCCTTTTTCTTCTTTCTTTTTCTTATTTTCTTCTTTCTTTTTTCTCTTTCTTTCTTTTTTCTCTTTTTTTCTTTTTTCTCTTTTTTTCTTTTTTCTCTTTCTATCTTTTTTTTTTCCTTTTCATTTTCATTATCCTCTTTCTTTTTCCTTTTTCGTCTTTCTTTTTCTTATTTTCGTCTTTCTTTTTTCTCTTTCTTTCTTCTTTCTTTTTTCTCTTTCTTTTTGTTTTCTTTTTCCATTTTTTCATTTTCTTTTTTCTTTTCCTTTTTCTTTTTCATTTCTTTTTACTTATTTTTTCTTTTTCTTTTTTCTATCTTTTTTCTTTTTCCTTTCTTTTGTTTTTTTTTTCATTCTTTTCTTTTTCTCTTTTTCCTTTTCCTTTTTTTTTAAAGCTAATAAATCTTTTAAAAAACTTTACAAAATATTTCGAAATCCAAGATAAACATCTGGAATGATATGCATATTTCATGGTTCCTTTCCTTTTTGGTTGGGCTAAGAACCTTTCAGCACACTGTCATACTTAATCACAAGCATCAGGCATCACAGCTATTATTATTTTTGAAAATCAGTATGGCAACCCCTCTTTAGCTGTTTGCATTTCATTTTGTGCTAATGCCCATAAGAAAAGACACAACACTATCTCTTCTCCCCTCAGCTAGGAGTAAACTTAGGCAGACACAGCTCTTTAGTATGGCAACCAGTCTTAGAGAAGGATGCCACTGAAATTAAAACCGGCAATACTCTCCTGAAAAATTGACCTTGTGTTGCATCCTAACCATTGCCTGAGAGTTGGGTAAATACATACTCACCCAAGTACGTCCTCCGGCCTTCTTCAGGTGTTTGTTGAACTCGGGAACCTTCACGGAACTTCAAACTACGTCCGTGAAGGTTCCCAAGTTCGACAAACACCTGAAGAAGGCCGGAGGACATATCGGCTGAAATGTTGTGAAAATAACAATAAAGATGAAGACAATAGTCCGAAAACCTTTAATGATAAAAATCAACAAGCTTCGTCTCAGAAATTTAGACAACTAATCGCCCAAATATATCCATCTGCACATACTCATATATATAAGGATATATATATAAACATAACATGTATACGCAAAGTCTGATCAAATTGAATCAAGACTGAGCTTAAGATTTTTCTGGATTAAAAATTTGGAATTTGAAATTAAAATAAAAATGTGTTACACATTTGACCTTTGACAGGTCATGTAAGTTTGTTGATTTCAGAAAGAGGATGCACTTCTGCCTTAAGGTAAACAAAAGACAGAGAAATGCCACGTGAATTGCATGAGTGGGATGCTGGAAGCTAGAGTAAATATGAAGTGCATGGGCATCCAAAAAATATATTCAGCTACAGAGCAGTGAGCACATAATGTTTTAGGCATTGGCCTGGGGTGGGGACAGATGGGTCCACAGTTAAGAGTTCGAGAAAAGTCGAAATGTACAAGACTCAAGAATGTTGAAAGTGAAAGCAAGTATGATCCTAGAAGAAAATTGGAGAGCATACCAGAAGCCTCTGTAGTGAATTGACCTATACCTAATGGAGGCGGAACAAAGGAAAAGCAAAGATGATTAAATATTTTAAGTTGGCCCTATGCCAGACAGAGCAAAGAAGTAAGGCTCTCTGAAAATATCCTATCTCAACCTGTTATAAATCTTGGCAGTTCTTGACTCTTTCTCTTCATACAACTATTTTGCAAACCATTTCAACCTTTTGTAAATAGGGGGTGTCCTTGTGGTATAATGGTTAAAGTGATGAACTGTGGAATCGTAGTAAACGAGTTTGAATTCCAGTCACGCTATTATGTTTACTTTTGGACAAATACCCTTGGGAAAGGTATGAACCCCCTGACCCTCCCTGCTATGGGTTAAATAGTACCACTACTGTTCTTCTGGAAGGATGTCTTTGGCATTAAATAACCTACAAAGGTTGATATGCCATTAAACAAAGAAACCAAACCAAACCAAACCTTTCGTAAATAAAGAGAGAGATGATATTTTACATATATTGTTTTTTTTTTTGTTGGGATACAACAGAACAATTTGATGGAGTCACTTGTGATACAATGATCATCATCATAGGAAATGAACATGGCAATCTGAGTTCAAACCCTGGATGAGGCTGTTTATATTTCACATAGCTCTAATATTCTTGGGAAAGGTATAAATCAAAACTATTCGCCCGCCAGCTATGGGTAAATAGTTGGGCAGACAATACTCTTTAACTTTCAATTTGTAACTATGTTGATGTATTAATGATTGCTAAGTTTGGTAAAAGGTCACAGTAATTGAGCACTAGGTATATAGATTTTCAGTTGGTGAAAATTTATATGCAGTAGGTTGGGAGGACTACAGCTAAAGCATCATCATCAAGTTGTACTGCTGGTACAGATTTCCCTGATTTTCTCACACCAACTGTCTCTATCATCCATCGTTCTCAGCAGTTTTTCTAGTCTGCATCCTGTGTCCATACCAACTTGTTTTAGGTTTGTTCTTCTTGATCATTAAACACTTGTACATTCATGTGATGGTGTCTATAGGAGAAAACCACTGATGATTTTGTTCTTGCTTCTCTAGTAATGTTCCGCATGCCTTGTCCGTCTTATTTAAATGGTTTTCGAGGTAGGTGTCTGTACAACAGTGGTTTCATGAGGTGTTGCTTCCTGGATTTGTTCAATATGGCTCCCATTCAACTGACACAACCACTACTTGGAAGAAATTGTGTTCAATTTCATCAGATACGTTAGACTTCCATATGATTGATAACCTATTGATTGCAGTCCATGCCTTGGCTAGTCGCATGTTGATGTCATTTTCATTTGATGAGATGCTGCTACCAAGGTACATGAACTTGTCCACTAATTTCAGAGAACTACCATTTAGAGTGGAAATATCTCTTTTTTGATTAAAAGACAGGTATTCTGTTTTGTCTGCATATACGTGGAGACCAATGCCTCCTGCTTGCTGCTCCAGACTATGTAGCAGGTATTCAGCTTGAGTAAGTGTATTTGCAAGAAGCGGTATGTGCAGGGTATCATCAACTTTTTGCCTTTTTTAGTGTAAAGCTAGTATCTTTCATTAGATCTATCGATGTTCAAAGTACATTGTCTACCTAAATTATAAAGAGAAAAATTCAGAGAAACTAGTTCAAAAGAATTAATGTGTAACATTAGCGTAACTTGTTTAGTCGGGTTTTATGGCATATCAACCATTGTAGGTTATTTAATGCCAAATCCTCATTATACATATATATTAGATATATAGGATTTGGTTAGGTTGGGTTTTATGGCATATCAACCATTGTAGGTTATTTAATGCCAAATGATCTTTATACATATATATTAAATATATAGGATTTAGTTAGGTTGGGTTTTATGGCATATCAACCCTTGTAGGTTATTTAATGCCAAGTCCTCTTTATACATATATATTATATATATAGGATTTGGCTTGGTTGGGTTTTATGGCATATCAACAATTATAGTTAATTTAAAGCCAAATCTTCTTTATACATATATACTGAATATATAGAATTTGGTTTGATATGGTTTTATGGCATATCAACCATTGTAGGTTATTTAATGCCAATTCCTCTTTATACATATATATTATATATATAGGATTTGGTTAGGTTGGGTTTTATGGCATATCAACCATTGTACGTTATTTAATGCCAATTCCTCTTTATACATATATATTAAATATATAGGATTTGGTTTGGTTTGGTTTTATGGCATATCAACCATTATAGGTAATTTAAAGCCAAATCTTCTTTATACATATATATTGAATATATAGAATTTGGTTTGATATAGTTTTATCGCATATCAATCATTGTTGGTTGTTAAATATATATAATCTTTAAATACATTTTGTAGATAACATTCTTAAATGAGTCCGAGCTTATCTATTTGCACGCAGTTAAATGGTTTTATATATTTTTGTATAATAGTTACAAGTTAACACTGAATTTAACATCAGTCATTTGTTTGCACACAGTTTGTTCTATTTGACCCCAAGATAAGACCCTATAAGGTGCTATTACTCTGTGTCAGAGTGGACCTGGGAGTGATGGTAAGAAAGGAGTACTCTGCATTCCCGAAAACTTCAAGGCTGGAACTTTGCCATCAAATTGTTTTATGTCATAATCAGGATACTTGTCTGAGGGGAGCTTTTACCCCTCTGCAGAGATGTCATCGGTGTATTCTATAGCGCCAGCTGACTCGGCTACATAAGTTTGAGTCAAAATTTTTGCAATATTTTGCTATATGCTAATTTGAGACACATTTATCATGTGACCAAAGTGGTTGAAGCTTTAAAAAGTGCCTGCAGTGTTTGTTCACGGACACTGTGTGAGATTTGAAAGCTGAACAGAGAAATGTGCAATATATTCTTATTTGGGAACTTTTGCTTTAGAAGTTTGAACAGAGCCATAATCCTGTGGAAGTAACCCAACCCAAAAACATTTCTTACACAAAAGGTGTCAGTGTGGTAAATTAGTCACAGTTCCATGACCAGATTGTTTGAGAAGTTTTGTTTGAATTGTAATTACTTCAACAATCAAGCAAGATTAGGTCGGCCAAAAACCATGGATCCTAAAGCCATACTCCAAGCCTTAGATACAAATCTGGTGAGTAGCATTTGAAGAGTATCAGGTGAGTTTGACATCACACAGTGCAGTGAGGTTTAACACCTACATGGCCATGGTAAAGATGTACCTAACTGTGCCTCACATTATCAAAATATTGTAGGACTTCACCCTGATAAATGATAATAAAAACATGGCAATAGATACATGGTGCTTTCAATAAGTTTCCAGACTTTTTTGTACAGGCATTTGAAATTGTTGTAGACTGTTGAAAGTTCAGTATGTTATTGCTATACGTTGTATGAGATGACTGACCAATTTTTATGATTTCTCGTTCAAATGAACAGCTACAGCAGCAATTGGAATATAACCTACTAAAGCCTGATTGTCACAGCTAGTGAATTTCAAAAATGCAATCTGGATGTGAGGACACTTTAGAAGAATGATATGCAATAAGATTGTGCTTTAAACTTGGAAAAAATGCCACAGAAACCTATGGAATGCTTCAGACTGATTTTGGAGCATCTTGCATGAATCTAGCATGAGTTTTTGAGTGGTATAAGAAATTCAAGGAAGCCAGGGAATTTATGAAGGATGAGGAGATGTGTGGGAGGAGTAAGGAAGTCAATAGACCAGAGTTGATTGGCCAAACGGTTAGGGTTAGGGTTACTATGTTGAAGTTTTAAGGGAGTTCAGGAAGAGATTCCATCGCAATAGGCCAGCACTTTTCAAATCGGGTCAGTGGCATTTCCACGAGGACAATGCACCAGTCCACAACTCCATCCTTGTCACAGACTATTTGACCAAGATACTATTTACCAACCCCTCCGCTCAGGCAGGATATGACACAAGGTCAATTTTTAAGCGGAGTTTAACTGGTTTGAATTCAGACTTTTCCTTCTCCTAGACTAGTTGCCTAACCAAGGCTGAAGAACCTAGTCTGTCCTACTATTTACCCATAGCTGGAGGGAGAATAATTGGATTCATACCTTCCCCAAGGGTATTAGTGCTATGTGAAATGCAATCAATATCGTCCAGGATTTGAACTCGTGTCGCTATTTGATCAAGATGGGCATCAAGACAGTTGCTCACCCTCCCTATAGTCCAAACGTTGCTCCCTGTGACTTTTGGTTATTCTCTAAGCTCAGAGGCTGTCATTATGAGACAATTGAGGAGATGAAAGAGGCTGTGATGAAAGTCATTGACTCGCTCACACAAGAGGACTTCTTTGGGGCTTTCCAGAAGTTATTGGAATGGTACAACAAGTGCTTTGCAGCTGGAGGAGATTACTTCGAAGAGGACTAGAGTTTCATATGTGTACTATCAATAAAAGTGCCCATACAAAAAAAGTCTGGGAACTTATTTAATGATCCTCGTATTGTGGTGATAGTAAAAGCAAAATAAAGAAAAGAATAAAATGGGAAACTTTGCTATGATTTTACAGGGCAAAATGTTTAAATTTTTAATCTTAAATATTGAAGCTGTTTAGAATATTATTTAGGTATTGTGAAATGCAAACAAACTTGCCTTAAAATAAACTTTTTTGTCATATCCCATTATAAATTAAGAGCTTCTTAAAAAAATGTTTTTTGTTCTGCTTATTCAGAATTTCCTGGTTCTAATTAACATCGATGAATCAAATCTGTCTCCACTTTAACCTCAATGCCAGATTAAAATGCAAAAACAACGTATAGCTCTAACATTAAGTTTCCATTAGTTCCATGGCCAAAAAACTATTCCAACAATGTAAATTTTTGCTTTTTGGGGGATATCTATAGTTAAGTCTCAAAGAATTCAGCAAGAGGAACCATAATCCTAAATGGATCCACATTGAATTTCAGCTTTCCTCAGATGGTAAAGAAAATGTCTTCTCTTTTAGGAAATTGAGCAAGATTTTCTTATTCTTTTCAAATACGTCCCTTGACATCTCAATGCTTTTTCAGGGCTTTTAAATCTGAATAAACAGCAATTTGTATTTCTCTTTCTTCTCTATTTCTTTTTTTTCTTTTATTCTTTCTTTCTTCTTTCATTTCACTTTCTATGATTCTTTTTTCTTTGTATTTCTCTATTTTCAGCCTTTATTTCTTTTGTTCCTTCACATTTTCATCGGTTTTCTTTCCTTTCTTCCTTTCTTTCTTACTTTCTTTCTTTTAAAACTGCTTTTAGCTAATCCTTCATATTCTTAAAATATCATTCCATATTTTTTTCCATTTTCTTTCCTTCCTTTCTTCCCTCATTCCTACTCTTTTTCTTTCTCTCTTTCTTAATCCTTCATTCCCGATTCTTTCTGATCCTTCCAAATCCTTCCTTTCTGATCCTATATTCTTATTTATGCTTTCTCTCTCAATCCTTCCTTTCTTTCCTTTTTTCCCCCAAATCCTTCATTCTTTTACACTTCTTCCTTTCTTCATTCCTTTTCAACTGTTTCCACCTTCACTTTCCTTCCTTCCTTCCTCTCAATTCTTTCTTCAATCCTTCAATCCTTCCTATCCTTTCTTTCCTTTTTTCTCATAATCCATCCTTCTTTCACACTCCTTCCTTCCTATCAATATTTTTTTGCTTCCTTCTTTCTTTCTCAATCTCTTCCTCCTTTACTCTCCTTCCTTCTTCTCAATATTTCCTTCTTTCATTCCAATAGCCTTCCTTCCTTCCTTCTTTGTTCTTTTCTTTCTTTCCTTCCTTCATCATCCTAGATTCAAATGTCATAACAGTTCTTTTTTCAAAGACTTTTTTCTTTTTCATAGTACTTTATTCTAAAGATATTTTTGGAATATTCAAATTTTAATTCCTTCCCACAATTCTCTGTTTTTACATCCTTCCTTTTTTATTTGCTTGTCACTCTCCTCATTATTGTTGATTTCTTATAGGCCATCCTCAACATCAATGCAATTATTTCTCTCTCTCTGATTCAGTCTCCTCCAAGTCAGCGGAGTTTTTGGCTTATTTTAAAGGGTGCCATCTTTAGACTGCCACATTAATTAATGGAAATGGTGAATATTTTTTATTCCACTTCATATTGTAATTCTGACTTTTTGGAAAATTTTGGTTAGTCTGAGAAGATTCAGTATTTTAGGAATGGTGTTGATTAATTTGGTTGAAATAATTTAAGAATAAGGTCCAAGGCTGAAAAATCAAGGTTAATAATCATAAGTTCAATAAAGTATTGATTATACTTATTGATTTCTGCTATTTCAAGAAATTACTATTCATAGTAACTGAATTGACTTCTTGCAGAAAATAACTGCCTCTTCATACATATATATATATATATATTTATATGTGTGTGTGTGTGTGTGTGTGTGTGTGTGTGTGTGTGCATGTGAAGTGTAAGCCACCCAGCTTTTATGAAGGTGAGCATAAGATAAAGATCAAAAGGTCAATCACAGGAACTCTCATTTTAGGGGTAAAAGGCCGTCAGACTTGAGATGTGGGGAAAGTCAAAAAGAACCAATAACTCCTACAACTGATTTGGATTCAGATTTTTCATTTTCCTAGACTGGTTGCCAAGCCAAGGTTAAGAAACCCAGTCTGCCCAACTATTTACCTAATGTTGGATTCATGCCTTTCATAACGGTATTAACACTATGTGAAATGCAGCTTTTACAAGGATTTGAATTTGTCGTGACAAGTCTATTTTTTGACTAATATCAAACCATGTGTGTGTGCGTGTGTGTGTGTGTGTATATGAGTATGTATGTGTGTGTGGGTGAGTTTTTTATGTGAGTGTAGATGTGTGTGAGTGTGTGTATGGGTGTATGAGTGTGTGTATGTGTATGTGTGTGTGAATGTGTATGTGTGTATGAGTGTGTGTGTATGTATGTAAGTGTGAGTCTCTTTGTGGGTGCGAATGTATGAGTGTATGTGTGAGTGTATGTATATGTGTGTGAGTGTATATGAATGTGTATGTGTGTATGTAAGTGTATGTACATATGATTGTGTGTGTGAGAGTATGTGTGTGTTTATAAGTATGTGTATGAGTGTATATGTGTCTGAGTTTGTGTGAGTGTGTGTGTGCTCATTTAAATATATATATAGAGAAGGAGAAATGGGAGATTTTGGTGAATCTGAGAAGATGATATATATATATATATATATATATATATATATATATATAAATGAGAGTGAATTAATTTGTTTGGAAGCAAATACAAGATTCAATAAATAAGTTTTCAGACTTTTTTCGTATGGGCATTTCATTGATAGTAAAGTAAAAGTAGTAAAGTTAGCGACCATAGTCGAGGGTGACCCAAAGGCTCCCTTTTCGATAGCTACTACACCAAGGTGTAGGGGAGGGCGCTACTCCATTCCCAGGATTGCTCCACTTTACCCTTGAACTGTACCTTATAATGCTGAGTGTTAAGCAAGGTGGTATCAAGTACCATTTTTAAAGTCTTTGGTATGACTCGACCTGGGATTGAACCCAGGTCTCCCGGGCCATCGGCGAACCCCAACGAAGTAATCTCCTCCGGCTGCAATGCACTTGGTGTACCGTTCCAACAACTTCTTCAAGGCCCCATTGAAAGTCCTCTTGTGTGAGCGTGTCAATGACCTTCATCACAGCCTCTTTCATCTCCTTAATTGTCTTATAATGACAGCCTCTGAGCTAAGGGAATATCCAAAAGTCACAGAGAGCAAGGTCTGGACTATAGGGAGGGTGACAAACTGTCTTGATGTCCATCTTGGTCAAATAGTCTGTGACAAGGATGGAGTTTTAGACTGGTGCATTGTCCTGGTTGAAATGCTATTGACCCAATTTGAAGAGTGCTGGCGTCTTCCGACGGAATTACTTCCTGAACTCCCTTAAAACCTCAACATAGTAACCCTAACCCTAACCGTTTGGCCAATCAACTGTGGTGTATTGACTTCCTTACTCCTCCCACACCTCTCATCATCCCTCACAGACTTCCTGTATACATTGATGATGATGAAGCTTCAATGTGGGTACTTTTTGATTACATGTCATATATATATAAAGAGAGAGAAAGAGAGAGAGAGAGAGAGAGAGAGAGAGAGAGAGAGAGAGAGAGAGTGGGTTATATAATATCTGAGATATGTTCAAAAGAATTGTAAAATTTGGATACTGCATGAATGAAGAATATTTTTGTCTATTTTTAAGCTTAAAAATTATAGATGATAAAAAAATCCTTTGTGCTATACCAACCTCACCTCTCTCTTGGCCAATCATGTGTTTTTGGAGACCACTTATGTTCATTATGTTTCACTCTTTGAATGTTATTTTTTATTGCTATAAACAGTTGATGCATAAGTGAACAGACTTTGTTCAATAGGACATTATGCAATGCACAACAGCATAAATCTCTCTCTCTCTCTCTATATATATATATATATATATATATAAACAAAATAAATAAATAAATACATTCTAAAAAATAAAAATCTCTTCTTGGACTTCTCTATTTTGAAATGTTTTTATTCTCTCTTTGTATCAACAGCAAAAATTTTTTTATATATATAAACATATATAAAGAAAAATTTATCACAAGGTAATCTAAGTAGGAGAGATTTATTGAGAAACAAAGTCGACAATACACCGTTTGTTATTCTAATGAACCATCATCAGGTCTGAGATGGATGATATCAGTGGTGCTAAAACAACGATGGATGTTTAAAAGTAGAAAAAAACAAAAACCCAGGGAAAATTTGCATGACAAGAAAAGTTGTCCATTTAATTAGTGAATCATTGTTTATTTTTTGAATTACCTCATTTGACTTATTAGAAATATTGTATAGAATTTATGTTCCATTTGTTTATGGAGAAGGATTTTGAATCAAAAGGAGGAAGAAAAAGAAAAGAAAAAGAAAAAGAAAAAGAGAAAGTATAAGATTATGATGTATGTGAAATATGTTAACTAAAGATGGAATATATTGTAGCAATCTAAAATGGATTTGTTCAATTAAGGAGAAATATAAAAGCCCTTATTAGAACTTACAGAATTACAGTGTGAAATAGCACCGTCCCTGAAAATTCATCTTAGTCTTTTATAATGAATATACCTTGAAAGTATATACACATACATAAATATGAACACCTACACAGAATCGATACTGCTATATGGATGCACTACATGGACGCTAACAAAACGGCTGGAGAAGAAACTAGATGGCAATTACACAAGAATGCTGCGTGCAATCCCGAACAAGACCTGGCAGCAACACCCCACAAGACACCAACTGTACGGCCACCTGCCCCCTATCACGAAAACTATCCAAGTTAGACGAACCAGACATGCAGGACACTGCTGGAGAAGCAGAGATGAACTCATAAGAGATGTACTCTTATGGATCCCCACACATGGCCGCGCAAAAGCAGGACGACCAGCTCGAACGTACATTCAGCAGCTATGTGAGGATACAGGTTGTTGTCCTGAAGACCTACCTAGGGCGATGAACGATAGGAAGGAGTGGCGAGAGAGGGTCAGGGATATCCGTGCTGCCAGCACGATATGATGATGATGATGATGACACAGATACATAAACACACAGAAAACACTCTTGTAAAAAGAAAAAGAAATGAAAGAAGAGAAAGAGAGAAACATTTGCAAAAAATAAAATTTGTCACTTACAATTAACTCAAACTGGACATTCCCTGACACAAATCCCAGAATTAAAAAGAACCACAATAGTGTCAAAACAGTCAACACTATATAAACCAAAGGGAACACCAGAAAAAAACTATTTACTTCCTGAAAATGACAAAAAATGCAGTTGTGCCTATACATATATACCCAGCTATGGGTAAATAGTAGGGCAGCCTTGGTGGGGCAACTAGTCTAGGAGAAGGAAAACTCTAAATTCAAACCTGGTAAAACTCCACTCAAAAATTGACCGTGTGCCATATCCTGCCCGAGCGGAGGGGTTGGTAAATATATATATACATATATATTTAAAGTATATATATATATATATATATATATATGCAGCAGTGCTTAAATATATATACATATATATATATAGAATGTAAAGCCATTTGCCAGCAAAGCTTAATCTTGTAATATATGCTGAATTAGTTTGCCAGCCAAGATTCAAAACAGTCAGAACTCTGACCTGGAGTGGTAGCAACTGATAGGGTCCTATCTATGGATCAAATAGAACTCACCTGTGTACTTACACTAAACTGAATTGTTTGAAAAAGAGCTGTTTTTCCATTTAACTGTGTGTAAACAAAAAACTGTACTTATGCTAAACTGAATGGTTTGAGATAGAAATGGATTTGGCATTAAATAACCTATAATGGTTGATACACCTTAAAACCAAAACAAACATTTGAAGACTAGTAAACTCTTATGTTAACCTCTAAGTATACTTGTTTTCTGGCATTGGTCAGTTATCTGCGGAAAGAAGACTGCTTTACTCACCTTCAATGAAACTACTGTTGCATTATCAATTATTTCAAGAATCTTCCCATTTCTCAAGTTCCAATATTCAAAGAATTCATACAATGGTATTCAGTGTGGAAAACTTGTTTGTCAGGGCGCATTTTTGATACCTGTTCATTTTATTGATAAGGAGCTGTATCACTATGCTGCATCTTTTCATTGCAATAAGAAAGTAGAGCCAGGCTCAGTCCCTAATGCCTGCAGTGTTTTGTTCTCAGTTCTCTGCTAAAGACAGTTTATCTCCTGATCCAATATTGGTGAAAAATGTGTAGTTTTGGTTGTGTTTGGTTGGGTTTTATGGCATGTCACCCATTGTAGGTTATTTAATGCCAAATCCTCTTTATACATATATATTAAATATATATAATTTGGTTTGGTTGGGTTTTATGGCATATCAACCATTGTAGGTTATTTAATGCCAAATCCTCTTTATACATATGTAATTAATATATATGATTTGGTTTGGTTGGGTTTTACGGCATATCAATCATTGTAGGTTATTTTATGCCAAATCCTCTTTATACATATATATTAAATATATATAATTTGGTTTGGTTGGGTTTTATGGCATATCAACCATTGTAGGTTATTTAATGCTAAATCCTCTTTATACATATATATTAAATATATATGATTTGGTTTGGTTGGGTTTTATGGCATATCAACCATTGTAGGTTATTTAATACCAAATCCTCTTTATACATATATAATTAATATATATGATTTGCTTTGGTTGGGTTTTATGGCATATCAACCATTGTAGGTTATTTAATGCCAAATCCTCTTTATACTTATATAATTAATATATATGATTTAGTTTGGTTGGGTTTTATGGAATATCAACTATTGTAGGTTATTTAATGCTAAATCCAGTTTATACATATATATTAAATATTTATGATTTGTAAAGGCATTTTGTGGATAACATTTTTAAATTAGCCTGAGCTTCTTTTTGGCAGATAGCTAAATAGTTTCAAGAATTGTTATCTAATACAAATAATTCTATTTACTAATTGTTTCAATTATTACTATGTAACAGTAACAATTTAACATCAGTCATTTGTTTGCCCACATTTATGCAGATATACATGATTAGTTTGTCAATAATTCCATTTTTATAAGCCTACCTGTCCTAAACTGAATTCTTTGGAATCGAAATATTTTTGACATTTAAACTGTGTACTTATGCTAAACTGAATTGTTTGAAATAGAACTGTTTATATGTATAAAAATGGATTTGACATTAAATAACCTTCAGTGGTTGATATGCTATAAAACCAATCTGAATCAAACCTAACCATGTTTATAACAATACAAATGAAATATTGTGAATATTATCAGCACTAATATATTACTTTTGCACATTGTGTGTATATATGTGTGTGTTTATTTGTTTCTTAGGGTTTATGGCATATCAACCTTTGTAGGTTATTTAATGCTTAATCCATTTTTATTCAAATGAACAGTTCTATTTCAAATAATTCAATTTAGCATAAGTACACTGTTTAATTTTCAAAAACAGTTCTCTTTCAAGCTATTCAGTTTAGTCAAACAGTTATAATTCCTCCACACACAGTTAAATGTCAAAACAGCTCTATTTCTAACAATTCAGTTAGGCATAAGTCCAGTTTCAATATCAAAAACACTTCCATTTCAAACAATTCAGTTTAACATAAAAAACATGTCAAAACAATTCTATTTCAAGCAGTACAGTTCAGTATAAGTATGCAGTCTAAATATCAAAACAGTTCCATTTCAAACAAATCAGTTTAGCATAAGTACACAGTTTAATTCTATTTGACCCATAGATAGGACCCTATCAGGTGTTATCACTCCAGGCCAGAGTGGACCTGGGAACAATGGCAATGAAGGAGTACTCTACATTCCCCAAAGCTCCAGCATCACTGGAGCCTCAGCATCAGATTGTTTAGTGTCATACCAGGACACTCGTTGGCGGGGGGGTCTTACCCCTCTGCAGAGGTGCAGTTGGTGTATTCTACAGCTACCTCAACCTAGCTGGGCAAATATGTGTGTGTATATGAGGGAGTATGGTTATGTGCACTTTATTGTTTTTGTGTGTAATTAGCTTTTCCATATAATGCTCACCCCCACTCTCTCTCTCTCTCTCTTATTCTCTTCATATATATAAATATGTGTATTTATAAATATATATATAGATTTATTATTACTGTTATAACTTCACATTTTTTAACAGGAATACTTTTTCAGTTTACTGTTTTTGATTTCATGGGAGTGAAGAGTAATTCAGCTTTTCTTGCTATCTCCACTCTCTCTCTCTCTCTCTATATATATATATATATATATATATATATATGTCGATAGATATGCTTTGTGCTTTGTGAATTCGAATGTGTATGTGTATTTTACTATTTTTTTCTACACTTAGCTTTTCTTATCCCCCTTCCTACTTCTCTCTCTCTCTCTCTCTCTCTCTCTAAATATATATATATATATATATATATATATATATATATATATTCTTTTTGCCAGAAGACTCACTTTTTCCAATTCCAACAAAGAATACAGTATTCAAGATTATAAAATCTGCAATGAATGCCTCTGAGCCTGATCCACAAACTGCAACTCAGGCTTAGGCAATTTGAAACATGATCAGATCAAGTATTGGAGTGAGGAAAGGAGATCAAAATCAATGAGGGTTCAAGCTGCACTGATCTACAAAATACCATCAGCAATAGTTTTCAACAAAGAATACAAAGACGCTGCATCAAACTGCAGGACAAACCTTACGGAACAATGACTGCAGAGAAATAAGCAAAAAGATTGCAATGAAATAAACATCTGAACAAGAAGAAAAAGTCCCTTTAAAAACAATTGCACTTCAATGATTGAGTGAAGACGTTGAAGGTTTTTAGTTATTTTCCAGATGATCAGATTTAAAATCTAATAAACCTTCATCATAATCTTACGTAGCAATGGGGATTAGAAAAAGTTAAATAACCTTGAAGACCAAGAAGCCATTTTATGTACAATTCAATCCAACCGTAGCTCTGCACAGTAAAAAAAATGGCTTCAGTCATGACGCAAGCAACTGAGCCATAGGAAACTATGTAGAATTTTGTGGTAAAAATTCATGAAAGTATACATGCTAACCATTTATGAGGACTGTCCGAAAAGTAAGGTACATATATTCACTACTCCAACATGTTCATAACCATTCAAATAAAATATTGTTTGTAAATTACTAGTTCTCCAATGTACTTTTTCACATTGCTGCTATTAAGACTGCATAAATATCCTTCTCAAAGGAAACTGTGTCCAGTCAACTGGTCTTTAATCAATTGCTTTGAAATTCAACTGCTCTGCTGGAGAGGTTTTGAATATACTGACTGTTCTCCCCCATAATCAACCATAACATAAAAAGGGGGTGTTATGGTTTTAGGTTTGGTTTAGTTTTATGGCATATCAACTATTGTTGGTTATTTAATGCCAGATCCTGTTTTATATATATATCAAATATATACAATTTGGTTAGGCTTGGTTTAATTAAATATCAACCATTGTTGGTTATTTAATGCCAAATCCTGTTTTTATATATATATTAAATATATACAATTTGGTTTGGTTTGGTTTATTCAAATATCAACCATTGTTGGTTATTTAATGCCAAATCCTGTTTTTATATATATATATTAAATATATATGATTTGTAAACATGCTTTGTAGATACACAGTTAACTGAAAATTGAAATTATTTGTATTTGATAGGACCATATGCAAAAAACCCTCTAGAAAACAGCGGCACAAACAATGTAAATATGAACATATGATTTCCTAACATCTAAAGATAAAATAACCCTAGACAGGTTGATATGGCATTAAAATCGATAAATCAGTCAAATGGAATCTATACTGACTATTTAGGAGGAATGTCCAAAAAATGAGATACAAGCATTTAATAAACAAACATATTCATGACTAGACAAATTAAATATTGGGTATACATTACCAGCACTACTATGCTACTTTAGCTCATATTTTCTATTAAGATTGATTCTCTTGCCTCATTCATTGGCAAGCATATAAATACCCTTCTCAAAGAACATGTCAGGAATTCATAACAATATTGCGTGTAAAGAAGTTTTATTCAAGATAATAGATATTGAAAAACTTTGTGGTATGGTCGTAGAACATAATCTGCACCTCTGAAATTGAGGGAGAATAACTAGAACATTTTCAGGCTGTATTATTCTGAGTAAGCAACAAGAGGAATGAACATATCAAAAATCATGGTATTATTTCTATAAATTATATAGAGTGCCAATAGCAGTAATGATTTTTTTTAAATATGTGGTGCCTTCAATAAGTTTCCTGATTTTTTTGTACAGGCATTTAAAATTGTTGTAGACTCTTGACTATTCGGTATGTTATTGCTATACATCTTATGAGATGACTGACCAATTTTTATGATTTCAGCTTCAAATGAACAGCTACAGCAGAAATTAGAATACACCCTACTAAAGCCTGATTGTCACGGCTAGTGAATTTCAAAAATGCAATCTGAATGTGAGGACACTTTAGAAGAATGATATACAATAAAATTCTGTTTTAAAGTTGGAAAAAATGCCACAGAAACGTATGAAATGCTTTAGACTGCTTTTGGAGCATCTTGCATGAATCGAGCTAGAGTTTTTGAGTGGCATAAGAGATTCAAGAAAGGTAGGGAGTCTGTGATGGATGATAAGAGGTGTAGGAGGAGTAAAGAGATCAATACACCAAAGTTGATTGGCCAAAGGGTTAGGGTTAGGGTTACTATGTTGAGGTTTTAAGGGAGTTCAGGAAGAGATTCCTAGGGAAGAGGCCAGCACTCTCCAAATTGGGTCAGTTGCATTTCCACCCGGACAATGCACCAGTCTACAACTCCATCCTTGTCACGGACTATTTGATCAAGATGGGCATCAAGACAGTTGCTCACCCTCCCTATAGTCCAGATTTTGCTCCCTGTGACTTTTTCTTATTCCCTCAGCTCACAGGCTATCGTTATGAGACAACTGAGGAGATGAAAGAGGCTGTGATGAAGGTCATTGACACACTCACACAAGAGGACTTCCATGGGGCCTTCCAGAAGTTGTTGGAATGGTACAAGTGCATTGTAGCCGGAGGAGATTACTTCGAAGGGGACTAGAGTTTCATGTGTGTACTATCAATAAAAGTGCCCTTCTGGAAACATGATGCCTTTCACAGCATATAATGCATACATATGTATTTATTCAACCTCTCTCCCATGAGCAAGTAATTTTTAGTCAGAATACAGCTGGTTTGAAGTCGGAATTTTCCTTGTCCTAGACCGGATACCATACCATACCATACCAAGGCTAGAAAGCTCAGTCTCCAAAGCTATTTCATCTGAGGAAAGAACAGATGGACTCATGCCTTTCCTATGAGAATTAGTGTGATGTAAAACATAAACAGTCTTGTCAGGATTTGAACTTGGCTTGCCAAGTTCATTTTTAATGAAAATAATTATTACGCCATGTATGCTTTTTAATACACATATACCCGGGTGGTGAATAAACAGTAGAATTAACAGGGTTCTTTAGCCTTGTTTAAGCCACCAGTCTAGGAGAAGAAAAGCTCTGAATTCAAACCAGTTTTACTTTTTTTAGTATAAAAATTCTCTCCCCATAAAAATCAGTATCCTGAGTATGATACTGAACTGAAATCTGGTGGTGAGTCTACACTTCTGGAGTTTTGGAAAATGTGATGTCATCTCTTCATTATCATTACTCCCAGGTCCACTCTGACCTGAAATGAGAGTACCGCAACTCTTTACAAAAATATTAATATGAATATGCAATGTATAGAATTACCTAATATTCAGGTGTAAACTAATGCAACGGGGGTTGACATGCCCTTAAAATTCATTAATTAATCTTTTCAGGGTAAATCATATCACATAATTTCCAAGATATTTTTCCTTGCTGAGTCTCAACTTCTTCTCTGATTCAAGAAACAAAGATTTACTCTGAATAAGAGGAAGACAAAACAAAAATAAAAACAAAACAAAAAAATAACAAAATGAAATAAATAACTAAATATATTCATTCCATGAATTGTTCAGACAGATATTCTGAAATATTGATAATGGCTTGTCTCAGAATTTTAGACAATAATTAAAATTCTTGTATATTTCTATTTAAGTACTTATTCAAGTCAATTAGAGCTGATATTAATTGTTTTACAAAATTACAGTTTCTTTTTCTTTTTTTTTCTTTGAAAACCATTCAAGAAATCATTTTGATGAAAACCTCTTGAAGACACAGAAAAAAGCACGTATCAATTCTATTCTATTTTTCAATGAATATGGATTCTATTTCCACAAAAGTTAATTGTTTGTTAGTTTGGTTGGTTGGTTGGTTGGTTGTTAATTTAAATGGCATCTTAACCTATGCTGAGTTATTTAATGCCAGTTTCAGTCTTTATTTTTTCAAGGAATTATCTGATTTTAATTAATAATGATAATCATTTTTAAGAAATTATAGCATAAAGTAATTATTTCATATATTTCAGTCAAATACTGATAATTCTCAAAGAGATCTATTTGACTCATAGATTGGAGAAGTATTAACACTCAAGGTCAAGTGGATCTGATGGTACTATTTACCAACCCCTCCGCTCGGGCAGGATATGACACAAGGTCAATTTTTAAGCGGAGTTTAACAGGTTTGAATTCAGAGTTTTCCTTCTCCTAGACTAGTTGCCTAACCATGGCTGAAGAACCTAGTCTGCCCTACTATTTACCCATAGCTGGAGGGAGAATTATTGGATTCATACCTTTCCCAAGGGTATTAGTGCTATGTGAAATGCAATCAGTCTCTTCCAGGATTTGAACTCGTATTGCCGTGTTCATTTCCTACGGCGATAACGACTACACCACGGGCACCTCTGATGGTAATGGGTACAAAAAGGAGACTCCATATTCCCCAAAACCTGGAGCTAACTCCCAGTGCAGTTTAGTGTCATACCGAGGATTTTTGCTTTGGATGTGCAGCTCTTATCCGAATTGCAGGAGATACAATTGCTCCATTCTAGGCTTTGCTCTCTTCCATCAAAGTTGCAGCAATAAAGATTGAAAAAAAAACATTCATTTTACAAAAAGAAAAAAAAATGGAAAAAATGATATAGCACAATAAACATACATCAAGTTATGTTGAAATCCAAGGCTCTTGTTTGATCATCAAAGTTAAGCAGTGATGATCCTGTTTAATTCTTAGATGGGTGACCATTTAAGCAAGAAAGGGTACTGTAAGCATTCTGAGTACTGTATTTAAATTCTTGGAAAAACTTAGTAAATGACAACATTATAAACATTCAGACATAAACTACAATCAAGTAGAGTGCTCACCAATGGTCCAGGAGACCAGGGTTCAATCTCAGGTCTTGTCATACCAAAGAATGGTACTTGATGCTGCCTTGCTTAACGCAGCATTATAAGGTAAGGATCAAGGGTAAAGTGGAGCAATCCAGAGGATGAAGTAGCACTGTGTCCTATACCTTGGTGCCTTAGCTATTGAAAAAGTAGCCTTAAGATCACTCTCAATCAAGGTTGCCAGCTTTACTTACAACCAACTCTCTGCCCGAGCATGAGAAACGAGGTCAGTTTTTAAGCAGAGTGTAACACATGTGAATTCAGAGGTTTCCTTTTCCTTGACAGGTTACCATACCTAGACTAAAGAACCTATCTGCTCTACTATTTCTCCGTAATTAGAAGGAAAATCGTTGGATGCATACCTTTCCCAAGTGTATTAGTGCTATGTTAAATGCACACTCCTTCAACTAGGATTTGAACTCACGTCACCGAGTTCATATCCTGCAATAACCATTACACAATGAGCACTTCCTAAATGCAAATAAATGTGGACACTTTCATTGAAACAAAGATGATACTTTATATAACTAAGCTTGAAATATAAGTGTGACACATTTTGAAACTCAAAGAGAAATCTGCAATAGTTCAAAATATAAGTTGGAAACAGCATAAATCTCTAAGAGAAATCTACACAGGCCTGCCAAGTATATGAGATGTTGTTCTTGAAAGAGAGTGAACCCCATTGGCTGAGGTTGTTGAATACACAGACTGCATCTCTGAAGAGGGGTAAGACCCCGCCCCAACAAGTGTCCTAGGTATGACATTAAACAATCTGATGGTGAGGCTCCAGTAATGCTGGAGCTTTAGGGAATGTGGAGAACTTCATTGCCATCACTCCCAGGTCCACTCTTGCCCAGATTAGAGGCACCTGATAGGGTCCTATCTATGAGTCAAATAGAACTGTTTGACATTCAAACTGAGTGCAAACAAATGACTTGTGCTAGATTGAATTGTTTGAAATAAAACTGATGATTTAATTTTGTGTAAAAAAATGACTGATGTTTAATTGAACTGTTAGTGATACATAGCAATACTTGCAACCATTTAACTTTGACAACTTATGCTACATTGACTTATTAGAAATAGAACTGTTTGATCCTTTAACTGTGTTTAAACAAATGACTGATGTTTAATTGAATTGTTAGGGATACATAGCAATACTTGGAACCATTTAACTTTGATAACCTAAGCTAAATTGACTTGTTAGAAATAGAACTGTTTGATCCTTTAACTGTGTTTAAACAAATGACTGATGTTTAATTGAACTGTTAGTGATACATAGCAATACTTGCAACCCTTTAACTTTGTTGACTTATATTTACAAATCATAGATATCTAGAATATATGAATAAATCAGATTTGGCCTTACTGCAATGGTTGATATGCCATAAAACAAAACCAAAATAGAGTGAGATTTGCAGACCACTGTCGTCGAGCCTCCGATGAAGTTGTCTCCTTTCACCCTTACTCCTCTAGAAACAAAAATTTCAAACAAGCAATAGAAGACATAAGCTATCATATACAAATGTTATAACCTGGGATTCTGATATCGAATTCTGAAAACTAGATACCATCATGATGGAGGTGCCCATGGTGTAATGGTTATCATCATAGGAAATGGACACGACGACACGAGTTCAAATCCTGGACGAAACAGATTGCATTTCACATAGCACTAATACCCTTGAGAAAGGTATGAATCTAATTATTCTCCCTCCAGCTATGGATAAATAGTAGGGTAGACTGGGTTCTTCAGCCTTGGTGAGGCAACTAGTCTAGGAGAAGGAAAACTCTGAATTCAAACCTGTTAAATTCTGCTTAAAAATTGACCTTGTGTCATATCCTGCCTGAGCGGAGGGGTTGGTAAATATGGATACCATCATGATGGATTGTTAGATCCATTTAGAAATCCATTTTTGAGTTCATCTTGGTAAATGCTACATAACTGATAGCAAACAGATTTTGTGTATTGTAAAGATTTGCTGTATCATAAAAGAGACGTACATGAATCCATAAAACAAAATAGTCATGAGCTTTGTATTCTCTCAACCTTTTTATACACTTTAGAGAGTTGGACATTATAAAACTGATATATAAAATTGCTAGAACATTTCAATCAAAAATGTCAGAGATGTCTACTGAACACCAGCTGGAAATCCGACACTGGAGTTTTAGAAAAGGCAGGATGTCTTCATATTGAAGCTAAAAATATTAAACATCACATCCATTGTACAGTAGAACATCTATTCTGGGAGATTCCCATTCTCTTGGACAATATTATAACTGGGAGAAGCCCAACGCCGAATCCCATCACAAGTAAAAGGCTTCGGGATGTGTGGCACATGGGTTGAAGGCAGCCGTTCGTTTTCGACTCACATAGTTCGGAGTTCCCTTGATCGGGGTTGCCCGCGGTGGGTGCCAGGTTCATTCGGTGTAGACGGCGAGTGACAGCCTTCGATCCGAGAGTCGGGTTGCTTGTGAATGCAGCCCAAATCGGATGGTAAGCTCCATCCAAGGCTAAATACCAGGACGAGTCCGATAGTCAACTAGTACCGTGAGGGAAAGTTGAAAAGAACGTTGGAGAGAGAGTTCAAGAGAACGTGAAACTGACCAGGGGTAAACGGGTGGGACTGTTCACCATAATCGCGGGGGGACTCAGTCCGGTGCTGCTGCTGCTCTGAAGGCCATTTGCAGTCATTGTTTGCTTTCATGATACCACAAAAAATCCCCCTGAAATCCCAGAACTTCTCAAAGTAGCTCATATTAGATCCCTGAAGGTAAATAAAATAAATTCCTTTATAACATGTGAACAAAAATCTCTGGATCATGTACACAAGTGGCCAAACAGTGAAGACTCCAAGTGTACCATAGCCAGATACGGCTATGTATGAAATGTACATTAGAACATATATACATAACACATCTCACATAGAACATAGGATCTTGAAATACAAAAAACATGTAATGACTTCTCAGTTCAGGTACGAACCTTTTATTACCTTTGAGTTTAAAGGTTCTTCGACATAAGGAGAGAAACACAATCTTTCTATGCTGTCTTTTTCATCTGGCCCCCATCTCGCGTGGCTCCCGTAGCGCACAAGTTCGTCTCACCTCAGTGAGCCCCAAAAGTCGGCCGTCTCATTTGGCGTCTAGCTTCAACTCTCTAACTTTCTTCGAAATCCCCAAAATCCTCCGCGCGCTTCTGGTGCATGACATCATTCGCACTTGGTAGCCTCCGTTTCTCATCTCGGCTATTGTGACATCTCTGAGTGACACGTCCGCCCCGCCTAACTAAACCCAAAGGCATTAACCGAAATCCCTTGGCCATTATATTACACAAGCAGAATGCCTAATTGGGTTGTTGGTTATGTTAGATCTTTTCATAATATACAGCTCATTTAAATGAACAATCTGACTCTGACCAAAAACATTTTAAACAAATTATTTTATAAAGACACTGAATTCTGAAATATCCTTTTTGATCATAGGTATTGAGATGTAAGACAAACAAAACATACAGGACACTGTTGGAAAAGCCAGGATTGCCTGTAGAATACACTGACTGCATCTCTGCAGAAAGGTAAGACTCCCCTAATGAGTGTCCTAGATATGACACGAAACAATCTGATGATGAGGCTCGAGCTTTGGAACATTGGAGAATGTGGAGTACCTCTTTATTGCTACTGCTCCCAGATCCACTCTGGCTTTGAGTTGTAGCACCTGATGGGAGCCAATCTATAGGTCAACTAGAACTAAACTGTGTACTTATGCTAAACTGAATTGTTTGAAATTAGCCGTTTTGCATTTAATTGTGTGTAAACAAAAAACTGTACTTATGCTAAATTCACTTGTTTGAAATAGAACTGTTTGAACATTTAAATATGTGTAAACAAATGACAGATGTTTAATTGAATAGTTAGTAATACATCGCAATACTTGCATCCATTTACCTTTGTTGACATGCTAAATTGAATTGTTTGAAGTAGAACTGTTTTTACATTTAACTGTGTGTAAACAAAAAACTGTATTCTAACCAATGATTGCCCAGTCAGGTGGGGCTGTAGAATACACTGACTGCACCTCTGCAGTGTCCTGGATATGACACTAAACAATCTGATGGTGAGGTTCCAGCAGTGCTGGAGCTTTGGGGAATGCGGAGTACCCCTTCATTGCCATCGCTCCCAGGTCCACTCTGGCCCGTCAGTGTATTCTACAGCCCCAGCTGACTGGGCAAGGGACTGAAAATAGATCTTACATGTAATGTATAGTATCAAGGTGATGTACCGTAATTATTAGTATATAAGATGTGCTATTTTTCTAGATTTTTCAGTCCAAAAGTTAGAGGTGCTTATTATATAACAAGAACCATATAATTAACTTTTTCCAGTCACATGCCTCACCATATTCAGAATGGGATGAATAAAAGTAAGTTATATTTACAATCCAAACGAATGTATTTTATGCCTTTACAGAGAAATATCAACTGGAATGTGTGTTTGTTTATGATTTTGTTTCTACTAATATGAACTTATATTCACTACAAACTTTTTTTTTTGTGAACATGTCTGTTTTTTTTCTAAATACTGTGTAACTTTTGTGTTTCAAGATATAATGTGAACTAAGTACATTCTTAAACAAATGACTGATGTTTAATTGAACTGTTAGTGATACATAGCAATACTTGGAACCATTTAACTTTGTTGACATGCTAGATTGAATTGTTTGAAATAGAACTGTTTGATCATTTACTTGTGGGTATGGATAAGATATGTTTACTAATCATAAATCTAATACATTTGTAAAAATAGGATTTGGCATTAAATAAGCAAAAGAAGCCAATATTCATGACAGAACATAGGTAGGTTTTGTTTGGTTGGGTTTTATGGCATATCAACTGTTGTAGATGATTTAATGCCAAATCTGGTTTATTCATATATATATATATATTGAATATATATGATTTGTAAACATATGTCAAGCAACTCCAAGCTCACTAACAATTCAATTAAACATCTATCATTTGTTTACACACAGTTAGAGAATCAAACAGTTCTATATCAGACAATTCAGTTTAGTATAAGTCAAAGTTATATGGTTCCAAATATTGCAATGTATCACTTACACCAGTCATTTGCTTACACACAGATGATCAAACAGTTCTATTTCAAACAATTCAGTTTAGCATAAGTCAAAGTTAAATGGTTCCAAATATTGCAATGTATCACTTACACCAGTCATTTGTTTACACACAGTTAGATGATCAAACAGTTCTATTTCAAACAATTTAGTTTAGTATAAGTCAAAGTTCATCATCATCATCATGTTGTGCCGCCAGCACGGATATCCTTGACCATCTCTCGCCACTTTTCCCTATCGTTCATCGCCTCCGGCAGGTCTTCTGAGTTACATCCTGTGTCCTCACATAGCTGCTGTATATAAGTTCGGGCTGGTCATCCTGCTTTTGCTTGGCCATATGTGGGGGTCCATAGTAGTACGTCACTTACGAGCTCTTCCTTGCTTCTCCAGCAGTGTCCGGCGTGTCTGGCTCGTCTGACCAGTATAGTTTTCGTGATGGGAGGCAGGTGGCCGTACAGTTGGCGTCTCGTGGGGTGTTGTCGCCAGGACTTGTTCAATATTGCTCTCAACATTCTTGTGTAGTTGCCGTCAAGTTTCTTCTCAAGCCGTTTGGTTAGCGTCCATGTAGTGCATCCATATAGCAGTATCGATACAACCGCTGCCTGGAAGAAACTGCGCTTCATTTCATCTGTCAGGTCTGATTTCCATATTATTGAGAGCCTATCTATAGCCGTCCATGCTTTCGTCAGCTGTGTGTCGATGTCGTTTTCTGTTGATGAGACGCTACTTCCTAGGTAGGTGAATTTGTCCACTAGCCTCAGAGAGGCTCCGTCTAGAGTGGTAATGTTGCCCGTTTGGTTGTAACACATATATTCAGTTTTGTGCGCATTGACATGGCGGCCAATGCCTGCTGCAGCTCGTTCCAAACTATGCAGTAGTGTCTCTGCTTGATTAGGCGTATTCGCCAGTAACGCTAAGTCATCAGCGTAGTCGGCGTCTGTGATTGTTTTTGCGGGGTACCTTTTGCTTCTTTTCTTAGTCAGCTCGAAGCCATTTTCTCTGATTTTGTCGATCGAAGCTCTAAGCACGTAGTCTAGACAGATGATAAAGAGGTATGGGGCTAGCGTGTCTCCTTGTAGTACTCCTGCAACAATGTCGAAGTATTCTGTGTGTCCATCTGGTGAACGTACTTTCACTTTTGTGTTTTTGTAGAGGATCATTATTGCTGCTAGGGTTTCTTTAGGTAGGCCGTATGCTAGTAGGATTAGTTCCATTTTCCCTCTGTGGATGGAATCGAAGGCCTTGGTAAAGTCGACAAATAGTAATGTCGCCTGAAGGTTTTTTGCCCGGATGTCTTCAAGGATTCTATGGATGGTCAATATTTGTGAGGTTGTGGATCTATTTCTCCGGAAGCCATTTTGGTTTTTTCCTAAGGATGTTGTCTATTTTGGGTTCTATGCGGTTTCGTAGTAGGGCATTGTAGATTTTTGCTGCTATGGATGTAAGTGTTATCCCTCGGTAGTTCTTGGCTAATCCGAGGTCGCCTTTTTTAGGGAAAGGAAGGATGCATCCCTTCATCCATCTTTCTATCCTATTTTGACTATAGACAGTGTTGCATTGCCGGAGCAGTATATCGTCGAATTGTCTAGTCTTCCACACTTCTGTGGGGATCTCGTCTAGCCCTGCAGCTTTCCTATTTTTAATTTTTTTAAGAACCGAGTCGAGTTCTTCTTTGGTGAAAGGCCCTAGTTTAATGTCTAATTGCTTACTGATAATTCTGGTGATCGGTTCATCCGTTATTTTCGGTGGGCTTCCTAGTAGATTTTTGAAATGCTGTTCCCACAGTTTTACTCTTTCTTGTTGGCTTGCAGCTTTCAATTTTGCTTTGGCTGTGCTCTTCCTTCTACTTACTTCGTTTATTGTTTGCCAGGCTATCCTGGATTGTCTATCTTCCACCGAGTCTCTAATCTTATCTATCTGATTTTGTATGTATTCTGCCTGTTCTTTTAGATATATTCCTGCTAATTGATATTGTGCTTTTTCTAGTTTTCAGGCATTTGTGTTTGTTGGGTTCTTCCGATAGCTTTTGGAGGCAGTTTTCACGAGTGCACGTTTTTCTCTAACCACTGACGTTTCCCAAGGGACTCTATATTTAGTTCTAGGTTTTGTTGGGATACACTTTGATGCCGCCTCTAGGTGTGCTTCAACAAAGTTTTCATATTCGTCATTTGGGGTAACTTTTTCTGTCTTCTCTTGTAGTGTTTCGAATCTGTTTCTTAATTCTAATGCATATTTGTCTCTAATGTCTCTGTTGTTAAGTAGGGCCCAGTCATAGCGCCTAGTTGTCACTGTTCGTGTGGCGTTTTTTCGTAGGCTTAGACGTATTGGCATAATGGTTAGAGTGTTGGCGAAATGGCCCGGGAGATCTGGGTTCAATCCCAAGTCGAGTCATACCAAAGACTCAAAAAAATGGTACTTGATGCTACCTTAACATTTAGCATTATAAGGTAAAAATCAAGGGTAAAGTGGAGTAACCCAGGGAAAGGAGTAGCGCCTCGATAACAACAACAAGTCAAAGTTAAATGGTTCCAAATATTGCAATGTATCACTTACACCAGTCATTTGTTTACACACAGTTAGATGATAAACAGTTCTATTTCAAACAATTCAGTTTAGCATAAGTCAAAGTTAAATGGTTCCAAATATTGCCATGTATCACTTACACCAGTCATTTTTTACACACAGTTAAATCATCAAACTGTTCTTTTTTTAGACAATTCAATTTAGCACAAGTCATTTGTTTGCATTCAGTTTAAATGTCAAACAGTTCTATTTGATAGGACCCTTTCAGCTGCTACCACTCAGTGAAGAGATACACTGCACCGCACAAACCTCCAGCATTATTGGAGCCTCATCATCAGATTGTTTAGTTTCATGTCCAAAATACTTGTTGGGGGGCATCTCTGCAGAGATGCAGTTGGTGTATTCTACAGCCCCAGCCGAATGGACTAAGATTTAAGTTTGTATAGCTTTGACACAAAAACTGATTGGTTGGTTAGTTGGTTGTTGTTTGGGTTTTATTGCATATCAACCTTTGTAAGTTATTTAAAGCCAAATCCATTTTTATACAAATAATCAGTTCTATTTCAAACAATTCAATTCATCATGAGTATGCAGTTCAATTGTCAAAACCATTTCTATTTCAAACTATTCAGTTCAGTCAAACAGTTCTAATTCAAAGAATTCAGTTTAATATAAGGATAGTTTTTGTTAACACACAGTTAAATGATAAAGCTATTTTATTTCAAGCAATTCAATTTAGCATAAGTATGCAGTTTAGTTCTATTTCACCCATAGATAGGATCTTATAAGGTGCTACCACTCCATGTCAGAGTGGACCTGGGAGCGATGGCAATGAAGAGGTACTCCGCATTCCCTAAAGCTCCAGCATTACTGGAGCCTCACCATTAGATTGCTTAGTGTCATATCCAGACACGAGTTGGGTGAGGAGTTGTATCCCTCTACAGAGATGCAGTTGGTGTATTCTACTGCCCCAGCCGACTGGGCAAGAAACTGATTGTCATCAAGCACTGTCGACACTTAGTTTATGACATTCAAACTTAGACCTATATCTTTCTCTCCATATCTCTCTCTCTCTATATATATATATATATATACATATGTATCTTACTCCTTGTGAGTTTTTCACATGAACATCAGCTGGAGGTATTTCTGAGTGACAGCAAGTCTCCTCAGGTCTCCAGGACTCTTCGCAGTATTCTAGCTGATCTTGACAATGCTGCAGTCTGGATACTCTTGATTCATCTTCTGATTTCTAATTTTGCCTGTCAACTTTTTATGCCTTTGGGGACCATTCCAAGTGAACCAACAACCACTGGTATCACTGTCACTTTCTTAGTTCTCAAGCAAGGTATATGTATCTGTTTATCCTTCCGCACATTTTCATTTCACTCAGGGGTTCATTAGAATGGTGGCCCAATTGGCTGAGGATACAGAATACACTGACTGCATCTTTGCAGAGGGGTAAGACTCTCACAGAGTATGTCCTGCATATGATACTAAACAATCTGATGGTGAGGCTCCTCTAATGCTGGAGCTTTGGAGAATGCAGAGTACTCCTTTATTGCTATTGCTCCCAGTTCCTCTCTGGCCCAGAGTGGTAGCACCTGATAGGGTCCTATCTATGGGCTAAATCAAACAAAATAGTGTACTTATGCTAAACTGATTTGTTTGAAATAGAACGGTTTTTGACATTTAAACTGCATACTTATGCTTAACTGAATTGTTTGAAATATACCTGTTTATATGTTTAAAGATGGATTTGGGATTAAATAACCAACAAAGGTTGAAATGCCTTAAAATCCAACCAACCAACCAACCAACCAACCAAAAGGACTTAATTTGGTATTAAATTACCCAAAGAATGTTGATACGCCTTAGAAGAAAACAACTAGCCAAACGTCAGGATGGCAAAGTCCGCTTGACAGCAAGCTCTTTTTCTTTCCTTAATTAACACAAGATCAGGTCTTCTGGCTGGGATTTGGAGATCCATTTGTCTGTTAAAGTCCCAGAGAATTTTATGAATCACATTCTCTTGGGGGGATTCTGGTTTGTGCCTGTACCATTTGATGGAATAGTTAAATTTCAATCTCTTGCACAATTCACAATGGATCTTTCCCAGTTGTGCATAGTCTTGAACTTCTTTTATGCTTGTAAGCTGCATTCACTTATAATGTGATTAAACTTTTCATCTTTGTCATTTACACTTGCTATTCTGTTGTGTGTTTGGGGAATGTGGAGTACCCCTTCATTGCCATCGGTCTCAGGTCCACTCTGAATCTGAGTGGTAGTGTCTGATAGGGTCATATTTAGGGGTCAAATAAAACTAAACTGAATTGCTTGAATAGGACTGTTTTGACATTTAAACTGCATACTTATGCTAAACTGAATTGGTTGAAATGGAACTGTTTTGTCATTTAAACTGCATACTTACACTAATTGAAGTGTTTGAAATGGAACTGTTTTTGTATGCTAAACGGAATTGTTTGAAATAGAACTGATTTTTGACATACAAACTATGTACTTATGCTAAACTGAACTGTTCGAAATAGAACTGTTTTGACATTTAACTGTATGTAAACAAAATACTATACTTATACTAAATTGGATTGCTTGGAATAGAATTGTTTATATGTATAAAAATGGATTTGGCATTAATAACCTACAATTGTGGATGTACGATAAAACCAAACCAAACCAATCCTCCTCTTCTTTCTTCTTTTTCTTCTTATTAATTTTTGTCTAGTTTCAGCCTTAGATCATTATCAGGAAGTGGTTATTTTTAAAAGAATATATTTCAAGACTGTTTAAACTATGTAGCTGACAAAATTCATTTGAAATAGATATTTGCATTTAGGAATATAAAACATTTTTACAACATTCACTCGGTAATGAGAAACTTGTTGTTTAAGAATATTTTCAGATTTTGAAAATAGTTTTTAGCTGTTTACTTTCTTGCTTTTTTTTATGGTGTAGGACAGAATTAATTGGACAGTCAATACTATTACATTGCTTTTTTAATGGAGTGGGACAGAATTAATTGGACAGTCAATATTATTACATTGCTTTTTTAATGGAGTAGGACAGAATTAATTGGACAGTCAATATTATTACATTGCTTTTTTAATGGAGTAGGACAGAATTAATTGGACAGTCACAGTTACTGACTTCCATGTTACTTCTTACCTGTATTGACCTGCATATATGTATGCATGTAAACGGGTGTGTATGAATATATGTGTGTCTGTGTTTGTGGGTGTACTAGGATCATTAAATAAGTTTCCAGACTTTTTTCGTATGGGCATTTTTATTGATAGTACACACATGAAACTCTAGTCCCCTTTGAAGTAACCTCCTCTGGCTGCAATGCATTTGTTGTACCGTTCCAACAACTTCTGGAAGGCCCCATGGAAGTCCTCTTGTGTGAGGGTGTCAATGACCTTTGTCACAGCCTTTTTCTTCTCCTCAGTTGTCTCATAATGACAGCCTCTGAGCTTAGGGAATATCCAAAAGTCACAGGGAGCAAGGTCTGGACTATAGGGAGGGTGACAAACTGTCTTGATGTCCATCTTGGTCAAATAGTCTGTGACAAGGATGGAGTTTTAGACTGGTGCATTGTCCTGGTTGAAATGCTACTGACCTGATTTGAAGAGTGCTGGCCTCTCCCAAGGAATCTCTTCCTGAACTCCCTTAAAACCTCAACATAGTAACCCTAACCCTAACCTAATCGTTTGGCCAATCAACTCTGGTGTATTGACTTCCTTACTCCTGCCACACCTCTTATCATCTCTCACAGACTCCCTGCCTTCCTTGAAACTCTTATGCCACTCAAAAACTCATGCTCGATTCATGCAAGATGGTTGAAAAGCAGTCTGAAGCATTCCATACATTTCTGCGGCATTTTTTCCAAGTTTAAAACACAATTTTATTGCATATCATTCTTCTAAAGAGTCCTCACGTCCAGATTGCATTTTTGAAATTCACCAGCTGTGACAATCAGACTTTAGTAGAGTGTATTCGAATTGCTGCTGTAGCTGTTCATTTGAACCTGAAATCATAACAATTGGTCAGTCATCTCATAAGATGTATAGAAATAATATACTGAATTTTCAAGAGTCTAAATGCCTGTACAAAAAAAGTCTGGAAACCTATTGAATGCACCACGTATATGTTTGTGTGTATACATGTGTGTATATGTGTGTGTGTGTGTATATGTATGTAGGTTCAATGGTTTTCATCATGTACCTGGACTTAGAAGACACTCATGGTGTAATCAATCCTGTCATAGGGAAATAGACTAAATGACCTAAGTTCAAATCCTGAAAGAGTCTGTTTGCATTTCATGCAGTGCTAATACCCTTGAGAAAGGTAGGAATCCAATTATTCTCCCTCCAGCTTATTCCCGCCCAAGACGTATTATATGAATCATGCCTCCACAGTCAACCAATGATGATGATGTGTGTGTATATATATAAATTTGCATGTGTGTGTAAGCGTATATGTGTATCTATATGTTTGCATATATGGAAGTGTATTTGTATATATATGTATGTGCGTGCATGTATATATATTTATGTTTGTATGTACGAGGCCATGTCTGTGTATGCCCATTAATATATCAATAAGTTTGTAGCCTAATGATAAAAAAAGCATTTATTTTACACAGGATATTTTTTCAACATAATCTTCTTCCTTGTTGCTGCATTTAATTCTATGATGAATGCCAATCAAGATGAGAATTCAAGAACTGCATCATACAAGACATCTGGCATCCAATTCTTTGATATGCTCTTATTAAACCAGCATTAATTTTTTGAGCTTATAAGACCCAAAAAAACTCTAAGAAAAAAATACTAATACAAATGAATCTCATGGCGCCAACTCAAGTAGGTTTGCTTTACCTCTGAACTTGCTATCAGACGTCAGTTCTTTGATCTTGGGTCCAATGGAGATGCCTACTTTCGGTTTTGCGTCAATGTTCTCTGCAGTGGATTTTTCTTTTTGGCATTTGCAAAAGAAAGTTTGGGAAAAGAAGTATTCAAAGATATATAAATAAATAAGAAATAAGTTGGTAGTTTCTTTTACATATAGAGTGAATTCCAGCAGATTTGAGAGTTATCTGTTGTAGGTTTATCCAATTGATGATGGTGGAGATACATGGTGTAATCAATAGGTTTCGAGACTTTTTTGTACAGGCATTTAAAATTGTTGTAGACTCTTGACTATTCGGTATGTTATTGCTATACATCTTATGAGATCACCAACCAATTTTTATGATTTCAGGTTCAAATGAACAGCTATAGCAACAATTGGAATACAGTGGCATTTCCTCCAGGACAATGCACCAGTCTTTCCTCCAGGACAATGCACCAGACAATTAAGGTGATGAAAGAGGTTGTGATAAAGGTCATTGACACGCTCACACAAGAGGACTTCCATGGGGCTTTCTAGAAGTTGTTGGAATTGCAGTTGGAGGAGGTTACTTCAAAGGGGACTAGAGTTTCATGCGTGTACTATCAATAAAAGTGCCCATACCCCTTTGCATAAGCTGGATTTGACATAACATCAATTTTTAGTGGAATTTAACAGGTTTGAATTCAGAGTTTTCTTTCTCCTTCTCTGGCTGTCATACCAAGTTTAATGAGCTCAGTCTGCCCTGCTATTTATCTATAGCTGAAGGGAGAATAATTAGAGTCATACCTTTTCTAAGGGTATGTGAAATGCAAGTAGTCTCATTCAGAATTTGAACTTTTGTCACTGTCCATTTCCTATGATGATGACCAATACACTATGAATTCTTCCTTATACCAAGACAATAATGGCATAATTTACCCTTCATCATCATCATCATCATCTTGTCATGCCACCAGCTCGGATATCCCTGACCCTCTCTCGTCACTCCTCCCTATCGTTCATCGCTTCCGGCAGATCCTCAGGGCTACATCCTGTATCCTCACAGAGCTGCTGTATGTAGGTTCGAGCTGGTTGCCTTACTTTTCCTCGGCCATTTGAGGGGTTCCATAGGAGAATATCACTTATGATTTTGTCCCTGCTTCTCCAGCAGTGTCCTGCATGTCTGGTTCATCTAACTTTGAAAGTTTTCGTGATGGGAGTTAGGTGGCTGTACAGCTGCTGCTTTTTGGGGTGTTGCCTCCAGGCATTTGTGTTGTTGCCATCAGGTTTTTCACCATCTGTTTAGTCAGCGTTCATGTAGAGCATCCATATAGCAGTATCGACATGACCACTGCTTGGAAGAAACTGCGTTTCACTTTATCGGTCAGGTCTGATTTCAATATGACCGATTGCCTATCGATGGCTGTCTATGCCTTTGCTACTCACGTGTCAATGACTTTTTCGGTTGATGAGACACTGCTTCCTAGGTAGGTGAACTTGTCTACTAGTTTCAGAGAGCTACCGTTTAGTGTGGAAATGTCGCCTGTTTGACTAAAGCACATATATTCCGTTTTGCTTCTGTACTGGAAAAAAACCTTAAGCATAGAATTTTGAGTTATTTCTATATATTCAGTTAACATTTGAGATCATTTTAACAAGAATTGGTCAATCTATTACATTATGGAATGGTATCAATTTTTCTTAAACACTCTGGGTAATATAACCAAATAAGCTTGCGGTATTGTTAAATGGTTTCAAGCTTTGCTATCCAATTCTAATTCAATTCAACATTTATCATTTATTTTCACACAAATTAAGTATTGCAATTTAACACTAATAATTCTATTTGATATTAATCATTTGTTTACACATGATTAAATGGTTTCAAGTATATGTTTAAACAGTTCTATTTGATGTATAGATTGAACTCTTCAGGTCAGTGGACCTGGGAGTAATGGCAATGAAGAGGCTCTCGTTGAGGAGGAGGTCTTACCTCTCTACAGACAAGCAGTGTGTCTATTCTATTGCCCCAGCTAACTGGGCTGGCATGGGAAGGTGTGAATCCAATTATTCTCCCTCCAGCTATGGGTAAATAGTAGGGCAGACTGGGTTCTACAGCCTTGGTGAGGCAACAAGTCTAGGAGAAGGAAAACTCTGAATTCAAACCTGTTAAACTCCGCTTAAAAATTGACCTTGTGTCATATCCTGCCCGAGCTGAGGGGTTGGTAAATATGATTATAAGAAACAAGATTCTAAACATGCAATCTAGCAAATATTTTTCAGCAACAGTGTAAAACACTTTAGTTTGTATAATGGATGTAATTTATTTTTGGTCATCGCATCCCAAATATAGTGAGACACAAGGCTGGTAAAATATTTCATTATAGAGTTCTTGTGTATAATCATCATCATCATCATGTTGCACTGCTGGCACAGATTTCCTTGACTCACTCTCACTATTTGTCTTTATCTTCCACAGATTCTGGCAGGTCTTCTGGACTAAATCTTGTGTCCGTACAGAGCTGTTGTAGATAAGTTCTTGTTGGTCATCCAGCACTTGTATATCCGTGTAAAGGGTTCTAGTGGAGAATGTCACTTATGAGTTCATTCTTACTTCTCCAGCAGTGTCCTGCAAGTCTTGTTCATGTTATTTGGATGGTTTTAGAGATGGGAGGTGAGTGGCTGTACAGCTGCTGTTTTGTGGGATGTTGCTTCCAGGATTTGTTCAATATAGCTTATTGTATTCTTGTGCAGTTCCCATTTAGCTGTTTCTCTATACACTCAGTCAGTGTTCATGTGGTGCATCCCTTTAGCAGAATTGACACAACTGCTGCTTGGAAAAAATTGCGTTTTATCTTATCAGAAAGGTCTGACTTTCATAATCCCATGCAAACTATTACAGATGCAGTAGAAGACATAGCACTTCTGGCAAATATACCTACCCAAACTGAATCCCTGCTGCACAGTCTGGAGCAGGCAGCGGGTGGCATTGGCCTCCATGTGAATGCAGATAGAACAAAGTACACGTGTTTTAATCAACAAAGAGACATCTCTACTCTGGTGGTTCTGTGAAATTAGTTCACATACCCTGGAAACAGCATCTTATCTACTGAAAATAACATCAGTTTGCGACTAGCAAATGCATAAACTGTTATTAATTGGTTATTGTATGATATATAATAAAATATTATGTATATACGTTTATAAAATACTTTTTGTTATATAGAAATAATTCTGGTACCCATGTGACTGTCCATTTCAGGGATTTGTATCAAGCAAATTCACTTTAGTCAAAGCCAGGTTCTTACCCTAGTAAAGAAATCTTTCTTGTCCCAAAGTGTCATTGATTAGTTTGTCTCAAGGATTGAAATTTTGTGGGATTATTTATTTTATTTAGATTTCAGTTCATGAGTTGACAAGATTACTTTACCGAAAAGGCATTGGCAATTTCTTTATTTCCCTCTCATGCTAATGTCTAAATTGGAACTAATTTTAATAATGGTAAAATGGTTCTTGGATGGAACTGATCTTAAATGGAATGAATCATGGATTATTTATGGGTAGATTTTTTTCTCTTTCTTTGTGTGTATGAACCTCAGTGAATGTGTAAGTGTTTGAGTGTACGTGTGTACATTCATTCTTAAGTGGATGTGTCTATGCATATATATGAATGCTTGAGAGTATATATATACTGAAATACATGTGTCTGTGTGTGTGTGTGAGTGTGGTAGTGTGTGTGTGTGTGTGTGTGAATGCTTGAGTGCATCTGTATGGGAATGCTCAAGTGTGAGTGTCTATGTGTGAGTGAATGTTTGAATACACGTACACGCGTGTGCAAATACTTGAGTGAATCTGTTCATGTGTAAATGCTTGTATGTGTGATTATTTGAGTGTATGTGTGTGTGTAAATGTTTGAGGGTGTGTGTGTGTATGCATGAATATTTGAGTCTATATGTATGTATGTGTGATGCTTGATTGTATACGTGTAAATATTTGATTGAGTCTATTCATATATGAATGCTTGTGTGTGTGTGTGTGTGTGCACGTAATTATCTAAGTAAGTGTGTATGTGTGTGTGTGTGTGTGTGTGTAAATACTTAAGGGTGTGTATGTGTATGCATAAATACTTGCGTCTATGTGTGTGTAAGTGTGCATACAATTCAAGGTTTGGTTTCTTTGTTTAATGGCATATCAACCTTTGTAGGTTATTTAATGCCAAAGCCATTCTCCCAGAAGAACAGTAGTGGTACTATTTAACCCATATCTGGGAGGATGAGGGGGGTTCATA
The DNA here is from genome assembly GCA_963585895.1 of Sepioteuthis lessoniana. Lineage (NCBI taxonomy): Eukaryota > Metazoa > Mollusca > Cephalopoda > Myopsida > Loliginidae > Sepioteuthis > Sepioteuthis lessoniana. The sequence goes on from OY757925.1 coordinate 81,351,343, forward strand.
CCTTTCCCAAGGGTATTTGCCGGAAAGTGAACGTAATGGCGCGCCTGGAGTATGAACTCACGTACTACGATTCCGCAGTCCATCGCTTTAACCATTACACCACAAGGACACCTCCACAATTCAAGGGTATGTGTCTATCTGAGAACACTTGAGCATGTGTGTATGTACATAAATACTTGAGTCTTTGTGTGTGTATAAACGGATGCTCAGAAGCACTTGTGGTATGTTGGATATCATCATGGAAAATGGACACGGTGACCCGAGTTCAAATCCTTGATGAGTCTGTTAGCATTTCACATAGCACTACTAACCTTTGGAAAGGTATGAATCCAACTATTCTCCCTCCAGCTATGGATAAATAAAAGGGGAGACTGGGCTATTTAACCTTGCTATGACAACCAGTCTAGAAGAAGGAAAACTCTGAATTCAAACCAGTTTTAGACCTGGAGAGGGATGGGCTACACCAGGTTATTTGTGCCCAAGACATATTACTTGGATTGTGCCCTCACAGTCAAATCAGTGATTATGATGACGACATGTATATATATTTGCATGTGTGTGTAATTGTATATGTGTATGTATATGTTTGTAAGTGTATATATGTATGTATGTATGTATGTATTTTCATGTATATATTTAATGCCAAAGCCATTCTCCTAGAAGAACAGTAGTGGTACTATTTAACCCATAGCTATGGATAAATAGTAGGGATTACTGGGCTCTTTAACCTTGGTATGGCAACCAGTCTAGGAATTCAAACCTGTTAAGCTCTGTCTCAAAAATTGACATGTCACATCCTGCTTGGGTGGGGGCGCCTCGGGTAGCATAATGGTTAGCAAGCTAGACTAGCAAACCTACACAAGTGAGTTCGAGTCTCATTGGGTGCCCCATTCATATGGCCTTGTGCCACATCTAAGCAAAAAGCTTAGTAAATTACCACATCCTGCTTGGGTGGAAGGGTTGGTAGATACATACGTGTGGATTCTTGAATGTTTGAGTGAACCCAAGAATGTGTGTGTGTGTGTGTGTGCATGTGTGTGTGCTTGTGTGTGTGCTTGTGAAAAGGATGTGAAGTCTATGTCCACTTTACAGCCAAGCAGATAGACAAACATGCAATAGACTGTCAGACAAAGCTAAAAATCCAAAGTGAACCAGGGATGAAGAAATAATTGATTTGTCGGGACAGAGAAGAAGAACAAGCACCCCCCCACCGTTGAAAACAAATTAAGTCAACAACCTTGAATGTGGTTAGAATCAACTGATATTCACACATTTTCGTCTATCTGAGAGTGTACCAACATCTTCCAGGAATCATCCTTCTAAACAACCACTACAACCACCACCACCATTAAACATTTATAGAAAAGACAATTATGTCTTTTAGTCAGGTGGAGAGAGGGAACATAGAAGGGTGGGAGCCAGTCAGAGATTGATTCCTAGCTGCTTTTTTTTTTTTTTTCTTTTTAATGAGGAATCTCATAGAAATCTTTTCTGGAAGTTTTTTGTCTTTGTTTGCCTTGTGAAAGCGAAATGGGTTTATTTGGTAAAAAAAAGAACTTGTTGATGTGGAGGCATGTACAAATTAAAGCAGTAGGTTATTGAGGCTTTAGAAGGTGGGGGGGGGCGTCTGCATAGATAGGGTCAAAGGGAATAGATGTTTTCTGTTCAAATTATTCCTCCCAACTTTGCTAAGTAGCATGTAATTTCTATGGCTTTTCTATGACTCATTGTCCAGGAGCAAGTGGTGGGAGGGAAGATCCAATATGACCAAGGAAGGGAAAGGGTGATTAAATAAGACACAGAGAGGGAGATATATACATATATAGAGAGAGAGACAGACAGACAGACACAGACAGACAGACAGACAGAATAATAAAGAATAAAAGAAAAGGGATCAAGAGAAAGAAAGAAAAAGAGTTTTAGAGACAGAGAGAGTGTAAAAAGAGAAGGAATCTAGGCAAAGAAAGAAAAAGAGTTTAAGGAAGAAAGAGTAAAAGTGAAGAAAGGTAAAAGTGAAGGATTCTAGAGAAGAAAGAAAAAGACTTTAAGAAAAAGAGAAAGAGTAAAAGAGAAGGAATCTAGAGAAAGAAAGGCAAAGAGTTTAAGAGAAAGAGAGAGAGAGAGAGAATAGAAAGAGAGAGAGAAAGAAAGAGAGAAAGAAAGCTACTGAAAAAGGGAGAGTATGAGACAAATAATTAAAAAATATAGGAGAATTACAGGATGAGAGTTAGAGAGAGGGGTGAAAAAAAGAAAGAGAAAGGGAGAAAGAGGGAGAGAGAAAAAGAAAGAAAAAGGGAGAGAGAAAAAGAAAGAAAAAGGGAGAGAGAAAAAGAAAGAAAAAGAGTAAAAGATGTAGAAGGAGAAGTACAGGATGAGAGTTAGAGAGAGAGGGGGAAGGAGAGAGAGAGAGGGAAGGAAAGAAAGAGAAAGAAAGAGAGAGTGAGAAAGAGAGAGAGAGAGAAAGGTGCAGAAAAAGGGAGAGTATGAGACAAATAGATGTAGAAGGAGAATTACAGGATGAGAGAGAGAGAGAGAGAGAGAGAGAGAAGAAAGAGAGAGAGAGAAAAAGAAATAGAAAGAGTGAGAAAGAGAGAAAGAAAGCTACAGAAAAAGGGAGAGTATGAGACAAATGACTAAAAGATGTAGAAGGAGAATTACAGGATGAGGTTAGAGAGAGAGAGAGAGAGAGAGAGAGAGAGAAAGAGAGACAGAGAGACAGACAAACAGAGAGAAAGAGAGAGAATGATATTGTTCCATGGGTGAATCAACTGACAAACCTATGGAGTCACCAGTCAGAAATACCAGAAATAAAAGTAAAACATGATTGGATGTGGGTATTCCTTTTTCAATCTTTTACTTGTGGGTTCGGGTGTGGCCAATCTAGTTAATATGTGTCATAAGCAAGAAGGGCAAAATTTCTGAGCACCGACAACTTATACTCATTCGTTTCCAAGTGTATCATGATAAATAATGCAGATGCACAACACACACACACACACACACACGTATATATATATATGTATATGTATATATGTGTGTGAGTGTGTCTGTATGTCTGTGTGTGTATCTATATATTACTAAAGAGCTCCCTCCCTGTGTGGGAATTTTCCAGAACCACCATAATGCCCTGTTTGTTAATTAAGAGAAGAAAATCTTGTTTGTTTGTTTGTTTTGTTTGGTTTTCTTTCTTTTTTTTTTTTTTTTTTTTCATGATTTAGCGTTATTCATAATTTTATACTCCACTAAGCATGTCCCTGAAGGCAGCCTGCTTAAAAGGTACACACAGCCATATAAACACACTCCATATAAATAAATAAATAAATAAAATCTAAATGAGTAAACTAACCTGATATTTTGATAAATCATCTTCCAGTATCTCTCTCTCTCACTCTCTCTCTCTCTTTCTCTTTCTCTATCTATCTATCCCTCTCTATCTCTTTCTCTATTTTACCTATCTCTCAATCTTGCATCTCCCACTCCTTAACCCTATCTTTGTCCTTCCTTTTCTCTATCCCTCACTATTTTTACCAACTTCTTTCCAGCCTCTTATCTCTCTCTCTCTCTCTCTCTCTCTCTCTCGCTTTATCCCTCTCCCTCCACTCTCTAACTCTCTTGAACTCCACTCGTCTTTCTCTTCTATATCCCTTAAATTCACCTCTCTTGATTTCACTCCATTTCCCTCTCTCTATATATATCTCCTTCCCTCCATTAATATCTCTCTCTCCTCCCCCTTTTCCTTTCCATTACTTGCAAACTGTAATTTAATCATGGCACAGTGGTTTATAGCTAATACAAGACCCTTTTTTCTACATCCAAGTTATAATGAATGTATTGTTAATAGTTTTTACAAAAAAGTAAAATATTTATATATATACATATTTATGCATATATATATAAGTATAAGTATACATATATATATTTATGTATATGTTAACATAACTGAATCACAAAAGCTGAAATTACATTTTAAAAAATGCACAAATTCAGATAAATCAAAATGATCATTTAGATATTTGCATTGTGCACGAAACAGCTGGTATGGACTATCTAACAAAAGATATTGATCATAATTGATGAGTACGAGGATCATTAAATAAGTTTCCAGACTTTTTTTTGTATAGGCACTTTTATTGATAGTACACACATGAAACTCTAGTCCCCTTCGAAGTAATCGCCTCCGGCTGCAATGCACTTGTTGTACCGTTCCAACAATTTCTGCAAGGCTCCATGGAAGTTCTCTTGAGTGAGCGTGTCAATGACCTTCATCACAGCCTCTTTCATCTCCTCAATTGTCTCATAACGACAGCCTCTGAGCTTAGGGAATAAGCAAAAGTCACAGGGAGCAAGGTCTGGACTAAAGTGGGGCTGAGCAACTGTCTTTATGCCCATCTTGGTCAAATAGTCTGTGACAAGGATGGAGTTGTGGACTGGTGCATTGTCCTCGTGGAAATGCCACTGAGCCGATTTGAAGAGTGCTGGCCTCTTCCAATGGAATCTCTTCCTGAACTCCCTTAAAACCTCAACATAGTAACCCTAACCCTAACCGTTTGGCCAATCCACACTGGTGTATTGACTTCCTTACTCATCCCACACCTCTCATCATCCCTCACAGACTCCCTGGCTTCCTTGAATCTCTTACACGCTCTCAAAAACTGATGCTCGATTCATGCTAGATGCTCCAAAAGCAGTCTGAAGCATTCCATACGTTTCTGTGGCATTTTTTCCAAGTTTAAAACACAATTTTATTACATATCATTCTTCTAAAGTGTCCTCACATCCAGATTGCATTTTTGAAATTCACTAGCTGTGACAATCAGGCTTTTGTAGGGTGTATTCCAATTGCTGCTGTAGCTGTTCGTTTAAACCTGAAATCATAAAAATTGATCAGTCATCTCATAAGATATAGAGCAATAACATACTGAATTTTCAAGAGTCTACAATAATTTTAAATGCCTTTACAAAAAAAGTCTGGAAACCTATTGAATACACCCTGTATTTTACTTTTTGTCAGTTTTTTTTTACACAAGGTGGTTTTTCGCAGGAGTCTGAATGACAGCAAGTCACCAGGTCACCAGGACTCTCCTAAGTATTCAAGCCAATCTTAATAGTACTGTGGTCTGGATGGTTGCAGTTCTTCCTCTCATCTACAGATACCCCAGTCTCTTTTCCAGGCCTTTAGGGCACTGATTACAACTGGTATCATACTCACATATATGTTCTGCAGTTTTTACAGCTCCAAAGATTTGTCTGTCGTTTCACTTTCTTTCATTTTCACTGTATGGTCCGCTGGAACAGCAAAACCCACTAAATGACAAATTGTTTTCTCCATGTACATTTTTTTTTAAATAGAGGAATTGTATTCTGAATTGAATTATTACGACCTCCAGTTAGGGAGATCACGTTATATGCTGCTGATGAGACCTAATAAGGTTGAAACAGCTGTCCAGCATTTCCGTATGTCACACACAAATGTTCACTGAATTTTCTGGTTGTGGAAATTCAATTTCGCAATATAACTCCTCTATTTAAAAAAGAAAATGTACATCGATATCCTTGCCCTTGAACTCATGATAAATATGCAGATGCGTATTTCCAATCCTCCGGGGAAGACGTGGCCCTGGAGGTGACCATGTCCTCTGTAAAGTATGGATATAATTTGCAAGACACATTCAGATTAATTGGCTGCACACTTACCATGACTTGTTGACTTGCCGTCACTTATGTGCAATGTGGTTCAGGGGTAGAGTTTCGGCTTTGCATTCTGCTGTCACTGGTTCAACCTCCAGTGGAGGAGATCACGGTATACGCGGGTGATGTCCAGCATTTCTGTGTGTCACACATAAGTGTTCACTGGATTTTTTGATCATGGTTATTCAATTCACAATATTTTTTTCTTGTTAATTAAAGTTAGGCATGACTGAGTGAGAAAGGTGATTCATTGAGAATTGTGCAAGGGAATAAGATTTGACCCAACAAAAAAATGGTATATGCACAAACTAGATTCTGTCCTTCAAAATGAGACACGGGAATATTCTCTGGGATTTTGAGATATAAACAATCGATTATTACTATTGTTATCATTCCACTTTGTTGGAATTTGGGTAGCCATCTTGTTCTCCAGCTGTGGAATTCTTAATGTAAAAGAAACATCTTCTCAGTATAAGACTGCAATACAATAAATTAAATGAAGCCAATTTGCATGTCCTCTTATAAGTGTTGCGGATTGGTTGATCTCCTCCTATTACAAACCTAAATACAATCTACAACTTCTACCCACCCTCATAATGCTCCTCCAAACAATTCACCACACTCCTTGTCAGTTTTTCACTCAAATGTTAGCTGATCCGCTTTCACTGGAGTCTGAGTGACTGTAGGTCTCCTAAGCTCTCTAAGATTCTTCAGAGTTTTCTTGCTGATTTTAACAATGCTGTGGTCTGTATGATCTCAATTATTCCTCTGATTTCCAATTCCAACTGTCTTTTTTTCGAAGCCTTCAAGGACCATTCCGAGTGCACAAACTACAACTGATATCACCATCACCCTCATGGTTCCATAGTTTTATTTTTTTGTTCTCCGGCAAGGTCTAAGTATTTGTCTAACTTTTCCCTTTCTTTAAATATCACTCAGTGGCTTGCTAGAATGGCAAAATCCATTAGATGGCAAGTTCTTTTTTTTTCTTGTTACGAGGATTTTCTTGTTACGAGAAGTTTCCAGATTTTTTTCTTGTTATGAGGATTTTCTTGTTACGAGAAGTTTCCAGATTTTTTTTCGTATGGGCACTTTTATTGATAGTATACACATGAAACTCTTGTCCCCTTCAAAGTAATCTCCTCCGGCTGCAATGCACTTGTTGTACCATTCCAACAACTTCTAGAAGGCCCCATTGAAGTCCTCATGTGTTAGCATGTCAATGACCTTCATCACAGCCTCTTTCATCTCCCCAATTGTCTCATAACGACGACAGCCTCTGAGTTTAGGGAATAAGCAAAAGTCACAGGGAGCAAGGTCTGGACTGTAGGGAGGGTGAGCAACTGTCTTCATGCCCATCTTGGACAAATAGTCTGTGACACAATTTTATTGCATATTGTTCTTCCTCACGTCCAGATTGCATTTTTGAAATTCGCCAGCTGTGACAATCAGCCTTTAGTAGGGTGTATTCCAATTCCTGCTGTAGTCAATTGATCAGCCATCTCATAAGATGTATAGCAGTAACATACTAAATTTTCAAGAGTCTACGACAATTTTAAATGCCTTTACAAAAAAAGTCTGAAAACTTATTGAATACACCACATAATTAATACTATGTTTGGTATTTTGGTTGAGATTCGGTGATTCCTTAGTATTGTAAAATCACCAAGAATTTGATGAGTCTCATTCTCTTGGATGGATTTTGGCCTCATTGGCCTAGTGGTTAGAGTGTTCGCTGAGGGTCCAGTAGACCTGGGTTCAATCCCAGGTCGTGTCATACCAAAGACTTTAAAAATGGTACTTGATGCCTCCTTGCTTAACACTTGGCAATATAAGGTGTGTGTTGAGGGTAAAGTGGAGCAATCCAGGGAAAGGAGTAGCGCCCTCCCCTACACTTTCATGTAGTAGCTATTGAAAAGGGAGCCTTCTGGTCGCCACCGACTATGGTCACCAACTTTACAAGTATTATTATTTTACTCAGTCGAATGTTTTTTGAACCAGTGTTAAAGATTGGTTTTCCACTGGAGTTTGAGTGGCAACAAGTCTCCTCAAGTCTCCAGGACCATCTCAGTATTCTAACTGATCTTAATAATGCCGTAGTTTGGATTGTCTCCACTTGCCCTCTTATTTCCAAGTCTTCCAGTTCCTTTACCAATTCTTTGGGCATTGATCCAAGTACAGCAACAGAGTGCAAAAAGTCTTAAAAAACAACATCAACAACAAAAAGTAGATATAAAAGTACAATTAACACAATTCCTTAATCTTTTGGTATAGAATAACCCTAGACAAGTTGACATGCCATTAAAATCAATCAATCAAATGACCAAGACTTTCTTATTCCTCTTTTTTTAATGAGTGCTAAAAAAATAAACAAGGGCCCACTTTTATGGAAGTTGTTATTGTTGTTTTGGTTTATGATTTAGTCAAGGCAACAGCTGTGTGTATGTTGCATCGTCAGCCTAATGGATCTCTGTGACATTATAAACAGCTCTCAATGTATATCTGTTGGATGGTTAGCATCAGATTGCTATTACAGTGAGGGTTATTCATTGGCTGGGGAGTGAAACAGATAAAAACACACAAAACACGCCAAAGTTGGGGCCTTTCATTTGTTATTCTCATTCTATTTAAACACAGAGGCTGTGAACATAAGAAGGAAAGGAAAACAGACACATGTTGCAACTTAGAGAGACAGACTCATTCTGTATTCACACCCTAGCCACCAACACAGAAAACAGAGAGAATCATGAGTAATATTTTATATCTAGGTTCACAGATTGGATGAATGACAATGGCTCCAATCAACACCTGCTGACCAAGTACTACTGGACTTGGTCAAGTGAATGTAGTTACCAGAGAGATTCAACACTGTCATTGCCTTATTAGCTGGAGCTGTAGAATACATTGACTAGATCTTCACTGAGGGGTAAGAGCCCCATTCAACAAGTGTCCTGGGTATGACATTAAACCATCAGAATGTGGAGTACTCCTTCATTGCCATTACTCTCAGCTCCCCTTTTATCTGGAGATGTAGTACTTGTTAGGGTCCCATCTATTGTTCAAATAGAAGGGTTCATTTTTTTACTTGGGATTTTATTAAGTATAAATGATTTGAACCTTAATCCATTTAACTTTGTGCAAATTAATAATATCAAATAGAATTATTAGTGTAAGATAGCAATACTTGAAACCATTTAACTGTGCACAAAAAATATTAAATAGAATTATTGGTTTGGTTTGGTTTGGTTTGGTAGGTTTTATGGCATATCAACCTTTGTAGGTTATTTAATGCCAAATTGTTTATACAAATAAAAGTACAATTTGTAAGCAAGTTGATTGTTTTGGTTTATGGCTTATCGACCATTGTAGGTAATTTAATGCCAAAAAATTTTTATACATATATTAGATATATAAATTCTAAACATATTTGGTAGATAACATTTTTAAACAAGCCAGAGCTCATTTTTTTGCACACTGTTAAATGGTTTCACTTAATTTCAAACAATTCAGTTTAGCATAAGTACAGTTTTTTGTTTACACACAGTTAAATGATCAAACAGTTCTACTTCATGCAATTCCTTTTGGGATGTCAACAAAGTTAGGTGGTTCCAAGTATTGCTATGTATTCCTAACAATTCAGTTTAGCAAGTTTACAGTTTTTTGTTTACCTACAAGTAAAATGTAAAAACAGTTAATTTTAAACGATCAAGTTTAGTGTTAATTTACAGTTTAGTTCCACTTGACCCATAAAGAGGACCCTATCAGAGCCTACCACTCTGTGTAACATAGGACCAACATGTTGTGCTGTAAAGAAAGAAGTCCACCGAAAAAGAAATACTCAAACTCGAAGGTAAGGGAAGAAAATATAGCAGTCATTTATTATTCATTTAGCTATGATCGTTGCAACTCGAAAAGTTCATTTTAGTTACGTTCTTCTTCTCCCTTCCTCTTGGTGGTGTCGGCGGTGTGGGTGAGAGCTGACTGTTAACACACGCCTGACAGATAGGTCATTGCAGACTGAGGTAGGATTGGTTGGAGCCTCGGAACCTTTAACGCACCCATTTTGACAACTGTCTTCAACTCTGTCAAAATCTCCAAAATTGTTTACTTATATAGAGATTTTGGGGAACAAATTGAAGATCCCCGAATGTTCGATGTCACCAGTGAAACTGTCATGAAACACGTGATAGTTCATCTGGGATTATTTTAAAATCACGTCTAACTTTGCAGGTCATTCTGCCTGCACGCGCTAGTCTCGTGACACCTTCACTGATTGACGACAGCGCCCGTCCGTAATATTATATCTGGGCCAGAGTGAATCTGGAAATGATCACAATGAAGGGGCACTCTGCATTCCCTCAAAGCTCCAGCATTACTGGAACCTCACCATCAGATTTTTTTGCGTCATATCCAGGACATTCGTTGGCGAGTCTTAACCCTCTGCATGATCTCTAACTCATTTAAAAATCACATATATAATACGTATTTATAAGCAGTGTTTTCCTTACAACTTTGTATTAACAAACAGAACACGTGAGACTGGCTATTAGCATGTTTAGACTTCAACAAACAGGATTTTTCATGCATTTCCATAAATGTATGGGTTAGCTTTATCAAGTATGTATTTACCGAACCCCTCCACCACCGGCAGGATGAGACACAAGGTCAATTTTTAAGCTGAGTAAAGCTGGTTGGATTTCAGAGTTTTCCTTCTCTTAGACTGGTTGCCAAACTAAAATTAAAGAACCAAGTCCGCCTGAGTATTTCCTCAGAGCAGAATAGGGAGGAGGTGGGTTCATGCCTTTCCTAAAAATATTAGCATGAGGTGAAAAACAAATAGCCTCATCCAGGATTTAGACTGAAATCTCCAAGTCCATTTCCTATGGTGATAACGATTGTGCTAATTACACCTCCTTACTTTTATCATCATATTTACCCATCCCCTCCGCTCAGGCAGGATATGACACAAGGTCAATTTTTAAGTGGAGTTTAACAGGTTTGAATTAAGAGTTTTCCTTCTCCTAGACTAGTTGCCTCACCAAGGCTGAAGAAATCAGTCTGTCCTACTATTTACCCATAGCTGGAGGGTGAATAATTGGATTCATACCTTTCCCAAGACTATTAGTGCTATGTGAAATGTTATCAGTCTCGTCCAGGATTTGAACTCGAGTCACCATGTCCATTTCCAACGACGATAACCATTATACCATGGGCACCTCCTTACTTTCATTATAACTAAAGTTTGAGAAAATAAACTTGTTGATTACCAACAAAATCTTGGTCTTGAGAAGGTCACAAGGGTGTATTGGTTAGCACACCAGTTTTAAAGACCCCTGTCAACTGAGTAGTGGAGGATCCAAACTAATCCTATTTGAACTAGCAAATTCCATTTCCTTTCTTTAATGATAACAGTCATGTTAAACACACCTATCTCATACCTCTGCTTATTATTGATACTTCGCTGGAATACAAATTTCTCAAAACGGGAAGCAGGAAAAAAAGAAAAATATAAACCATTTTTAAAGATGTGATGAAGACAGTAATTATACTGTTGGTGGTGGCCACAGTAATAAACACCATCCAATATTAAAGATAAAGAAGGAAAATATAAATGTAATACAAGTCACACCAAAAAAACTACAAATGTGTCAGCCATCTTGAAAATTTATGTGTTTTCTTCGAATTTTTTGGCATTCAGAGAAAATAACAAATTCTCGGATAAAATTTCAGAGGTTAAAAAAGATTTTATTGTTATTTGAAAAATTCACCTCAGTCAATTGTAATTTGTTGTTAGTCACGATATCTTTCATTTTACATAATGATATATAAAAAGAAATTTAATCTAGAGATTTTAAAGTGTTTTGTATACATTCTTTAGTACAGTCGTCAAGTTGAATCCCTGCCACATAGCCTGCAGCTGGCAGTAAGAAGCTTTGCTCTCTTTGTGATAAAACAGATAAAACAGAGTTCGTGTTTTTTTTATCAAGATGGTGTCTTATCTCCATTAAATGGCAACCCTTTGAAATTAGTCACCAAGGACATATACCTTGATAGCAATATCTCATCTCCTGAAAGTGATGTCAACATATGAATGGGAAAAGCATGACAGGTTGTCAATCATATGGAAATCTTTTCTCACTAATAAAATAAAATGGAAATTCTTTCTGGCTTAAATTGTGCTGGTACTACTGTATAGTTGCGCCATTTAGATTTAAATGAAATACTCAGAGAAAAAGCTTGGTGAGAACTACTTGAGGACACTGTATGATGTTTTGCACAAATCCTGGAAGCAACAACTTATAAAACAGCAGTTGTATGGCCACTTGCCGCCTATCACATCAACTCTTGCACACTGCTGAAGAAGCAACGACAAACTCATCAGTGATGTTGTGACATGAACTCCAACACAGAGACGCGCAAGTGTAGGCTGGGCAGCTAAACCTACATTCATTAAATCTGTGCAAACACTGGATGCCGTCTATAGGACCTACTAAGAGAGATGGCCAATAGGGATGAATGACAAAAGCACTCCTTAAAAACAATTTGTGACTTTCATTCTTTTCTATTCTGTTTTATTTGGTATTTCAGCAGTCTGATTAATCTATTCATCGGAAAGTTTGTTTGTTTGTTTGGGTTTATGGCATATCAACCTTTGTAGGTTATTGAATGCCATATCCATTTTTATACAAATAAACAGTTCTATTTCAAACAATTCAGTTTAGTATAAGTGCACAGTTTAATTGTCAAAAATATTTCTATTTCAAGCAATTCAATTTATTCTAACAGTTCTATTTCAAACAATTCAGTTTAGTATAAGTGCACAGTTTAATTGTCAAAAATATTTCTATTTCAAGCAATTCAATTTATTCAAACAATTCTAATTCAAGCATTTTAGTTTAGTATAAGTATAGTATTAGTTTACACACAGTTAAATGTCAAAACAGCTCTATTTCAAGCAATTCAGTTTTGCATACAAAAATAGTTCCATTTCAAACAATTCAGTTTAGCATAAGTATGCAGTTTAAATGTCAAAGCAGTCCTATTTCAAGCAATTCAGTTTAGCATAAGTACACAGGTTAGTTCAATTCAACCCATTGATAGGACCCTATACATATTTACCAACACCTCCACTCAGGCAGGATATGACACAAGGCCAATTTTTAAGCGGAGTTTAACAGGTTTGAATTCAGAGTTTTCCTTCTCCTTGTCTAGTTACCTAGGCTGAAGAACCTAGTCTGCCCATCTATTTACCCATAGCTGAAGGGAGGATAATTGGATTCATACCTTTCCCAAGGATATTAGGGCAATTTAAATTGCCATCAGCTCCATCCAGAATTTGAACTCATTTTGCCGTGTCCATTTCCTATGACAATAAACATTACACCACAGGCACCTATCAGGTGCTTCCACTCCAGGCAGAAATGGATCTAGGGGCGATGGCAAAGAAGAGGTACTCCGCATTCCCCAAAGCTCCAGCAGTACTGGAACTTCACTATCAGATTGTTTAGTGTCATATCCAGGACACTTGTCATGGGGGGCGTCTTACCCCTCTGCAGAGATGCAGTTGGTGTATTTTATAGCTCCAGCCAACTGGGCAATCATTTGAAAGCCTTATCCAGCAAACCTCATATAGGCTGTGAATAGTCATCTTATAAGACTTTTACATGATTACACCAAATTCTGTTGTGCTTACAGTGTACAGTAAAATGTTACTCAGCCCTAAATGATGGGCTTACAGTGTACAGTAAAATATCCCTTGACCTGAAATATTGGGCTTGTGAGCTCAAAAAAGACAGTATGATCATCATCTGATTCAATGAGTTTTTTGAACCCATAATCTAATCCCTATTTTGGCTGATGCATTCTTTGGCCTTCATCATTGTGCACTTCCTTCAGTCAGATTATATTTACTATTGACCCCTACTTATCCTCCCAGCTATGGGTTAAATAGTACCGCTATTGTTCTTGGCATTAAGTAACCTACAAAGGTTGATATCCCGCTAAGCAAGGAAACCAAGAAACCAGATAATGATGAAACAATCAATAGTTTTAAATCTGGGCAAATATTCAGCTAGATAATGTATAATAAAAGAGTAATATTGTTTGAAATATCAATGTTATGGGATTTTTTGGATTAATGTTTGATCCATTTAAATGATGTTTTATTTGATCAAGTGATAGTCAACAAAATAAAGAAAACTTACCAAATAGTGGACTTTGCCGTGCCAGCATACCACAGAATAAAATTAAAAGAAAACTGAAAGAGAGAGAAGAATTTAAATGAAGTTTTATTTGATCACCAAAGACAATATTGATTTCCAAACTAAAAATTTTTTTTCTCTTTACTTTGTTAGATTTTTTTATTGTTTATTTTTTATATCATTGGTACATTTTCATGATATTGGACTATTTTCCTTATCTATGTTTTCATTTAAAATTTTATTTATGATGCTTCGGCAACATACCTTCTGATCTTCTTCAAGGGATTTGAATTTATTTAACAGATGGCAGCTCATGTCCAATCTGTTTGTTGGAAAGGTTTAATGTAAACAAGTTTTCAGTTTGCCATTGCTGTAAAGACTTGATAGTATTTGGCTTCTTAACTTTCAAATGACAAAAAAATCTTATAAACATTTGAATTTTAACAAATACTTGAATTTTGATAGATCCTCAAATTCTGTTTGATACGAGACACCTGAAGTTGGTTTTGAGAGTGTACTACCAAAATATTGTAAATGAAAGAAATATAAATGAGTTAAGTAAATAAAAATAGTTTTAAGTTTTGTAATTAGAAAGGAATTAATAAACTAATTTAAATAATAATGATAAGGATAAATTACATCAAGTAACCGGCTTATTGGCCTAGTGGGTAGAGTGTTCACCAATGGTCTGGGAGACCTGGGTTCAATCCCAGGTCGTGTCCTACCAAAGACTTTAAAAATGGTACTTGATGCCTCTTGGCTTAACACTCGGCAATATAAGGTATGTATCAAGGGTAAAGTGGAGCAATCCAGGGAAAGGAGTAGCACCCTCCCCTTCACTTTGGTGTAGTAGCTATTGAAAAGGGAGCCTTCTGGTCGCCCTCGACTACAGTTGCCAACTTTACTTTACTTTACATCAAAGTGAAAATTGATAGTACACAACAGAATTGCAAGTTTCGGTTATGTGGTGACCGAAACGAAATCATTAATCACATAATTATATATCGCAAAATTTGTAGTTGTATCCTTAGGATATAAAAAGAACTTCTAATAATTCCCCCCCAAAATAGCTGCTTATTTCAGATATTTCTTCTACGTTATCTCTTCCTGATATTAAATCTTTGCAACTATTGCATTTCATCATCATCATGACATGCGGCTAGCACGGATATCCCCGACCCTCTCTCTCCACGTCTCCCTATCATTCATCGCCTTCGGCAGGTCTTCAGGGTTACATCCCGTATCATCACATAGCTGCTGTATGAATGTTCGAGCTGGTCGTCCTGCTTTTGATTGGCCATATGTGGGGTTCCACAGGAGCACATCACTTACGATCTTGTCTTTGCTTCTCCAGCAGTGTCTGGCATGTCTGGTTCATCTAGCTTGTGTAGTTTTCGTGATAGGTGGTAGGTGGCCGTACAGTTGGCGCCATGTGGGGTGTTACTGCCAGGACCTGTTCAATATTGCTCGCAACATTCTTGTATAATTGCCATCGAGCTTCTTCTCCAACCGTTTAGTCAGCGTTCAAGTAGTGCATCCATACAGCAGTATCGACACGACCGCCGCCTGGAAGAAATCTACGTTTCCTTTTATCGGTCAGGTTTGATTTCCACATGATCGAAAGCCTATCAATAGCTGTCCATGCCTTCGTTAGCCGTGTGTCGATGTCTTTTTCAGTTGATGAGACGCTGCTTCCTAGGTAGGTGAATTTGTCACTATTGCATTTAATTTTTTTTTTCTTAAAAACTACATAACTTGCAAAGTATAATATTACAAGAAGAACTCTACATGTTTTAATATCATCTTCTTTAACATCAATTCTAAATTTGTACAAATCTAACTTTTGCTCGTCTGTCACTTCATCCCAGTTTGGTTCTTTTAAACAATAATGATAATAATGACAAATTAAACCAAAACCGGCTCATTGGCCTAGTGGGTAGAGTGGCCAGGAGACCTGGGCTCAATCCCAGGTTGCGTCATACCAAAGACTTTAAAAGTGGTACTTGATACCTCCTTTCTTAACACTCAGCAATATAAGGTACATATCGAGGGTGAAGTCGAGCAATCCAAGGAAAGGAGTAGCGCCCTCCCCTACACTTCAGTGTAGTCGCTATTGAAAAGGGAGCCTTTTGGTGGTCCTCGTCAATGGTCGCCAACTTTACTTACTTTACATCAAAGTGAAAATCGATAATCCCCAACAGAATTGCATGTTTAGGTTATGGGGTGATAGAAACGAAATCATTAATCACAAAATAAGTGAATGTAGCAAACTAGCACAAAGAGAGTTTAAGACTAGACATGACTGGGTGGGAAAGGTAATCCATTGGGAACTGTGCAAAAAACTGAAATTTAAACTTACTACCAAATGGGATTTGAGATACAAACAGATAACATAACCTCAATCAGAAGATCAGATCTGGAGTTAATTAACAAAAAAGAAGAGAACTTGACCTATTATGGATTTTCCCAGAGAACTAAGAAAGTTTTGAAACATGAGGGTAATTGTAATTGGTGCACTTGGAGCAGTCCTCAAAGGCTTGGTAGGGGAACTAAAGTTGGAAATCAGAGGATGAATTGAGACAATCCAAACTACAGAATTGGTGAGATTGGCTAGAATACTGAGAAGAGTCCTGGAGACCTGAGGAGACTTGCTATCATTCAGACTCCAGTGAAAGAACATGAGCTAATGCTGGTGTGAAAAAATTGCAAGGAAGGGCAATAATAATAATGATACGATGACTAGAAACATCAAAAACAACATATAGATCAATAGAACAACAATAACTAGAAAACAGAAATAGGGGGAAAAAAACAACTGTATGGATATTTTAAGCAGCAAGCTAGTGAAATCTCGGAAACTTGGACTTGACTAAGAAAGAGAAACTTTAAGAGAGAAACAGAATCTCTTCTAATAGCAGCACAAAACAATGCCATAAGGACAAACTATGTTAAGGTAAAAATAGATAAGATCCAACAAAATAGTGATAGAGACAAAGTGATCAATCATATAATATGCAAATTTGTGTAAAAAATGTATAGCATATAACACAACTGGGTGGAGAAGGTGATCCACAGGGAACTGTGCAAGAAATTTATATTTATATATTAATTTTTTATTTATTGCGGACTTTTTTCCTCATCTTGGTAGTTTTTATGTTGTTTCTTCTTTCACTACGTTTTGGCCAAATTTCACCTCTGGCCTTCTTCAGGTGATTTATTGCGACCTCGGATAGGAATGCTGAGTCTTGTAACCGTATCCCCAGTAATTACTGCCTTCCATAGTTGTTGTCTATTGCACCACGTTTTTGACCAAGTAAACCTCTGGCCGGCTTGGGTAGGATTTGAAACCGCTATCTTCTGACAATACTCACCTGGAACCGTAGAGACTCAACGCCTCTATCCACTGCACCATGGGCCCGAAGGGCGCGATAGACAACAACTATGGAAGGCAGTAATTACTAAGGATACGGTTACAAGACTCAGCATTCCTATCTGAGGTTGCGGTAAATCACCTGAAGAAGGCCTGAGGTGAAATTTGGCCGAAACACAGTGAAAGAAGAAACAACACAAAAACTACCAAGATGAGGACAAAAAGTCCGCAATAAATAAAAAATTAATTCCCAGATTAAGAAGCCTCATCTCAAAATGATTCCAATTAAAGACAAATAAGTGGTATATACACAACTTAGGATCTGTCCAGGAGAACTGTAATATAATGGCCGAGGGATTTCTTTTTATATATCTTGCCTTTCGATTTTGTTAGGCTGAAAACCTTTTGCTTAGCGCATGGGTTAGTTAGGTGCAACATGAGTGCAGGTGTTCACGCACACGCAGGGAGGATGTATCATTCAGAGATGTCAAAATAAAAATCCCAGATGGAAAATATGACCAGGGGGATGTGAATGGCGTCATACACCGGAAGTGTGCGCGGAGGATTTTGGGGATTTGAGAAAAGTCAGGGAGTTGAGTTTTTGCCTTCGAAGAAGAAGGTTGACTTTCGGAGCTCGCCGAGGTGTTGCGGTGGGTGCCGCACATGGTTTGGGGCAGATGGAAAAGTCAGCATAGAAAGATTGTGTATCTCTCTCCTTATGTTGATAAACCTTTTAACTCAAACGTAATAAAAAGTTTCGTACCTGAACAAAGAAGTCGTAAGTGTTTTTTGTGTTTCGGGATTCCTATGTTATCTATGTTATCTATCATTCTAAGTATGTTTCACATATTCATGGATGGCTATGTAACAGAATGAGATGCCCAAACTTTTCTGGGATTTTGCTTAATCTTGGCCAGACAACCAGACCAAGTGAGACTCAACAAAATAAAGAAAACCAACCAGAATAAAATCAAAAGAAAGCTGAAAGAGAGACTAGAATTTAGACCTTGATAGAGAACTAAAAAAATATTCATGGCTGGCTATGTAACAGAATGAGATGCCCAAACTTTTCTGGGATTTTGAGACTCAAAAAGATTGCTTAATCTTGGCCAGACAACCAGACCAAGTGATAGTCAACAAAATAAAGAAAACCAACCAGAATAAAATCAAAAGAAAGCTGAAAGAGGGACTAGAATTTAGAACTAAAAAAATATATGGAAAATGAATGTCACGGTGATACAAAGTGTAATTGATACACTTGGAACAATCCCCAAAAGATTGGTACAGGGACTAGAAGACTTAGAAATAAGAGGACAAGTGGAGACCATCCAGACTACAGGATTGTTGAGATTAGCCAGAATACTGAGAAGAGTCCTGTAGACTTGAGGAGACTTGCTGTCACTCAAACTCCTATGAGAAAGCATCAGTTAACTCTGCCATGAAAAACTCTCAAGAGTAAAATAATCTATATAATAAAGCTCATTGCCTGTCTGTGTATCTGTGTATGTGTCTGTACATCTATAGGATGAAGGGGGATAGAAGATACATAAAAATTGATTATTCTCATGTAAAATTTTATTAGAAAGACAATAAATTATATGAAATTTACTTTCCAGTTCAATTAGGGAGAGCTTAAAGGAGGGCAAATGCTCCTGGAGAAAAATTCAAACTCCTCCGATTTCAATAAAAATACAAACATACCTATCAAGCTCTAAGTAAGGTCAATTTCCAAAATTTCTCCATCTTACAACAATATTCAACCTCTCTAATGAGGTTTATAATATGGTGTTGAGTCACTTTGAAAGTGCAAATCTGTATCTGTGTGTGTCTGTACATCTCTAGAACAAAAGGGGATAGAAAAAAAAATTGATGTATTCTCATGTAAATTTTTACGTGAAAGACAATGAACAACATGAAATTCACTTTCCAATCAGATTAGGGGCTTTAAAAGTGGTAAACAACTCTGATGAAAATTCAAATACTTCAGATTTTAATGAAATTAGAATCATATTGTTGATGTTTACTGTAAGTCAGGATCTTTATCTGGGAGTGTATACCAATTTAATTTTTGGCAACTAGGAAAAATGCTGAATCATATATTTCAAGTGTCTACTGATTTGATGTAGCATTATGTCTCAGAGTTTTCGTTGTATAGCCATAATGATGATACAAGCAGAAACATAATCAAACATAATTTACGAACTTCAATGAACAAAGGAACACACTTCTTTATAAAAATGTATCTCTCACACTTTATTTTTTCGAAAGGGTTAATGTTTCTGTGGTGTATGAGAAATGGGTGGAGAGACATTTACAAAGAGAGAGGACTTCTTCCAGGAGCCTTGCAAGCTCATCAGAGACGACCTGATTGGCTGCGTGTCCCACGCTCAACTGCAATTCTCTGCACTCTGTCTAAATCTCCGCAGGGTTCTCATCACGTAGTCTCCTTCTGGTTACACACCTGTTGTACTCGACCGCCCTGATCATGCTGTCATATCCCTGTTTACTCATCACAGTGTGACAGCTTGTCAAAGCACACGGGGTCACTAGGAACGAACCGAAAATCCATGTCATATATTATATAACATTTTAATTATTCCTATTTACCAACCCCTCCGCTCGGGCAGGATATGACACAAGGTCAATCTTTAAGCGGAGTTTAACAGGTTTGAATTCAGAGTTTTCCTTCTCCTAGACTAGTTGCCTAACCAAGGCTGAAGAACCTAGTCTGTCCTACTATTTACCCATAGCTGGAGGGAGAATAATTGGATTCATACCTTTCCCAAGGGTATTAGTGCTATGTGAAATGCAATCAGTCTCGTCCAGGATTTGAACTTGTGTCGCCGTGGCCATTTCCTACGACGATAACTATTATTCCTCATTTTCTTTTCTAATTGCTTTACTTTCTGTATTTCTAAAAACATATATTCATCTTTATGCAGCTATGTTCTTGATATAATGTTTAACTGTATCATACTTGATTTGTTGAGTATCATAAACAGTTATGAGGAAGATGTTACATTACTACGTTGATATATCTTTAACTGTTTGTGTTTGTAACAATTCTTAAATAAACATTGTAATATCTATGTCTTTATAATTTTCCTCAAGTTTTTATTTATTTGCATTTTACATGCAAAAGCCGCAGTCTATGTAATGGCAACTTCAATTTATAAACTAAAATATTGAGATAAAGAATAAGATGATTATAGCTGATTAAAAGGAAGCACCTCTTTTACACAAAACTGGCATTCCTTTCATTTGATTTATAAGAATGGATATAATTGTGTAGAAGTCACTACTTTAACGTGCAGAATAAACAACAAGAACAGAATTTACTGGTTCAACAGCCCCAGCTGGCAGACAAAAAATAAAATGGGCCGTAACCCAATACCGAGCCTGTAACCTCTTAAGCAATACAGTGTATACACACACTAATATACCCATTCACTGGACCAGCAACCAATCACTGAGAATGGACTTAGCCACTTGAGAGCAATGGAATGCCCCAAAGACCATATAATCTCGCCTCAAGTCGTAGCATTGCTCTTTTATGCAAATGAGTGTTTACTCACAGCTAATGAGCATCACGAAAAAATTCCAACAGATTTATAATCAACATGATTGTTACCGATATTTTTATTGGAATAAACAAGTATTAAATTAAGTAGTATATTAAACTATATCATAGTTTTTAGTCCAAA
Organism: Sepioteuthis lessoniana; assembly: GCA_963585895.1. Classification (NCBI taxonomy): domain Eukaryota; kingdom Metazoa; phylum Mollusca; class Cephalopoda; order Myopsida; family Loliginidae; genus Sepioteuthis; species Sepioteuthis lessoniana. The sequence goes on from OY757925.1 coordinate 81,372,306, forward strand.
GCCTGGCAATAAGAGCTTGCAGATATTCCGTTCCAAAACATTCAATAATGTTGAAACAGTAACTTTCATAAATTTGAGTAAATTTTTTTAAGGCCCTATCTGGACCCAGTCAACAACGGGTATATCTGCTAGTAATAATAATAAAGGAATTGATAAATAGATAAATCAGAAATGATTAATCACTTTATAAATATGGATGCCATCAGGCAATTTGTAAAAAATGAAAATGAACTGAAGACCCTGATAGAAACAATAAGAGTATATAACAAGATATAGAAATGAAATTTGACTTTGAAAAATGTGCCATGTTTAAAATGAAAAGTGGAAAAAGACAAATAAAGGAAGGAATACAACTGCCAAATCAAGAAAGAAACAGAATTCTTGGAGAGATGAAAAATTACAAGATCTTGGGAGTATTGGAAGTAAACGCTGTCAAACCAGCAGAGATGAAAGAAAAAATATGGAAAGAGATCCTCAGAAGATTACAAGAAAACTTCTCAAAACCAAACTCTGCAGAAGAAATCTCATCAAAACAAGAAACACCAGGGCAGTCCGCTTTGTAAGATACTCTGGAACATTCTTAAAATGAACAAGGAAGGAACTCAGATAAAGGGACCATAGAAAAATGAAATTCATGACTATGCACAAAGCCTTACATCCTCGAGATGACAAACTATATGTGTCCATTAAAGAAGGAGGAAGAGGACTCACCAGCATTGATGATTGAATTAAAGACTAAAGACTAATTTCTGCTGCCAGTAACAGAAAAACAGAGAAAAACAACAAAACAAGAAAAAGAAAATAGGAAGAAAAACAACTGTATGGATACTTAAAGCTATTAACATAGAGGGGAGATAGAACTCAAGAAAACCTAGGTTTGGTAATAAAAGGAAAAATTTAAGAGAGAAACTGAATCTCTTCTAATAGCAGTTGAAAACAACACCATAAGGACTTATTATATTAAATTGAAAATAAATAGAACGCAACAGATTAGCAAGTGTCGGTTACGTAGAGAAAGAGATGAAACAATTAATTAAATAATTAGTGAATGTAGCAAACTAACACACAAAGAATACTATACTAGACATGATTGAGCGGAGAAGGAGGTGCCCGTGATGTAATGGTTATCGTTGCAGGAAATGGACACAGCGACACAAGTTCAAATCCTGGATGAGACTGATTGCATTTCACATAGCACTAATACCCTTGGGAAAGGTATGAATCCAATTATTCTCCCTCCAGCTATGGGTAAATAGTAGGACAGACTAGGTTCTTCAGCCTTGGTGAGACAACTAGTCTAGGAGAAGGAAAACTCTGAATTCAAACCTGTTAAACTCCGCTTAAAAAAATTGACCTTGTGTCATATCCTGCCTGAGCAGAGGGGTTGCGTAAATATGATTGAGCGGGGAAGGTAATCCACTGGGAATTATGCAAGTGTTTGAAATTTGACAATACTACTAAATGGTTTAAGCACAAACCAAATTCTGTCATAGATGATGAGATTTATTAGATTTGCAAAGATTTTGAGATGCAAACAGCTCATCTAATCCCAACCAGAAGTTCTGACCTTGTCTTGATAACACGAAAAAAAGAACTTTCTGTCAAGTGAATTTTGCCGTTCCAGCAGACCACAGAGTGAAAATAGACGAAAAGGAAAAGATCAACAAATACTAGGACCTTGTCAGAGAACTGAAAAAGATCTGAAACGTGAAAGTGATGGTAATACCAATTGTAGTTGGTGTGCTTGGAATGTTCCTTGAAGGCTTGGAAAGAGAACAGGAGGAATTGGAAATCTGAAGAATCAAGACCATCCAGACCACAGCATTGCAGAGATCAGCCAAAATTATCAAAAGAGTCTCAGAGACTTGAGTAGACTTGCAGCCACTCAGTCTCCAGTGAAAGACCACCAGCTAACACTGGTGTGAAAAACTTTCCGAGCGTAATATAATAATTATAATAAGATACGACTGGATGGGGAAGATGATCCTCTTGGAACTGTACAAGAAATTTAAATCTGTCACTAAAAACAAGTGGTATATGCACAACCCAGCATCTGTCGTTGAAAATGTGATGCACAAAATTCTCTGGGATTTTGAGATGCAAATGTATCACCTAATCACAACCAGACAACCAAAACTAGTGATAGAGAAAGGTATGAATCCAATTATTCTCCCTCCAGCAATGGGTAAATAGAAGGACAGACTAGGTTCTTCAGCCTTGGTGAGGCAACTAGTCTAGGAGAACAAAAACTCTTAATTCAAACCTGTTAAACTTCACTTAAAAATTCACTTTGTTTCATATCCTGCCTGAGTGGAAGGGTTGGTAAATAGGCATAGTGAAAAAAAAAAGAGAACCTGCCACATAGTTAGCTTTGCCATTCCAGCTGATCACTGAGTAAAACTTAGAGAAAGTGAAAAGAGAAATAAGTATCAAGATCTTGCTAGAGAATTAATAAAAACTTTGAAACATGAAAATGACAGTGATACCAATTATAGATGGCACCCTCGGTACAGTCACCAAAGGATTGATAAAGGGACTGGAGGACTTGTTAAAAGGACAAGTGGAAACCATTCAAACTACGGCATTGTCAAAATCGGCCAAAATACTGAGAAGAGCCGCAGAGAGTTGAGGAGACATGCTATAACTCAAACTCCACCAGAGAACCATTAGCTAACACTGGTGTGAAAATCTCTCAAATGAGAAATAATAATAATAATAATAATAAATGAATAAAGTAAAACAGGAGAAAATAAGGAATAAAACATAAAAATACATCACTAAATTAATATAAAATAACCATGTAAATAAGTTCACTGTATAAAATAGAACACCCATTTCAGATTGTCCTACAAACTAGATCACCCTTCCCATCTAGGGGGTGTCCTCGTGGTGTAATGGTTAAAGCGATGAACTGCGGAATCGTAGTACGCGAGTTCGTACTCCAGTCGCGCTATTATGTTCACTTTCGGGCAAATACCCTTGGGAAAGGTATGAACCCCCTTATTCTCCCTCCAGCTATGGGTAAATAGTAGGACGGACTAGGTTCTTCAGCCTTGTTGAGGCAACTAGTCTAGGAGAAGGAAAACTCTGAATTCAAACCTGTTAAACTCCGCTTAAAAATTGACCTTGTGTCATATCCTGCCCGAGCGGAGGGGTTGGTAAATAGTACCCTTCCCATCTTGCCCCAATTACTAGAAAACATTTTTTTCTTAATTCTTTTTTTTCATCAATTTTATCCGAATACTTTTTTTGCTTTCCAGTAATACCCCAACTGAATTATGGTTAAAGAGCAACAGGAGTAGTGAGTGTGATCCTATACGGTTCCATTTGAAAATCATAGCATTACTTTTCTCCATTCCTTTTTTTTTCTTTCCAGCACTTGTTGCTACAATGCACTGCTGCTGCTGCTGCATTCAGAAGGCTCTATAGGTTTACTACATTCCAGGATTGAAGTGCGGACATGCCACCACTCAGCAAGGGGAGATTACTGTTACTGCTGCATTGAGTTGTACATTGTGGCTTAGTCAGATCCTATTCCGGGAAAAGAAAAAAAAAATGAGGTGAAGCAAATGCAGTTGGGAGACAGAGGAAAGAAAGACAAGAGAAGAAAATGATGGAGGAATAACTGAATCCCTATTTCTGCACTGGTGCTGACCCTTTTTTCAATATTTTTCCCTTTATTTATGATTTGGCTAATGTTTCTTTCCACGAAAACAAAACGTATAAGCACATTCATGCATGAGAGGTGGGCTGGAAAATGTCTTTCAGGATTTCATATATATATATATATATATATATATGAAATGTGTGTGTGTGTGTATGTGTGTGTATACATTTCATTCCATATCAGCCTTTTCCAAAGTACAACTTGAAAAGATATAAGAAGTAATGGGTCTTACCCAACAAGTCTGGTCAATAATGTACTGATCAGGGGTTTTAAATTTGAATGCCCATTCTGGATCAATTTCCAACAAGGTCTTTATATATATATATATATATTGCAACCTCAAATATATATATATATATGTAAAAAAAGATTTTTTTTTGTTGTTGGTCCAGAGAGAGAAGAAAGTAAATATTTCAAAATGAATAGGTCAACTAATAAATTTATACATTTTTTAGAATTATTTATATTGTTCTTACATACATGTATGTTTCATGCTTATTGCTTTCGTCAGGGAACATATGTGGCACAAGGCCGTATGAATGAGGCACGCAATGAGACTGGAACTCATTTATGTAGGTTTGTTTGTCGAAAGCTTTTTTTTCAGGTTTTGTATTGGTTTATATAGAGTTCACTGTTTTATCTTCGATGTCTCTTCCTCCTCCTCTTTTTCCTTTCTTCACACCATAGAACTTGCAGGCTGTCTCATTTTGTGGAGGCAATTGGAGGAATGTATGAGGTGCATACGATAAGTATCCAGACTTTTTTCATATGGGCACTTTTATTGACAGAACACACATGAAACTCTAGTCCCCTTCAAGGTAATCTCCTCTGGCTGCAATGCACTTGTTGTACCATTACAACAACTTCTTCAAGGCCACATGGAAGTCTTATTGTATGAGCGTGTCAATGACCTTCATCACAGCCTCTTTCATCTCTCATAATGACAGCCTCTGAGCTTAGGGAATATCCAAAAGTCAGAGAGCAAGGTCTGGACTATAGGGAGGTTGAGGAACTGTGTTGATGCCCATCTTGGTCAAATAGTCTGTGACAAGGATGGAGTTGTGGACTGTTGCATTGTCCTGGTGGAAATGCCACTGACCTGATTTGAAGAGTGCTGGCCTCTTCCCTAGGAATCTCTTCCTGAACTCCCTTAAAATCTCCACATAGTAACCCTAACTCTAACCGTTTGGCCAATCAACTGTGGTGTATTGACTTCCTTACTCCTCCCACACCTCTCATCATCCCTCACAGACTCCCTGGCTTCTTTGAATCTCTTATGCCACTCAAAAACTGATGCTCAATTCATGCAAGATGGTCGAAAAGCAGTTTGAAGCATTCCATACGTTTCTGTGGCATTTTTTCCAAGTTTAGAACAGAATTTTATTGCATATCGCTCTTCTAAAGTGTCAGATTGTATTTTTGGAATTCACCAACTGTGACAATCAGGTTTTAGTAGGGTGTATTCAAATTCTTGCTGTAGCTGTTCAATTGAACCTGAAAATATAAAAAAATGGTTTGTCATCTCATAAGATATATAGCAATAACATACTAAATTTTCAAGAGTCTTCAACAATTTCAAATGACTGTACAAAGAAAGTCTGGAAACTTATTGTATGCACCTTGTATATATGGAAAATCATGTTATTATTTGAGTAAATAATGTATATCAAATGTTGGCTTACTTGTAAAAGTCTAATAGTAATTAGGAATCCTGTTTTTTAAAAAAATTGTACAGTTTAAATGATAAACCAGCACCCATCTCTTCTGAAACATGATGCCCTACACTATATATATATATATATATATGTATTCATCCAACCTCTGTCCCCAGAGCAGTTTTAAGTCAAACAATTTTTATTCAAACTATTCAGTTTAGTATGAATATAGTTTTTGTTTACACACTTTTAAATGTCAAAACAGTTCTATTTCAAACAATTCCGTTAAGTATAAGTAGACAGCTTCATTGTCAAAAACAGTTATATTTCAAGTAATTGAGTTCACTATTAGTATACTGTTTAAATATCAAAACAGTTCTATTTCAAGTAATTCATTTTAGCATAAGTATGCATTTTAGTTCTATTTGACTCATAAATAGGATCCTATCTGGTGCTACCACTCCAGGCCAAAGTGGACCTGGGAGCGATGATAATGAAGGGGTACTCCACATTCCCCAAAGTTCCAGCATTACTGGAACCACACCATCCGATAGTTTAGTGTCATATCCCAAACACTTGTTGTAGTGATCCTACCGCTCTGCAGAGATGCAGTCAGTGTATTCTACAGCCCCAGCCAACTGAGCAATTTGTATGAATATGCTTGCATATATATATATATATAACCTGAACATATTTGTAACATCTGTTTTAGGGTCTATTTCTCTAAAGTCAGACTTGCTTGTCATATGAGATTTCATGGTAGTAAACTATCACTGACTGTTTTTATGCAAGTCCTTTGGCAGCAACCTACAGGTAACTCATGTGAATTCTCTGACAAAGTTTATGGGTCTGCAGTAGGTTTGAGAACTCATATAAGGGTGAAAAATGACAATGTCAAAGGGAAAAATAGCTAATTCATTCATCTCACATGCGAAAAAGCTTGGAAGGGTATACTTTGTTTAAGAAGGTATATGCTCTCCCACAGTTACTCTAAGTATATTGAGGAGATGGCCTTCACCAAAGAGGAGGTAGTTATTATATATATATATATATAAATATAATAACTACCTCCTCTTTAGTGAAGGCCATAGAGATATATACTCCCCTACCCCCGTAAGGTTGAGTTCTCTGGCGAAGAAGTAATCGTGTTACCATTAGCGTTTATTGCAAGCCTCTTCATATATGAATTGAGGTCTCGGTAGCCGTTGAATGGATGTATGTAAACAATAGTAATTGTGATTCATGACCGTTTAAAATTTACTTCGCAGCTAATGGCTCCTCGTGGCTGAAGGGCTAGAGGCTTGGCTTGGCGTTTGAGTCAACCGGGTTTCAATCCCAGCTACAGGAAGCTAATGTCTAGCCACACTGATGAGTTCTGATAGAACAAAACAGATCCGTCTGTGGATGACTATAGAGATATATAATATATATATATATATATATATATATATATATATATATATATATTTAGGAAGATGTGTGTCTATATGTGTATGTTGGTATACTGATAAAAGTTTATTTTAGCATTTATTAATTTACACAGATGTGTAAACAAATTATCTATACATAAATATTTAAGAAAAATACTTAGAGCCACACATGTAAACAGACCTGAATTCAAATGAAACTATTTAGGTGTGCTTTGATATAGATATGTTTTTGCAGATGATATATTAACATATCAGAACACATATGGAAATGTATATTTATAAATATATATACACACACATACATACAAGCTCACACAGACACACAGAAGTTCATAAATACTTTTAATCGTATATGTGTCCTTACAGATATATATATATATATATATAATGATAGGAAGAACTGAATTCAAATGAATTGTAGAAAATGGCTGTTAATTTTATTCACATTCTTTTAGCTTATTTCTTAGAATGGAAATATTCATTAAGAATATCCAGGGCTTGGAATTCTTTTCCATAATCCTTTACCACTACACATCCAAAGCCATTGACTTTTCTTGCTTTACCTTCCATGTCTATCCTTCGAAGACCGGCCCATTCACCAAGTTTTTTGCTGTCTTCAACCATCAGCAAGTTAATTCTATGTTCTGTGCAAAGAGCCTCAACCAATTTGGTGTATGCAGGTTCATCAATATTGTTGGCCAAAATGCACAAATGAGCCTGACGTTTGTCTAATGCTTTGCAGCATTGATTAAGACTTCTCTCAAGTCCATCATGAATGAGCAAAGTTTTCAGAACTTCCTGAAGGGCAGTGTAAAGGTCTATCGACCCAGCAGGAGCAGAATCTTCTCTTTCGCTGTCAGACATAATTCCACGTTGGTCATACAAAACTCCACGTAAAAAAGGTGTGCTTTGATATAGATATATGTTTTTGCAGACGTATATTTACATATCAGTACACATATGGAAATGTATATTTATGAATATGTATGCACACACAGGCATACCAGCTCACACAGACACACAGAAGTTCATAAATACTTATAATCATATATGTGTCCTTACAGATATATATATATATATATATATATAATGATAGAAAGAACTGTAAATATGAAAATTTTTACATAAAAAGAGTGCTTGATGCTTTTGTTGCTGTGTAGGTATAAAACCTATTATAGAATTATGGAGACTATTAGTCTATTAGAGAAATTTCATTTGTATTATACAATCTTCCGCTTCTTATCAGGCTGCACTTCCCCCATTTTAATATACGAGTAGGGTCGGAGTCTGTCCTTGATGTTTGAGATATTTCAAAATAGGAAACGCTAATGGATATGGACAATGATCTAACCATATGAATGAGAGGTCCCACCCTAAGGTTTACCTTGTGTCATCATCTTCCCTCATGGGGGATTCTATGATGTGAGGTAGGAAGATAAATAGATATAAACTTAATATGTAAACACAACCCAAGTATTGTTTGAAATGAAGAATTCACCATTTTCTTTCTCATGTCAGTCAAACCATTCTACAACCTTCCTCAAGGATACAATCCATATTAGACATAAGATCTCTTTCTGTCAGTAACGCAAACCAAAACCTTGTAGACATTAAATAAGTTTAGCTTAGTTTAGTACAAGGTCAAAAATACTGAGCACCCAGTGAGAATTGCACTCACTAACAGTGGTCTGTCAGTCTAGGTTGTTGACCTTTACATCATGCAAAATGCCCCCAAACCAAAAGCTCATAATTTATATACTAAGTTTTGCTTATTAGTGGCCTAAAACTGGAAGCATAGAGCACCCAGTGAGACTCATAATCACTTGTTTGGTTGTCTCTCTTGCAAACTATTACACTATGATGGAATGCCCCAAAACAATCCAATAAGACACAAACTCATTCATGAAAGTTTGTAAGTCTAGCTTGTTAACCATTACACTTTAATGGAATTATCTAAAACAACTCATTAATAATTTACTAAATTTTATTTTGCTCTGATGTAGCACAAAGTCATATAAATGGGGCACTCAATGAGACACAAACTCATTCGTAAAAGTTTGCAAGTCTTGCTTGCTAACCGTTACACCTTGATGGGCATCTCTGGTGGTGTAATGGTTAGCAAACTAGATTAGCAAATCTACACAAGTGAGTGTGAGTCTCATTGGGTGCCCCATTCATTTGGCCTTGTGCCAAATCGAAGCAAAGACCTTTGTAAATTATTACCATTACACCTTGATGGACAGACAGAAAAAAATAAAAGTAGCAAATATATAGCTTGGATTGATTCATTCAAGTAATGCATGTATTATAGACTATTCCATTCTCAGCTAGATGGGTAATAAAGGTTATGTCATTTGTTTTAATATTTTTTATAATTTGAAATCTTCTCCAACATTTTTTTAATCAAGAAGAAAAATTCATACCACGTTGGAACACATACTGGCTTGACCAGCCCATTTCGTCAAACAAATTTGGAATGAAGCTTTTCAAAATTACAGAAATAGATACAAATTCATACAATATTTACTTAACAAGTGGCGTATAAGCCTCATCAAGATGCAAATGTGCCTTAACCAATGTCTGGAAATTGAGGTTTTTCCATAAAATCAATAGTCCTTTGATTCACTGTTAGGAACATTTGGGGCTTCCTCTAATCTGGCTAATGTTTCTGCTTTCCTGTGAAAGATGGCATCCTCCAAGGAAAGAATCTCCCAACCTCTACAGCCTTCCCCATTCTGCAGATCCGCATTTGTTAACAAGCTTTCCGTTTCTTCATTAACTAACGGGGCAGTCAGAGTGTCTCTCAACTCAGCCTGCCAGACGTCAGTGTCTCTCAGTTGAAAACACATAGGTCAGCTTTGTTTGGCATACCTCTACCCTTCATTTCTATATGGTTGACTCAAAGTAAATATCAAGATTCTATCTACAGATAAAAAAAAGAAAAAAGGAGAAAGGTTGAAAAAAGAAATGTGGTAGAAAAATGGGGAGACCAAAAAAGAGGGGAGGCAAAAAAAAGGTAAGAAAAAAGTGAGGCAGGGAAATAAGAAAGGCAAAATAGAGGGGACGGAAAAAGAGAGAAGAAAACAAGGGAAGAAAAAAAGAGAGAAAAATTGAGGGAGGGAAATAGGGGAGGAAAAGAGAGTAGAGGAAAAAATGAGGAAGGGAAAAAGAGGAGACAAAGAGGGGAGAGAAAAAAAGAGGGGAGGAAATATAAGGGGAGTAAAAATAGAGAAAAATCAGGGAGGGATAGAGAAGAGAGACAGAGAGGAGAGAAAAAGGAGGGGAGAAAAAAGAGGGCAAAAAGATGTAAGGCACAAAAAAGGAGAGAGAAAAAGAGTGGAAGAATAAATTAGGGGTAGAAAAAAGAGAAGGAAACAGGGGAGGCAGAAAAGAGAGGAGACAAAAAAGAGGAAAATAGGGAGCAGAAAGAAAAAACGATTTATAAAAAACCTGGTAGTCTTAGAGAATACATTAACAAGAATTCCAAGATAATTTTTTTTAATTCACTCTAGAGTTTTTTTTTGGGTTTTCTTTCTGTAAATTTTTTATTTGTTGATGGGGAAGAGGATCATCTTTTTAGCTCAAGGAGGGATTTTCCCTGATTCATAATTTATACATCCTTAAGAAATTTTTCATTTTCTGCAGTGTTAGTCAAAACCAAAAAAGATGTTGCCAATAAAGCAGTATATTAAAATGTCAGTCAATAATTTACTTATTGATAGCATTACTTAAATGACTCATTGGGTGCTCTATGTTTTATCCTTGTGCCAGACAAAGTTAAATTAAGTAAATCTTTTGAATAAATACATGATTAAATATATACCCACACATGCTAGCACACACACACACACACACACAGATATATATATTGCCCAGTCGGCTGGGGCTGTAGAATAGGTCGACTGCTTCTCTGCAGAGGGCAAGTACTCCCCAACAAGTGTTCTGGATATGACTAAACAATCTGATGGTGAAGTTCAAGTAATGCTTGAGCATTGGGGAATGTGGAGTACCCCTTCATTGCCATTGCACCTAGGTCCATTCTGGTCCAGAATGGTAGCACCTGATAGGGTCTTATCTATGAGTCAAATAGAACTAAACTGATATTTTGATATTTAAACTATGTATTTATGCTGATTGTATTCTTTGAAATTGAACTGTTTTTGACATTGAAACTGTGTACTTATGCTGTTTGAAATAGAACTGTTTTTGAATAGAACTAAACTGTGTTCTTCTGTTAAACTGAATTGTTTGAAATAGAACCTGTTTGACATTTAACTTTTCCTAAACAAAAAACTATACAAATACTAAATTATTGAAATTTAATACAGTGTTAAATGACCCAAAAAGGGTTGATATGCCATAAAACCAACCAACCAACCAACAAGGGTATAGTAGCTGTGGGGTAATGGCTAAAAGTGCTGGACACATATATATATATATATATATATATATATATATATCAGGGAGGCACTCATAGTGTAATGGTTACCATCCTACGAAATAGACATGGTGACCTGAGTTTGAATTGCGGATGAGTCTGGTTGCATTTCACATTGTACTAATACCAAAGGGAAAGGTATTAATCCAACAATTTTCACACCAGCAATAGGTGAACAGTAGTGCAGACTGAGCTCTTTAATCTTAATATGGCAGCAGGTGTGGGAGAAGCAAGCCCTTCACCATGAACAGAATGTGACACAAGGTCAGTTTTTAAGCAGAGCTTAACAGGTTTGAACTCAGAGTTTTCTTCCTTCTAGACTTATAAATAAATTTTTCATTGATCTGGAGGGAGTGAGACTAAGTTACATGACTGATATATATATATATGGAAGTAAACAATGGAAAAGAATCCGACAATATGGAGAAAGATTGAAAACAAAGTAATCCAAAGTGATGAATTTATTGTGAAAGAAAGTCAATGCTATAATGTTTCAGCTTTAATAAACCATCATCAGGACTTTAAAAATTGATTGATCAATAATGGATGCTACATATACAAAGCAAGAACATATGACCGTTTAATCATTAAATCAGCATTCATATTTCAAAAAGTATCATGTGATCGTGTAAAGCAATGATGTAAAAAAAATGGAACTATAAAGACATATAATAGATTAGAAAGAGAGAAAGAAAAAGAAAAGAAGAACAAGAAGAAGAAGAAAGAGGAAAAAGCAAAAGAAAAGAGAAAGAAAGATATAAAGAGTGAGAAGAGAGAGAAAAGAGAAGAAATGAAAGAAAAAGAAAGATAAAGGAAAAGAGAAGGGGAAGAAAGAAAGAAAAAGAATAAAGACATAGAAGAAGAAGAAGAAGAAGAAGAAGAAGAAGAAGAAGAAGAAGAAGAAGAAGAAGAAGAAGAAACAGACATATGATAAGTAAATAATTAAATAAGATTAAATCATAAAAACCAACTGTATATAAATCGATAAGTCTATAAATAAAAATGTAGAAAAAGAGTTGCAGGAGAAGATAGGTGAGTGAAGGTTTAGATAATGGATGAAATTATGATTGACAGATAAATATATCTACCTACCTATATATATATATATATATATATAATTTTTTTTTTATTAGTCCAGTAAGAGAAAAATAAATATTTTAAAAAGAATCGGTTCACTAATGAATTTGGTTTCAGGTAGATATATCTACTACTAGATAAATAAAAAAGTAAAAGTCCTGAAACCAAATCCACTTCATGACTTATTCATATTAAATACATTTGTATGTATATATATATATATATATATATTTCAATCATATATCTTAGATGCATCAGGGAGGTCTTCAGTGATGCGCTGTCTTCATTGCTGATTTTGGGTTATTTCTGCATCATATTGGCTCCAACAGTAACCCCGGCATGACTCTGAAAGAGCCAAGCCGCCTCCGTGATCGCAACGTGCTACGCTTGTGCCCCTACCAAAGCAAAGAACAATAAGGCCAGACTTCGGCCATTCTTATAGACATCTGTCTTTTAGTAAACAGCCAATGAAAACAGGGCATTCCACACTCCTCTGCTATATAATACCATCTTTACCTCATCAAAGATATATGTTATAACCCAGAATATTAGAAACAACAAAATATAATAGAAAACAGTTAAATATATTTTCACTCAACAATCTATGTTTTTATTTCTCACCAACTAGGATACAGCAGGATTGGGTTGGATAAGCAATTCACTGTCTAAAAATGGTATGTTATCATGCAGCCATTACGTTGTCTCATTCTCACTCTTTCTTGTGAAGATTCAATCATTCGTTTGGGGAGATGACTTTCCATAACATTTATATATATATATATATATATATACGTACGAATATGAGACATATCAAATATTATCTTATTTGAAGATCAGCAACATGGAACTCAGTGTTATGAGTATTTATCCTGTTTTATATCTTATTTTAACCAGGTCATTGGCCTAGTGAGTAGAATGTTCGCCAATGGTCCGGGAGATCGGGGTTCAGTCCCAGGTTGAGTCATACCAAAGACTCAAAAATGGTACTTGATGCCACCTTGCTTAGCACTCACCATTATAATGTGAGGAACAAGGATAAAGTGGAGCAATCCTGGGAATGGAGTAGTGCCCTCCCCTACACATCAATGTATTAGCTATTGAAAAGGGAGCCTTTGGGTCACCCTTGACTAAAGTTGCCATCTTTACTTTTTTATTTTATATCTTATTTTAATGTAATATTGCTCTGCATTTAATGCATTGAGCACTATAAAGATTTTCTGAATTAAAAATGCTTTCAGCTTTAAATTTGAATTGTGATCATATACTTTTGTTAAAACCACAAGTGACATCATCAGTCAAGCAATATACAAAAAAATATATCTTTGAATTGCTTGTTGGTTGCACTGCCTACATGATTCAAATATCAAAAAATCAAACTCCTTATGTGCTCTATATTTCTGGCCTTGTGTCAGACTAAGCTCACATAAGTAAATCTAGTAAATAACTACATAAATAAGTTAACACGCACACACATACATATACATATACATAAATGACAGGCCCATTAGCACAGTGATAGTGTGTTCACCAATGGTCTGGGAGACCAGGGTTCAATTGGAGATTGAGACATACCAAATACTCAAAAAATGGTACTTGATTTCTCCTTGCTTAACACTCAGCATTATCATATTTACCCAACCCCTCCGCTCGGGCAGGATATGACATGAGGTCAATTTCTACGTGGAGTTTAACAGGTTTGAATTTAGAGTTTTCCTTCTCTTAGACTAGTTGCCTTACCAAAGCTGAAGAACCTAGTCTGCCCTACTATTTACCCATAGCTGGAGGGAGAATAATTGGATTCATACTTTTCCCAAGGGTATTAGTGCTATGTGAAATGCAATCAGTCTCGTCCAAGATTTGAACACTCAGCATTATAAGGTACGGATCAAGGGTAAGCGGAGTAATCCAGGGAAAGTAGTGCCCTCCTCTACACCTTGGTGTTGTTACTATTGAAAAGGGAATCTTCAGACACCCTCAACTACAGTTGGTCAAAAAATAAAAGACTGCCAGTTTCTCATCAGAGCAGGAAGGTAGGTATCCCTTAATATACTGTGTTGTGGGGCTTGATGAGAAGGGGGATCTAGTTTGTGAGGCATTTGAGGAAGACATGTTTAGTTTATACTGCAGTGTTATCTATGTGGCAATATTATATTAACTGATGACATGTCAAGGTACCACTGCAGGTATATATATATATATATATATATATCAACCTCGCCATATGACAAGTGGTGCATGTCAATTGTTAGATCTGTTTCACTGGTTGACCACTCTCAAGTAAAAGATTTGGTTTTAACCCTGCCATACAATAATTTACAGTAACTGGCATTTTTCTGCTTTATATAGAACAAATTACCAAATATGATCAAAAATAATAATGTTGTAAAAAAATTTTAAGATTAAATTGGATAATTTCATAAAAAAAATAGTAAGAAAAAGAATTTAAGAGAGAATTTTTGGAATTATTGGATAAATTACTTAATAGAATTTAATCTGTATATAGGTACAGTATTAATGATATTCTTTGGTTTGGTTTGGTTTCGGTTTGGTTTGGTTTCTTTGTTTAATGGCATATCAACCTTTGTAGGTTATTTAATGCCCAAGCCACTCTCCTAGAAGAACTGTAGTGGTACTATTTAACCCATAGCTGGGAAGATAAGGGGTTCATACCTTTCCCAAGGGTATTTTGCCCGAAAGTGAACGTAATAGCGCGACTGGAGGATGAACTTGCTTACAACGATTCCACAGTTCATCGCTTTAACCCTTACACCATAAGGTCACCCCGCTTGGTTTGGTTTGGTTTGGTTTTATGGCATATCAACTACTGTAGGTTATCTAATGCCAAATCCATTTTCATACATATAAACAATTCTATTTCAACAATTCAGTCTAGCATAATTACAGTTTTTTGTTTACACACAGCTAAATGTAAAATCAGGTTGATTACAAAGAATTCAGTTTAGCATAAGTGTTGTATAGCTGTAATACAAATATAAGTGGAAACATAATCAAACATAATATACGAACTTCAATGAACGAATGAATACTCTTCTTTATAAAAATATACCTCTCACACTTTATTCTCGAAAGGGTGATGTTTGTTGTGTGTGAGAGGTGAGTTGGAGACGGGGACAGACTGCTATATTGACCCAAGTTCTTCTTGCGACCAGAGCAGCACTTCTTCCTTATCTTGGCTGGGGTTGCTCAACCATGGGTCACTGAGGGTCCAAAGCCCTCTGTCTGCTGCTGGCTTTCACTTCGGCATCTTGTCTCCAACTGACTCGAACCGTCTGGGCACCTGGTTATATTATTGTCTAACACCCACCTGCTTCTGCTGTTCTTCCGCTTATTTACACAGGTGCATCTCATGATTGACAGCTCAGTCGAGGGTCAATATATAAAATAAGAACACAGTTAAAATGTTTAAGCTATTCTCTTCAGTCATCAAAGTAAGATGGTTCCAAGTATTGCTATGTATCACCAATATTTCAATTAAATATCAGTCATTTATTCACACACAGTTAAATGTCAAAACAGTTCTATTTCAAACGATCCAGTTTAGCATAAGTACACAGTTTAGTTCTATTTGACCCACCGATAGGACCCTATCAAGTGCTGCCACTCTGGGTCAGAGTTGACATGGGAGTGATGGCAATGTAGAGGTGTTCTGCATTCCCAAAAGCTTCAGCATTACTGGAACCCAACCATCAGATTGTTCAGTGTCAAATCCAGGACACTCTTTGGTGGGGGTCTTACGCCTCAGCAGAGATGTAATCAGTGTATTCTACAACCCCAGCCAACTGGGCCATGTATATGTTCTGAGCAAAAATTCGTTTTTTTATAGGCTGATGTGTAAAAATAAATAGTGAAGATGCCCAAAGATGTAAAGTAAAGTAAAGTTGGCAACTGTAGTCAAGGGTGACCCTAAGGCTCCCTTTTTGATAGCTACTCCTTTCCCTGGATTGCTCAACTTTACCCTTAATACGTACCTTGTATTGTTGAGAGTTAAGCAAGGAGGTATCAAGTACCATTTTTAAAGTTTTTGGTATGACGTGACCTCAGACTGAACCAAGGTCTCCCTGACCATTGGCGAATACTCTACCCACTAGGCCAATAATAATTGTAACAATTGAATGACCAAATATAAAGTATATGATACAAAATTCTGTTCAATGAGACAAACTGATGAACCTCAAATGACTTAAGGCCAACTGCAATAATTTGCTGTTGGCTTTGCCCCCACCCAGTTTTTAGACAAGCCATCGGGCATTTATGTCAGATGAGGCATTGTCCATCTAAGGTATACTGAAGGCCCCCACCTTCAGGTGGGCCAGCTGCATTACTGTCACCTTTGTATAGCATTGGACCTTGTTGTCCAGTTTAAGCAATAATCTGGCATCCATGCCTGGACTAATTTTTGGATCCATGTCCAGCTAGGCTCATCATCTCCCATTGCACCAAGTGGGATGATGACCAGCATAGACCAGCAGGGCTTAAGCCTCAGCTCAGGTCTAACCTTCTCCTCCTCTAATCTCCACTATTATCCGACCTTCGGGTCATTTGACCTTGTGTCAAGTCCTATCTGGAGGGAGACAGAGACAAATATATATATGTCATAAATCACGATATTTTCACCTTCAAAATGACAATGGAATTCACAAACATTATTGCTCAGTTTGTTTGTATCCAGTATCGTAATTTCTATTAATAAATAATTTCTATAATATATAATTTCTATAATAAATAAGTCCAGTTTCAGAGAGTTAATATCAAAGGTACCACTTCACCCCATCAACTAATTGATTTTAATGGCATGTCAATCTGTCTGAGGTTATTTTATTCCTAGAATTTTGGGTATTGTGCACATTGTGTGTTTATATTTACATATTTGTGTTGTTCCTTAAGATTTCCTTCTTTTGCATACTGATGTATAATATCAAGTATTTCCATCAGGTGCTGCCATTCTGGGTCAGAGTGGACCTGAGTGTGATGGCAATAAAGGGGTACTCTGCATTCCCAAAAGCTCCAACATTACTGACCCTCACCACCAGATTTTTAAGTGTCATATCCAGGACAATGGTTAGGGGGTTTTACCTCTCTGCAGAGAAGCAGTCGGTATATTCTATAACGCCAACCGACTGGGCAAAACAAAACAAAAAAATGTGAAGAAAAACAACTGCATAAATACTTCAAGCAACAAACTGGCAAGTTTTCCCAAAAAAAGACATGGCAAAGAAAGAGAAACCTCACAAGAGAAATTGAATCTCTTGTTATAGAAGAACAAATCAATGCCGTAAGAACCAATGATATTAAAGTGAAAATTGATAATACGCAAAAGAATAACAAATATAGGTTATGTAGAGACAGAGATGAAATGGTCAATCACATGAATAAGTGAATGCAGCAAACTTGCACTAAAGGAGTACAAGGCAAAATGGGGTCGGGAAGATGTTTGATTAGGAATTGTGCAAGGGATTAAAATTTCACTATAATGAATATACAAACCAGAATCTGTCTTTGAGAATGAGATGCATAATATTCTCTGGGCTTTTGAAATACAAATGGATCACCTAATTCTGGTCGGAAAACTAGACCTTATGCTAATTCACAAGTAAGAAAGAACTGGTCATCCAGTGGATTTTCCGTTCAAAGCAAACTACTGATTGAAAATAAAAGAAATTAAAAAGATGGACAAATAACAACTTTCAAACAGATGTATTTTACCCATAAATTAGAGCCTAAAAGGTACGGTCCCCCCAGTCCAGCCCAGTCAGCTGGGGATGTAGAATACACTGACATCATCTCTGCCGAGGGGTAAGACTCCTCCCCAACAAGTGTCCTGGATATGACATCAAACTATCTGATAGCGAGACTCCAGTAATGGTGGAGCTTTGGGGAATGCAGAGTACCCCATCATTGTCATCGCTCCCAGGTCCATTCTGGCCCAGAGTAGCAGCACCTGAAAGGTTCCTATCCATAGGTCAAATAGAACTGTTAGACATTTAAACTGAGAGCAAACAAAGGACTTATGCTAAATTGAATTGTTTGAAATAGAACTGTTTGATCATTTAAATGTGTGTAAACAAATGACTGATATATAATTGAATCGTTAGGAATACATAGCAATACTTGGAACCATTTAACATTGTACCTCTTCAATGCATTGCTCCCTGGTCCACTCTGGCCCAGAAGTGGTAGCACCTGATACGGTCCCATTCATGGGTTAAATAGAACTGTTTGACATTTAAACTGAGAGCAAAAAAATGATTTATGCTAAATTGAATTGTTAGAAACAGAACTGTTCAATCGTTCAACTCTGTATAAACAAATGACTGACGTTTAATTGAATTGTTAGTGATACATAGCAATACTTAGAACCATTTAACTTTATTGACTTGAGTTTACTAATCATATATATCTCATATATAAAGAGGATTTGGCATTAAATAACCTACAATGGTTGATATGCCATAAAACCCAACCCGACCAAATCCTATATATCTAATATATATGTATAAAGAGGATTTGGCATTAAATAACCTACAATGTTTGATATGCCATAAAACCAAACCCAACCAAATCCTATATATCTAATATATATGTATAAAGAGGATTTGGCATTAAATAACCTACAATGTTTGATATGCCATAAAACCCAACCAAACAAAATCCTATATATTTAGTATAAATGTATAAAGAGGATTTGGCATTAAATAACCTACAATGGTTGATATGCCATAAAACCCAACCAAACCAAATCCTATATATTTAATATATATGTATAAAGAGGATTTGGCATTAAAAAACCTACAATGGTTGATATGCCATAAAACCCAACCCGACCAAATCCTATATATCTAATATATATGTATAAAGAGGATTTGGCATTAAATAACCTACAATGTTTGATATGCCATAAAACCAAACCCAAACAAATCCTATATATCTAATATATATGTATAAATAGGATTTGGCATTAAATAACCTACAATGTTTGATATGCCATAAAACCCAACCAAACCAAATCCTATATATCTAATATATATGTATAAAGAAGATTTGGCATTAAATAACCTACAATGGTTGACATGCCACAAAAACCAACCAAACCAAACCAAACCAAACCACTCTATATCAGAATAGATCTAGAAGTAATGCCAGGGAAAGGATACTCAATACTCTCAAGAGCTCCAGAACTGGAGCCTCACCATCACATGCGGTTTCACCAATACCAGGACACTCCTTCTTGGTGTGGGGTTACCCCTCAGCAGAGGATAAAGTCATCATCTTTTTATCCCTGCCATTGACTGAAAGGGGGTACGAGGTAAGCTTTTTATTTGATATATGAGGCACCCCTATAAGGGGGAATGCTTACTGAACTAGGATAATTTTTTGCACTTACCTACCTGGTAGGCTCACTTTTCTAGGATTCCCTACTTAAATCTGACCTGGTGCCAAATCTTGTCATCGCTGAGGGGTTGGTATATAGATAATCAGATCCTTCTATGTAAATGCTATAGTTTACTTAGGGATACATATGGGGTATTTCTTTTGAAGCACCCATATGTAATAAAACAATTAAAGGCTTTTCTCAAGATCAATTATAGAGAAGAAATTTTAAAAAATGGTCCGCTCTTAAAAAAATTCTTTCAAAATTTCTTTAAAACTCTTTGGAGAGAGTGGCAGATGTGCAAGATTAGGATCACAGTATTATGTTCCCATTTGGATTAATACCATTTAGAAAGACATGAACCTTTTATACCCCTTGCTATAGGTTAAATGGTATCACTGTTGTCCTTCTACCAGAGTGGCTTTGGCATTAAATAATCCACAAAGGTTGATATGCTATTAAATAAAAAACAGAAACAAAAATAAAAAAAAATGTTTTGAGATGTTTTCTTCGCAAAAACTTTACTCATACCAATGACCTGTTGTCTTAATTAGTCGAGTACAGTTGGTTTGAATTCAGAGATTTCCTTTTCCTAAGCTGGTTGCCTTACAGAAACTAAAGCATCCAGTCTGCATTATTTACTAATAGATTCATGCTTATCCCAAGGAGCATTAGCCCAAAGTGAAAAGCAAACAGTTTCAACCAGGATTTGAACTTGGATCACCAATTCCTTTTCTGATGACAATAACCATTCTACAAAGTGCTCCTCCCTTAGAGTAACCTTTGCTTTAGAAAATTTTCATATAAGAATTTCCTTTCTGTGTTCTTGCACAAATGTTCGCGGATTTTAAATACATTAATCAATACAAAAGTGTGACATTTGTTATTAATACTTTGATCAATACATGACAAGATATATATATATATATATATGTATATATATATTTCATTTTCTATGAACCAAAGAACAAGATGGTCTTAGTTGTTTAATATTCAATTCTACATTTAAAGATTTTTGTATCCAGGCCATCACAGTTGTACGTGTGTGTTTAAATTGTTTTTCTTATCATCTTTCTAAAATGTCATTTTTATTTATATATTTTATTTATATATCTTTATTTATATATTTTTGAAATCTCATCATATTTGTATGTAACCATGAGCATAGCATAAGTGAGATTTTTATTAGAGCAATACACCCAAAATGTTTTAACTTAGAAAATAAATCATTTTCCAGTCCAATTTGCAACTGAATGTTCATTCTGTAGAGGCATACTTAAATTACAATTTTGTGGAGGCATACTTAAATTACAATTTTGTGGAGGCATACTTAAATTACATTTTTGTGGAGGCATACTTAAATTACAATTTTGTGGAGGCATACGTAAATTACAATTTTGTGGAGGCATACTTAAATTATAATTTTGTGGAGGCATACTTAAATTACAATTTTGTGGAGGCATACTTAAATTACAATTTTGTGGAGGCATACTTAAATTACAATTTTGTGGAGGTATACTTAAATTACCATTTTGTGGAGGCATACTTAAATTACAATTTTGTGGAGGCATACTTAAATTACAATTTTGTAGAGGCATACTTAAATTACAATTTTGTGGAGGGATACTCAAATTAAAATTTTGTGGAGGCATACTTAAATTACAATTTTGTGGAGGCAAACTTTAATTACAATTTTGTGGAGGCATACTTAAATTACAATTTTGTGGAGGCATACTTAAATTACCATTTTGTGGAGGTATACTTAAATTACCATTTTGTGGAGGCATACTTAAATTACAATTTTGTGGAGGTATACTTAAATTACCATTTTGTGGAGGCATACTTGAATTACCATTTTGTGGAGACATACTTAAATTACAATTTTGTGGAGGCATACTTAAATTACAATTTTATGGAGGCATACTTAAATTACAATTTTGTGGAGGTATACTTAAATTACCATTTTCTGGAGGTATACTTAAATTACAATTTTGTGGAGGCATACTTAAATTACAATTTTGTAGAGGCATACTTAAATTACCATTTTCTAGAGGCATACTTAATATTGTTTTTTCATCATTCAAATTCTCTATATTACTGAGATAATGATGAAGTTCTAATTAAACTTATTTACTCATTAATTTGCAGCATCAGCCTGGACTTCATTAACAATAGCAGCCAACCGGTGCATGGGTGGTCTAGTTGAAGAAAATACCAGTTTCTTATACTATCATAATTCATATGTAAAAATACATGATCTTTGTACAAACTGTTTTAAGTTAAGTGTGAATTGCATATGCTAAATAATAAATATTAAATGATAAAGATTTGGGTTGGCTGATTTGGTTTTATTGCATACCATCCATTGTAGGTTATTTAATGCCAAATCCACTTTATATATATATATATATATATATATATATATATGTGTGTGTGTGTGTGTGTGTGTGTGTATATATAAATATATATAGGATTTGGTTGGGTTTTATGGCATATCAACCATTATAGGTTATTTAATGCCAAATCTTCTTTATATATATTTATCAAATATATAACATTTGGTTTGCTTTAGTTTTATGGCATATCATCAATCGTAGGTTATTTAATGCCAAATCCTCTTTATGTATATATATCGGATACATATGATTTTTAAACTAAAGCAACCAAGTTAAATGGTTGGAAGTATTACTTTGTATCACTAATTATTCTATTAAACATCAGTCATTTTTTCACATAGAGTTAAATGATCAAACAGTTCTATTTCTAACAATTCAATTGAGCACTCAGGTTAAATATCAAGCAATTATATTTGACCCATAAATAGGACCGTATCAAGTGCTACCACTTCACGCCAGTGTGGAGTTGGGAGTGACAGCAATGACAGAGTACTCTGCATTTCCGAAAGCTGCAGAACTACCTGAGTCTCACCATCAGATTGTTTAATGTCCTATCCAGGACACTTGTTGGGGTGGCGTATTACCCAAGTTTGATTTTTTTACTTGGTTTACATTGATTTTAAAACTGCAGTTCTATCATATCAAAGCTTTATGGAGGTGCCCGTGGTGTAGTCGTTATCGCCGTAGGAAATGAACACGGCGATACGAGTTCAAATCCTGGACGATACTGATTGCATTTCACATAGCACTAATACCCTTGGGAAAGGTATGAATCCAATTATTCTCCCTCCAGCTATGGGTAAATAGTAGGACAGACTAGGTTCTTCAGCCTTGGTTAGGCAACTAGTCTAGGAGAAGGAAAACTCTGAATTCAAACCTGTATAAACTCCGCTTAAAAATTGACCTTGTGTCATATCCTGCCCGAGCGGAGGGGTTGGGTAAATAGGATCATATCAAACCTTTTTATCTACACATTACTCTCTGAATAAACAAATATATATTATATTGTGCATAAGTAATTGGACTGGTCAGCTGATTTCTTTCATTATCTTTAAATAAGGAGTCAGAATTTTTCAGATCAGGTGACTTGAAGTTGATTCTCAGTCAAAGGGCAAACAATAACGTATTTATAAAACAAAGCTATATCACATATTTCAAAATAAAACTTGGAGATAAAGACAAGCCCTGGGCTGCTCACAAGGTTTGCAAGAAGTGTGTTGAGGGTTGATCGAAAATGAATCATGGGAACATATGATAAGTTGATGTTTGGTATGCCTCTTATTTGGCAAGAGTCAAATAGATCCTTGCACAGTTATTTTTGTTTTGCGAAAACTTCAAGATATAATAAGAAAACAAATGTGAAATTGAGTATTACCTCCAGACTGAAATATCACTAAAATAAAGTAAAGTAATGGGACACTGAAATGAACAACCAGAACTCGAAGATACAGATAACAGAATATATTTTTAAAGTAACAAAAACACTAAAATAAAGTAACAAAACACTAAAAGCCCAGTTGGCTGGGATTTTAGAACGTTGTATAGCCATGAACAACGATACATACACATATGCATGCAGAAACATAACAATGCTATGAAGATGAGCAGACACACTTCTTTAGAAAAATATACCTCTCACTTTATTTGAAAGGGTTTGAAAGGGTTACTAAATGTTTTACTGTGTGAGTGATGAGTTGGAGACTGAACAGAACTGCAACATATTGACCCCCACTCTTATGGCAACGACAGCGTTTCTTTCCCGTTCTCCTGGGCTGCTTAACCAGGGGCCTGGGGGCCCAGCCTGTCTGGGACATGGTCCTCATTCCAGCATCTTCTCTCCAACTGCAACTGCTTGATCGGGGATCCAGAGGGCCCCCTCTGCTGGGTGCTGGTTCTCTCTACAGCATCTTATCTCCAACTAACTCGAACTTCCTGTGCACCAAGTTATATTATTGTTTTACGCCCACTCAAGTCAACCTGTTGACAGTCAAGGTTATCCCCTTTGACAGGTGCATTTTCTATTTTGACAGCTTGGCTGGGTCGGAGGTCAATATGCAACAAGAATACATGGATTGCATCTCTGCAGAGGAGAAAGACCCCCTCCAATGAATGCCCTGATATGACATTAAATAATCTGATGGTGAGGCTCCAGTAATGCTTGAGCTTTAGGGAATGTGGAGTATTCCATCATTGCTGTCACTCCCAGGTCCATTCTAGCCTGGAGTGTTAGCACTTGATAGGGTCCTATCTATGGGTTAAATAGAACAGCTTGACATTTAGAATGAATGCAATCAAATGACTTATACTAAATTGAATTGTTTGAAACAGAACTGTTTGATCATTTAACTATGTATATACAAATGACTGACGTTTAATCAAATTGTTAGTGATACATAGCAATATTTGGAACCATTTAACTGTGTGCAAAACAATGAGCTTTAGCTCATTTAAAAAACTTATCAAACAAAAATTATATATATTTAATATATGTGTATAAAGAGGATTTGGCCTTAAATAACCTACAATGGTTGATATGCCATAAAACCCAACCAAACCAAATCATATATATATTTAATATATATGTATAAAGAGGATTTGGCATTAAATAACCTACAATGGTTGATATACCATAAAAAACAACCAAATCAAATCCTGTATATTTAATATACATGTATAAAGAGGATTTGGCATTAAATAACCAACAATGGTTGATATGCCATAAAACCCAACCAAGCCAAACTAAACTAAGAACACAAAATAATGTAAAGTAAGTAAAATTAGCGACCGTAGTTGAGGGCAACCAGAAGGCTCCCTTTTCAATAGCTAGTACACCAAGATGTAGGGGAGGGCACTACTCCTTTCCCTAGATTGCTCCACTTTATCCTTGATATGTACCTTATATTGTTGAGTGTTAAGCAAGAAGGTATCAAGTACCATTTTAAAAATTTTTGGTATGATGCGACCTGGGATTGAACCCAGGTCTCCTGGGCCATTGGCGAACACTCTACCCACTAATGAACGAAAACTAAGATGCAGTTAGAATAACAAAACACTCATAATCATCATGTCATGCCATGGATTTCCCTGACTCTCTCTCGCCATCCATCTCTATCCTCCATTGCTCCCAGCAGGTTTTCCATGCTACATCTTGTATTGGCACAGAGGTACTGTAGATATATTCTAGCTGGTCATCTAACACTGGCTCGGCCATGTGCATGTACTCCCATGTACATGGGAGTACATGGCTTATGAGTTCACCCTTACTTCCTGATCAGTGTCACGCATGTCTGGTTCATCTAATGAGGATGGTTTTCATGATGGATGGTAGGTGGCCATACGGCTGTTGTATTGTGAGATGTTGCCTCTAGCACTTGTAGCATTTTTGTATAATTGCCGTCAACCTTTTTCTCCATGTGCTTAGTCAGCATCCATTTGGTGCATCCATATAGCAGTATTGACATGGTCCCTGCTTAGAAAAAACTGTGTTTTATTTTATCTGACAGGTCTGACTTCCATATGACTGATAGCCTATCGATAGCTATCCATACCTTTGCTAGTCATGTGTTGATGTTATTTTTGGTTGATGAGACGCTGCTTCTGAGGTAGCTGAACATGTCCACCAGTTTCAGAGAGCCACTATTTAGTGTGTAGATGTCACTTCTTTGATTAAAGCACATGTCAACAACATGCCTCACCAGGTGCTGGGAGGATGAATTCCACGGGTCAATGCCCAGGATCAAATAGTTCAGTCAAGGATCTACTGCTACTCATCTTTTAGGGTGGCATCTATTGATGAGGTTAAAATACAGCCATCAAAAGATTACCATCAATCTTTACAGAACACTAAAATAAAGTAAAAAAAACAAAAACTAACAGAACAATAAATAACGATAAAGAAACAAAGCACAAAAAAAGTAATGAAATAAAGAGAAAGTAAGAAATTGAGGTATCTAAATGTGAGCCGGTGGGGAGGTGTTCTTGTGGCATAATGGTTAAAGCACTGGACTGCAGGATCATAGTAAGTGAGGTCAAACTCCAGTCATGCTATTACGTTCATTTTCAGACAAATACCCTTGAGAAAGGTATGAACCCCCTTATCCTCCCAGCAATCGGTTAAATTGTACCACTACTGTCCTTCTAGAAGGATGGCTTTGGCATTAAATAACCTACAAAGTTTGATATTCCATTAAACAAAGAAACCAAACCAATCTAGATGAGACATGCTTTTTGATTATCTTTTTAGCGAAACACTAATCAACTTTAATGTTCTTGATTCATTCAAAAGAGAAACAAAAATATTAGAATTTAGCCCTTCATTGGCCTAGTGGGTAGAGTGTTCACCAATGGTCCGGGAGACTGGAGTTCAATCCAAGATCGAGTCATACCAAAGACTTAAAAAATGGTACTTGATACCTCCTTGCTTAATACTCAGCAATATAAGGTATGTATCAAGGGTAAAGTGGAGCAATCCAGGGAAAGGAGTAGCGCCCTTCTTTACACCTCAGTGTAGTAGCTATTGAAAAGGGAGCCTTCAGGTCTCCCTTGACTACAGTCACCAACTTTACTTACTATGTAGATCTAAGTAAAAGTGTGTTCTCAAGTACTAGATGCTCTCAATATTGTCGTAAAAGGGAAGTCAGATAGCAGATCACATATAGATAAGGAAAAGAGATCACCACTTCTTACTGAGAGAAATGTAGCATAACTGACAAAAAAAAAAGGACCGGTTGGAAAATATGAAAAGTAAGGCAGTTGGCACATATGATATGAAACCTTTTTGTAAAAATTGATGCCATATGGAAGTTGAGAATAAGAAATAGATACTTAGTGTAAAAAAAAAAAAATGAATTAAGAGATCCTAATGCTTAAAAACAACACGAGTTGTATTTTCATCTGTCTTTTTAAGGAATATCTCAGACTGTTCTTGAGTGTTGTATGTACAAGTTTAACGTTTTTGTTCCAGTTCTCTTTCCTTTGTAGCTTTTCTCTATGCATTTAGATATTTATAGTAAGTAAAGTTGGTGACCATAGTCGAAGGCTCCCCTTTCAATAGCTACTACACCGAGATGTGGGGGCGGGCACTACTCCTTTCCCTGGATTACTCCACTTTACCCTTGATACATACCTTATATTGCTGAGGGTTAAGCAAGTAGGTATCAAGTACCATTTTTAAAGTTTTTGGTATGACACGACCTGGGATTGAACCCAGGTCTCTTGGACCATTGGCCAATGAGCCGGTGGAGAAAAATCAAAATAATACGAAATTTGATGAATTTATTATGAAAATCAACATTGAACATTTTAATTATAATAACCTTTTCCAGGACTTTAAATTTATGCAAAGTGTTGTTAAAACAGCGATGGATATTTGATGAAATAGCAGGAGAAAACATCAAACATTCATTGCTATTTTAACAACACTTTTCATGAATTTAAAGTCCTAAAAAGGTTATAATAAGTGAAATGTTCAATGCTAACTTTCATAAAAAATTCATCAAATTTTGGATTATTTTGTTTTTCTTCTTTTCTTCATGTTGACCGGCCCATTGACCAAACGGGTAAAGTGTTTACCAATGGCCAGCTAGACTGGGGTTTCATGCCCAGGTGGAGTTATACCAAAGACTCAAAAAATAGTATTTGATACCTCTTTGCTAAACAATCAGCATTATAAGTTATGTATCAAGGGTAAAGTGGAGCAATCCAGGGAAAGGAGAAGTGCCCTCCCCTAAACGTCAGTGTTATTGCAAATGAAAAGAGAGACTATGATCGACAAATTTACATTTAATTTTCTTCATACTTTCGTATTTAATTTCCTAATTACTGCTATGTATATATATATATATATATATATATATATATATATATATATATATATATAATGTCTTGAAATCCTAAAAGAAAAGTTGGCAAAACAAGTAGAAGCCCACGAAAATAGATGGATATGACATCTTGAAAGCAGTGGAGTCCCCGATGTCCTTGTGGCGAATGGGCAGGGCTGTAACATCTTTGTGAGTTCACACTCCAGTTGCACTATTATGTTCACTTTTAAACTCATATCCTTGGGAAAGGTATGAACCCTCTTATCCCCTCCAATTATGGGTTCATTACTGTTCTTCTGAGTAAAGTTGGTGACCTTTGTCTGGGTGACCCGAAGGTTCCCTTTTTGATAGCTACAACACCGAGGTGTTGGAGAGGGCACTATTCCTTTCCCTGGATTGCTCCACTTTACCCTTGATCCCTACCTTATATTGCTGTCTGTTAAGCAAGGAGGCATCAAGTACCATTTTTTGAGTCTTTGGTATGACTCAACCTGGGATTGAACCCAGTCTCCCGGGCCATCCTGGGTTCAATTCCAGGTCGCGTCATACCAAGACTTTAAAAATGGTACTTGATACCTCCTTGCTTAACACTCAGTAATATAAGGTAGGGATCAAGAGTAAAGTGGAGCAATCCAGGGAAAGGAGTAGCGCCCTCCCCTTCACTTTGGTGTAGTAGCTATCAAAAAGGGAGTATTCTGGTCGCCCTCAACTAAAGGGAGACAACTTTACTGTTCTTCTACAATGAAGGCATTAAATAACACATAAAAGGTGAACAAAGAAACCAAACCATTTTGAAAACATCATGGACTGAAAAACAAACTAAACCATCTCCAAAATTACATTCTTACCCTGAAGTACTGATTTAAATCTTCATTATCAAAAATTCCCTTACTTTTTAAATTAATTTCCATATTTAAGAGCATCTTCAAGAAAAAAAAATGTTTGAAAACAATAAATATATACAAAGTTGAATATTTTAAAACTTTATATCATCATCATCATGTTGCGCCATCAGCACGGATATCCCTGACCCTCTCCTGCCACCATTCTCTATCGTCCATCACTTCCAGCCGGTCCTCAAGGTCACATCCCGTATCGGCACAGAGCTGTTGTATTTAGGTTATAGCTGGTCGTCCTGCCTATGGTCGTCCATATACAGGGGTCCACAGGAGTTTGTCACTTATGAGTTCATCCCTACTTCTCCAGCAGTGTCCCATATGTCTGGATCATCTAATTTGGATAGTTTTCGTGATGGGGGTAAGCGGCCGTACAGCTGCTGCTTTGTGGGATGCTGCCTCCAGGACTCATTCAATATTTCTTGTGTAGTTGCTGTCAAGCTTTTTCTCCATATGTTTAGTTAGCATCCATGTTCTGCATCCATACAGCAGTATCAATACGACTGCTGCTTGGAAAAAAATGTGTTTTATTTTATCGGTCAGATCTGACTTCCATATGACCGATAGTCTATCAATAGCAGTCCATGCCTTTGCTAGTCGCGTGTCAATGTCTGTCTTGGTTGATGAGACACTGCTTCAAATTCCCCTATCTAGGAAACTGTTGTATTCCCTACATAATGGACTTGCCCCCCTCTATAAATACACGTCAACAAGAGGGTTAGACAGGAGTGCACCAATCAGCATGACAATATCATGTGTGATACCATTTGTGTAGTCACTACCACACTGGACTCTCAGCTTTATATCAACTAACTATTGTTTAACCAGGTTCACTTATATCTTGTTTTTGTGTACTTGAATATATTAGTTTTTCTATTAAACCTTTCATGTTCCCCATGTCTTTCTTTGGTCAGCATCACAACAGAATCTTTGTGTAGATAGCTTGGAAATTCAAGTTTCATTATGTGAAGCCAATCCTGTGGCATTCATAAGCCTCTCAGTCTAAAAATGTAAACAGTCATGAAATAAACATCCTTAATGATTGCCAAAGGTTTTAGCCTTTTGAATGAGCAAATTTATGTATATAATTTTCTTTTAATAATATTTATGTGTCTATTCTTTTATTTATACGCCATATATATACGAGGATCATTAAATAAGTTTCCAGACTTTTTTCGTATGGTCACTTTTATTGATAGTGCACACATGAAACTCTAGCCCCCTTCGAAGAAATCTCCTCCAGCTGCAAAGCACTTGTTGTACCATTCCAACGACTTCTGGAAGGTCCCATGGAAGTCCTCTTGTGTGAGCGTGTCAATGACCTTCATCACAGCCACTTTCATCTCCTCAATTATCTCATAACAACAGCCTATGAGCTTAGGGAATAATCAAAAGCCACAGGGAGCAAGGTCTGGACTATAGTGAGGCTGAGGAACTGTCTTGATGCCCATCTTGGTCAAATAGTCTGTGACAAGGATGGAGTTGTGGACTGGTGCATTATCCTGGTGGAAATGCCACTGACCTGATTTGAAGAGTGCTGGCCTCTTCCAATGGAATCTCTTCCTGAACTCCCTTAAAACCTCAACATAGTAACCCTAACCCTAACTGTTTGGCCAATCAACTCTGGTTTATTGACTTCCTTACTCCTCCCACACCTCTCATCATCCCTCACAGACTCCCTGCCTTCCTTGAATCTCTTAAGCCACTCAAAAACTGATGCTCGATTCATGCAGGACGGTTAAAAAGCAGTCTGAAGCATTCCATACGTTTCTGTTGCATTTTTTCCAAGTTTAAAACACAATTTTATTGCATATCTTTCTTCTAAAGTGTCCTCACGTCCAGATTGCATTTTTGAAATTAACCAGCTGTGATAATCAGGCTTTAGTAGGGTGTATTCCAATTGCTGCTGTAACTGTTCATTTGAACATGAAATCATAAAAATTGGTCATAAGATCTCATAAGATGTATAGCAATAACATACTGAATTTTCAAGAGTCTACAACAATTTTAAATGCCTATACAAAAGAAGTCTTGAGACTTATCGAAGGCATCACGTATGTATTACTCCTAGAAAAAAAACTATGTAATTAGAACACTTAAAAGATGTTAAAAGATGTTCATTTTGATTTTTTATTCAGAAGTAAAAAAAAAAATTATCACAGATGAGACACAAAACATTTTGGTTTTATAAAATATCCCCATCATTAAATTATTTAAATTAATGGTATCATTTTCTTTCATACTATGCTGATGAAAATGTTTTGGAATCCTCAAATATTGAAGAAGAAATTATTGAATTCAATGACAAAAAATTAGAATCAATGCTTAGTTTCACATCTTATGATTGTCTTAGTTCTTTTGGGCATGGATTTCTCTTATTTAAAGCAATATTCTTTATCAAAGTGGTTCCAGTGTTCTTAATTTCCAATTAATAGATCTTTTTTGAAGAATGGCACCATTTGTAGGACCATTTTCAAAATTTCCATAACTGCATGACTTCTTGAATGAATTTTATAATCCTTTCCATTATTTCAATTCTTTTGTTGGAGTTATACTTCCCAAAAACTTGTTGAGGTTTGCCAATTGTTTGCTGTTTTATTTCCTGGCGTCTGAGGCGCCCCCATTGAGGGAATGCCGATGGGGCCGAAGGTATTTTGGGATTTTGCCCGACATGTGTGGGCTGCAGCCCTGCGTCTAGACCCACTTTAAAAAAGGCCTCATGCCGTACTTGTCCGGTGGTGGGACGGAGAACAAATAAAGTTGAGGTCTACAAGAACTGTTTTTTTTTTTATCTGTAGACCAATTTGCATATGTAAACTTCTGCTCATATTTATTTTAAGAATGTAAATTACCAGATTATTCCATAATTTTTTCCTCAACATCTATTGATGATGTAAATAGAAGTTCTTGAGAATAAACTTTTTCTATTTTGTTAAATTTTATGTGGCGTTTGTACTCAGATTTTATTTGCAAATACATCATCATCATCATCATCATGTCGTGCCACTAGCACAGATATCCCTGACCCTCTCTCGCCACTTCTCCCTATCATTAATTGCCTCTGGCAGGTCTTCAGGGCTAAATCCTGTATCCTCACATAGCTGCTGAATGTATGTTCGTGCTGGTTGTCCTGCTTTTGCTTGGCCATATATGGGGGTCCATAGGAGTACATCACTTATGAGCTCCTCTTTGCTTCTCCAGCAGTATCCTGCATGTCTGGTTCGTCTAACTTGGATAGTTTTTGTGATGGGAGGCAGGTGGCCGTATAGTTGGTGCCTTGTAAGGTGTTGCCGCCAGGACTTGTTCAATATTGCTTGCAACATTCTTGTGTAATTGCCGTCTGGCTTATAGAAGCATATGAAAAGATTCAGTTGACCTTTTTGAGGTCATGTATTGCATTCCGTATATAATTAACTACTGACAATTATATTTAATTTCACCTGAAATGTATGTTAAGTAATTCATGAGTTGATGCATATAAAAAATTTCAGGGTATATATTTCGAATTTTTCATAAATTTTTTATAATTTTTAGATTAATTTGAAAATAGAAATATGTGAAAAAATTCGTTTAATATTTAAGACTTAATTGATGTATTTATTCTAATATCAAATCACAGACAATTATATTTAATTTCCTCCAAAATGTACGTTAAGTAATTAATAATCTGATGTATACAACTGAATCATTGATGAAATTTTAGTAAACTGAATACGTAAGATATTTTCTCTTGAAAATTCCCTTTGAATTATTGATTTAAATACATTTATATCTTCCATTAAACAAGGTTTAAAATAAAAAGATAATATTTTATTTATGTTATCAGTTCTTATTTATATGTTAAATTAAAAAAGATTATTCATTTTCATTTAACCTCAGAATAGTATTATTTTACCTCAGCATATATTTAAACACATTTATTTATTCCATTAAGCGATGTTTAAAATGATAAGATAAAATTTTACGCTACTACCTCGTATTTATGATAGTTTCAGAAAAGCTATTTGTTTTTGCCAAAGATCATAGGAGTATTATTTTTCAACATATTTTCAGGTCATGCCATCTATCTATCTATCTATCTAAAATGAAACGCAGTTTCTTCCAGGCAGCGGTCGTGTTGATACTGCTGTATGGATGCACCACTTGGATGCTAACAAAATGGCTGGAGAAGAAGCTAGATGGCAATTACACAAGAATGTTGCAGAGACGAGCTCATACGTGATATACTCCTATGGACCTCCATGGGGAGAAGTGGCGAGAGAGGGTCAGGGATATCCATGCTAGTGGCACAACATGATGATGATGATATATATATATATATATAATATTTTGTGTTACTATTGTTTATTTGCTAACTTTTTATTTATTTTCATGTAGCATCATAACAGTGATATTTGCTTACCTCAACATATTTTCCTGCACACATAATTCTATCTGTCTATATATATATATATATATATGGACTGCATTGCCTATAGATAAATATAACCCTAAACATCTTTTTAATAAAAAATTAATTTTCTTTTAAACCAGGGATAGCAGGGGTTTATTTTTTCTTGTGGAACATAATATAATCAAAATGGATATCATTAGGTAACATTTATTACCAAAATCTACAACTCTGAAATTGAAACCAAAAATATAAAAGTAAAGTTGGCCACCGTAGTCAAGGGTGACCCAAAGGTTTCCTTTTTGATAGCTACTACACGAAAGTGTACGGAAGGGCGCTACTCCTTTCCCAGTATTGACCTACTTTACCCTTAATCCATACCTTATAATGCTGAGTTTTATGCAAGGAGGCATCAAGTACCATTTTTGAGTCTTTGGTATGACTCGACCTGGGATTCAACCCAGGTCTTCCGGGCCATTGGCAAACACCCGAGCAAAAAAAAAAAAATTCTTTCAAACTTTTAAAAAGATTCATAAGATTCTCTTTCTAATTTTCCATCAACACAAACGCTCAAGCCACAACAAAAAAAAAGCAAGCAGCCATTCCTCCTGATGGATATGGATTGTTGCTTCACTAAACGGCAATGAGTTCCAATTATCTCTTTTGGTTATTTCACCAAGTGCCCAAGTTAAGTCAGTTGTCTCAAGTAGCTAGGTAGAAGTTCCAGTTGTGTGATGTCAAGTAGCCCCAAAGCATAATCAATCTTACCCAATAAAATCTCCAGTATCATAAAACAGTACTCCACAAACCACCAAACAAAAATAACTGTTCGCAATCATATAACTGATGAAACAAATTACAAACATTAGATAGAAGTTCTGGTGTTAGCTAAAATAGCTCCAAGTATTCGTCATCATCATCATCATCATGTCGTGCCATCAGCATGGATATCCCTGACCTTCTCTCACCACTCCTCCCTATCATTCATCGCTTTCGGCAGGTCCTCAGGGCTACACCCCGTATCCTCACAGAGCTGTTGTATGTAGGTTCGAGCTGGTCACCCTGCTTTTGCTCACCCATGTGAAGCGGTCCATAGGAGTACATCACTTATTAGATCGTCCCTACTTCTCCAGCAGTGTCCTGCATGTCTGGTTCGTCTAATTTGGATAGTTTTCATGATGGGTGGTATGTGGCTGTACAGCTGCTGTTTTGTGGGGTGCTGCCTCTAGGACCTGTTCAATATTACTCGCAACATTCTAGTGTAGTTGCCGTCAAGCCTTTTCTCCAGCCATTTAGTCAGCGTCCATGTAGTGCATACATATAGCAGTATCAACACAATCACTGCGTGGACAAAACTGTGTTTCATTTTATCGGTCAGGAAACAAGTGAGCTCTGGTTTGTCTAAAAATGTAAAACTGCAAATTATGTGCTTACAATTCACATATATTTGATTTATATACATAAACAGGATTTGGCATGAAATAACCCATAAGAGGTTGACATGCCATAAAACCTAACAAACCAAACCAAACTGAAAATAGCTGCAGTCAGCCTTTTTACTTTTGTGGATCCCTAGAAATTGTTTTCATATTTTAGGGAACCCCTCCATAAAAATTTTCATATGGTATTATTAATATCTATCTTTTTTACATTTTTATAGTAGTTGATACATACAGGCCCTATCCACTAAACAATGGTGGAAGTTTTACACTGGCACCATGTTCACATTGCTAAGTATTATTTCATTTTATGATTATTTCATTTTATATGATATAAGAAGTTGAATGGTTTGGTTTGGTTTGGTTTCTTTGTTTAATGGCATATCAACCTTTGTAGGTTATTTAATGCCAAAGCCATTCTCCTCGAAGAACAGTAGTGGTACTATTTAACCCATAGCTGGGAGGATAAGAGGGTTCATACCTTTCCCAAGAGCATTTGCCCGAAAGTGAACGTAATAGCATGACTGGAGTATGACATCGCTAACCACGATTCCGCAGTCCTTCGTTTTAACCATTACACAACGAGGACACCCGCAAGAAGTTGAAGCCTTTACTATAATAACCAATGATTATCAATCAATATGCTTGATGTGTACAATAAAATTATGAATATATAATTAAACAATAATTACTCAAAAATGTATAAGCTTATTTATTACTGTTTCTTGTGGAACTCATCACAACCTCTGGCTGAACCCTAGCATTTTGGGGAACTCCCATTGATAAACCTCTAGTTAGACTAGAACATGCTGCTCTGACCTCTATCTTCACTAAACTTGTTTCCGACTGATTATCATTTTTTTCAGGACTTAGATGTATCTAAGAAAGTACACACCAACAAAACCAGACCAAAGATGTGTTGTAGCAGTTGATCAAATTCCAAGGCTATAATAAATATAACTTGACATACTTGTAATTATTTGGTTTGGTTTGGTTTAGTTTAATTGTAACATATTGACCTTTGACCGAGCCATCAATCAAGAAACAGGTGCATCCGGTCAAAGATATTGGAATATCACCTTGACCTGTGGACAGGTTGAATCCAGTGCAGATGCGACGCCCACAAGAAGCAGGTGGATATCAAACAATTATATAACCAGGTGCCACAGTTTGGGTCAGTTGGAGTTCGAGGCAGGCAGAGTTCAGTTCGAGTGGCAGTCACAGTTCGAGTTCCAGTCACAGTTGGGGACAAGATGCCGTAGTGAGAGCCAGCACTAGACAGAGGGCTTGGGCTCTCAGGACCCCGGTTGAGCAGCCCAGCAGAATGAGGAAGAAGTGCTGCTATAGTCAGAGGAACTTTGGGTCAATATGTGGTAGTCTGTTCCTTCTCCAACTCACCTCTCACACATAACCAATATCAACCCTTTCGCAACCCATTCAGGAATAAAGTGTGAGAGGTATATTTTTCTAAAGAAGTGTGTTCGTTCGTCATTATTGTTGACTATGTTTCTGTGTATAGTTGTATATGTATTATGTGGCAATACAACATAATAGCATATCAGCAGTTGTAGTTTATTTAATGCCAAATCCTCTTTATATGTAGCTATTAAGTAAATGATTTGCAAACATATTTTGTTGATAACAATTTAATTAAGCATCAGTCATTTTTTTACACACAGTTAAACAATCAAACAGTTCTATTTCAAGCTATTTAGTTTAGCAGAAGAAATTTGTTTGCACTTAGTTTAAATATCAAGCCGTTCTATTTGACCCATAGATAGGACCCTTTCAGGTGCTACCACTCCATGTCAGAGTGAACCAGAGAGTGATGGCAATCAAGGGTTACTCTGTATTCCCGAAAGCTCCAACGTTTCTGGAGTCTCACCATCTGTTGGTTTCATGTCATATCCAGCACATTTGTTAGGGGAATCTTACTCCTCTGCAGAGATTCAGTCAGTGTCTTCTACTGCCCTAGTCAACTGGACTGGTAATTATTTTTACATCAGATACACGATTTTTCCAGATTTTCCAGCTTTAAATTTAGGGTGTGTATTATAGATGATAATTAGATATTTTTCTGGCCATATGCCTCACCATATTTGGGACAGGATAACTAAAAGTAAGTTATATCTATAGGGTCAACTATCCACTGGATTGTGTGTTTGTAATTCTGTTTTTCCTTATTTTCACCATAAGCATTTTTGTGTGAACATGTCCATGTATTTGGTCTGAATGCATTGAAAATTTTGTGTTTTAAGACATAAGGAGTACTAGATAAAATTTCATTCTTAATGATGAACCAATAAAAAGTTGAACTACTTCCTAAATAGAGTCAGTTTAGCTGCAACAAATTTTAAAAGTCAGTGCGTATTATACCTGAGAATTTTTTTCACTGAACTTTGTAGTCCAAAGTTGGAGGTATGTGTAGTACACAACCAACCAATATTTGGGACCACTCTGAATTGTTTCTATACATATTTACCAACCCCTCTGTTCGGGCAGGATGTGACACAAAGTCAATTTTTAAGTGGAGTTTAACAGGTTTGAATTCAGAGTTTTCCTTCTCCTAGACTAGTTGCCTCACCAAGGCTGAAGAACTTAGTCTGCCCTACTATTTACCCATAGCTGGAGGGAGAATAATTGGATTCATGCCTTTTCCAAGGGTATTAATGCTATGTGAAATGCAACCAGTCTTGTCCAGGATTTGAATTCATGTCACTGTGTCCATTTCCTGCGACGATAACCATTACACCACGGGCACCTCCTGAATTGTTTCTATAAGTTAATAATAAAGGCTAATTTTGCCATTGATTGTAAAGTTTGAAGTAAACTGCTGATGAATAAACAAGGGTTGTTTACATATTTACACACAGCTTGGGAATCACTTCCACCAAAATGCTTTTATAAGTTACTCGAAAGGATATGAAGAATTTGTTCAGTAGTAATAAATATTTGTGGTAGATACTTTTTCAGCGAGTACCAATGTAGTCTGTGTGGGGACCTCAAGGTCATTGGTCTTCTTATAGGTATGCAAGTGGGCTTCACAAAGTACTGTTGTTTTCTCTGTCTCTGGGATAGTCGAGCCGTATCCCAGCATTACAAGCAGAAAGACTGGGGGTCTAGAAGCACTTTTGTTCCTGGCAAATACAGACTCAAGGAGAATCCTCTGGTGGACATGAATAAGGTGCTTCCTCCTCTTCACATCAAGCTTGGTTTGATGAAGAATTTCGTGAAGGCGTTGCACAAAAATGGTGCTGCCTTCCAACACTTGTCTACTGTGTTCCCAGGTCTTAGTGCTGCTCAGCTCAAAGAGGGCATCTTTGTCAGCCCTCAGATCCGAGAAGTGCTGAAGGATACTGATTTTGAGGAGCTTCTTAACTTAAAGGAACTGAGATCATGGGAAGCATTCAAGTCAGTCTGTAGTGGCTTCCTTCGTAACACACGCGTACCAGATTACCAAGCTTGTATTGAGAAGTTGCTAAAGTCTTACAAGGATATAGGGTGCCGAATGTCACTGAAGATTCATTTTCTCCATTCCCACCTCAACTTCTTCCCACCAAACCTTGGAGCAGTGAGTGATGAGCATGGAGAAAGATTCCACCAAGACATTATGAAGATGGAGAGCAACTACCAAGGCAAATGGAACCCCAGCATGATGGGAGACTACTGCTGGATGCTCTTGCGTGACATCCCGGAGGCAAAATACACCAGATCTTCTAAGAAAACATACTTTTGACTGTCTGTGGTATTATGAATTGTGTAATTGTGTCATCCAAGTATATTGAATCAATCAGTGTTCTTTATCTATCCTGTTTTATCTGTTATAAGCTTCTGCAACTCTTGAAATATACACATATATTCTCTGTTTATACTAAAATGAGACTATTTAAAAGCCAGAAAACTAGAGGTGATAGAGCAAAACTATTTATAGATTTGAATTCAGCACACCCAAATTAACAAAAAACACCTATCCCAATTCTTGCCTCAGACCAAAAATTTATTTTTGTAAACCAGTGTTATTATTATCTTATATTCATTTTGATTTAAATCATTGCAAAATTGTTGGCTAATAAAGAAAAAAAACTTTCTTTAAAGACCTGAAACTTTATTTATTTTTTAAGTCTTGAGAAACAAATCAATATGGTCCCAAACTTTTGGTTGATAGTATACATGAGTATGTATTATACACAAATATTGCCCAGTTGGCTGAGGCGGTAGAATACACTGCAGAGGGGTAAGACCCACCCCCCACCTATGAGTGTCCTGGATATGACATTAAACAATCTGATGGTGAGGTTCCAGTAATGCTGGAGCTTTGGGGAATGCGGAGCACCCCTTCTTTGCCATTGCTCCCAGGTCCACTCTGGCCCAGCATAGTAGCACCTGATATGGCCTTCTCTATGGGTTGAATAGAACTAAAGGCATACTTATGCTAAACTGAACTGTTTGACTGAACTGAATAGCTTGAAATAGAAATGTTTTTGATAATTAAACCATATTTACATTTAAACTGCATGCTTATGCTAAACTGAATTATTCAAAATGGAACTGTTATTTGACATTGAAACTGTACTTACACTAAACTGAATTGTTTAATATAGAACTGTTTTGACATTTAACTCTAGAACTGCTTGACTAAAATGAATGGCTTCAAATAGAGATGTTTTTCACATTTAAACTGCGTACTTATGCTAAACTGAATTGTTTGAAATAGAACTATTTGTATAAAAATGGATTTGGCATTAGATAACCTTCAAAGGTTGATATGCCATAAAACCCAACCAACCAAACCAATCAACCTATACACAAATAATTACAGCAACGAGACATGAAAAAGACTTTTAAACATGAAAAAATTTGATTAGTTTTAAAGAGCTTCTTTGCATGCAATATTTATTTTTCTATCTTTTGCAAATGTCAAGATCTTTTTTTGTCTTTACTTATAAATATCTGACACATAATTCTGCCATATAAAAAAATATGTTTCTGATCTAATTCACCACACTATTTATGGGGTCAAAAATATTTTTGTACTTCATGACAAACTCAGCCAAGATAGCTGGGGCTGTAGAATATACTGATTACATTTCTGCAGAGGGGTAAGGCACCCGCCTCCCCTACAAGTGTCTTGAATATGACATTAAACAATCTGATCATAAGGCTCCAGGCTTAAAGC
The DNA here is from genome assembly GCA_963585895.1 of Sepioteuthis lessoniana. NCBI lineage: Eukaryota > Metazoa > Mollusca > Cephalopoda > Myopsida > Loliginidae > Sepioteuthis > Sepioteuthis lessoniana. The sequence goes on from OY757925.1 coordinate 81,412,079, forward strand.
TTTGAATAATGCAAAGTACCCTTTTATTGCCATTGCTCCAAGTTCCAGTCTGGCCTGGAGTGATAGCATCTGATCTATGGGTCAAATAGAATAAACTATGTGCAAACAAATGAGGGATGTGAAATTGTGACTGTTATGTATCAATACTTAAAACCATTCAACTAAGTGCAAAAAAGAACTCAGACTCATTTATAAATGTTATCAACAAAATGTGTTTACAAATCATATATATATTTAATACATATGTATAAACAGGATTTGGCATTAAATAAACTACCATAGTTGATATGCCATTAAACCAAACCAAACCAAACCAAATCATATCAAATTTTTAATCTGTTAGTACAAAAATAACAAATCATGATATCTGAAGAACTTCTTTGACCGCAACTGACCTCAGAGTTCAACCTAGCATTGTCTATGTTGAAGCCTGGAGTCAATATCTAAACAAAAAAAAAGCCAGATCCCAAGGTCTTTCTATATTGCTATGAACTTCAGATGGACCCAAACATACAAATACACAAAATTGTATTTTAAGTTGACTTATAACATTTTAAATGGTTTAAAATGGCTATTCATTATTATTCCAACTTGATATATACCCAGGATTGAAACATCAAAAAGGCAAAATAGATCCTATGAAAAATTTGATTGCAAAATCAGAAAGAACAATATTTGTTATTTTGTTTACTTATAGTCATCATTTTTTTTAAAAAGATTATCTCATCCAAATGTATCCATTCACCAGCTATACACTCCAGAACCTCACCCTAAAGCCTCATCCTGAACTTTTTTCCGCACTCAGCTTGTCATTACATCTGGTATTGCTATGATTTCATGGTGAATAAAATCTTTCAGTTCATCAGTTGTCTGCTGCCTATTTTCAAAGACTTGAGCTTTCAGGTATTCCAAAAGGAAGTAATCTCAAGGTGAATCAACAGATATTGAGATGAGGAATTTTAGAAAGTTTTCACCATTCTATGTTATGATGGTAACTAAAATAGTATGGCTGCTACTGCTCCAAGACATACCTCCCACCTGTATAGCACTGCTAGCACCTGTATGACAACAGTTTTAAATCTGAGGGATTATTCTGTGTGACCTAGTGGATAGATAGATAGATTGATAGCTAGAGAGCTGGATGAATAGATAGATATACCTCCCATCTGCTCAGCACAAGAAGGGCCTATGTGGCAGCAATTTTAAATCTCGGGGATAATTCTGTGAGAGCTAGTATATATATATATATATATATATATATATATATATATATATATATACTGGCTCTCACAGAAGGATCCCCTAGATGTAAAATTGCTGCCACATAGGCACTACTAGAGAGAGAGAGAGAGAGAGAGAGAGAGAGAGAGAGAGAGAGAGAGAGAGAGGTGCAAACAAGCATATGTGTATAGAGATGCAAGCAATGTAAATATTTGTGCACTTAAACTTGTACACACATATCCACATGTGCATAAAATTGCACATGTGCGTTTGCACATAAACATATGGGTGTACATCTGCAACTGCATACATTTTGTTTCCTTTTTTATTCATGTTCTGATCTGTCAAGTAGTGTAGGTAAAAGTTAATAAGATTAATCTTATTTAGTTTTTGTGTTTGTTGTTTTTCTTGGGTGGGGAAAGGAGAGGGGTAGTAATTTGATGATTTAGTTTTGTAAGATTTCCTAAAAACAAAAAAAAACCACCAAAACAAAACTTATAACCATGAAAGATGAAGGAAGAAAATTGCAAGATTGAAAATTCTTATAGATTAGAAAGAAAGAAAGAATAGTAAGAAAGAAAAAAAAGGTAAGGAAGAAAGAGGAAAACAAGAAAGAGGGGAAAAAGAAAAGAAAAGAAAAGAAGAAAAAAAGAAAGAATAGTAAGAAAGAAAAAAAGGCAAGGAAGAAAGAGGAAAACAAAAAAAGGGGAAAAAGAAAAGAAAAGAAGAAAAAAGAAAGAAAACCAAAACGAAGGAAGACAAGAAAACGAGGAAAGATAGAAAAAAATGAAGGAAAAAATGAAGACAATAAACAAAGGAATGAAAGAAGACAAGAAATAAGAAAAAGAAGAAAAGAAGAAAAGAAAACAATGAAGAAAGACTCTGAGAAAAAAGACAATAAAAGAAGAAAATAAAAAAGAATAAATGATAGAATAATTCATAAAATAACAATTTTACTTAACAGACGTGAAAGAAAGAAAGAAAGAAAGAAAGGACAACAGAAGAAAGAAAGGACAACGGAAGAAAGAAAGGACAAAAGAAGAAGAAAGAAAGAAAGTAAGAAAGTAAGTAAGAAAGAAGAAAGAAAGGAGAAAGGAAGAAAGAGTGGAAAAAAGAAAGAAGGAAGAAGAAAGAAGGAAGAAGAAAGAAGAAAGAAAGAAAGAAACTTTTTTCAAACAATTAAAAAATAGTTAAAAAAGAAAATTTCGTATTGGTGGATATTTGAAGAAAAAAGACTAAATAAAAAGTATAAAAGAGTGAAAAACCAAAAAATCAAAATGACAAAAAAAGTAGCTTTTTTCAAAGTTAACTAGAGAATACTAAAAAGCAAAACCAAAAAAAAAAAAAGCAAAATTTTATATAAATAAATGTTCATTTTTGTAAAACTATTGCAAATAATTTGACATCTAGAAGCATTTTAAAAGCTTTCTGTCTTATCTTTGTTTTTAGAATCATTAAAAAGTTGCTATTTATCTTCACAAAATGATTTGAGTCAAGTGAATTCTTCTTGGTGAGAAGAAACCCCACTGGAGATATCAGGAATATTTCGTTGAGACATTTGCCAGGAATATTTTTATGCTACCCCAACAGAGACTTCTCGGAGTGATGCCATACTCAGGGAAATGTCAAGCATCGAGAAAAAAAATCTTTTAAAAAATAAACTATCATTCTATTTTCTTTTTTCTTCATTTAATTAAACTATAAAAAGGCAGATATTATCCAGCAGAAACTATTTCAGTTGCAGATTACGCAGATGATCTGGTGCTTCTTGCTCAAGCTGAATTCCCTCAGCTTGGTCGCAAAAAGGTTGTAAGAGGCATTAGTCTCAATGAGAACTCCGATAAAACAAAGTTCACGTGTTTCATGGTGCCATCTTCTCATTAAATGGCAAGCCTCTGATATTAGTAGACTAGTTCATATACTTCGGTAGCAATATCTCTTCTACTGAAGTACAGTCTGGTTGCATCACTTGGATTAAACAAAACACTCGAAGAAAAAGCTAGATGGGAACTGTACAAGAATACTGCGTGATATTTTGAACAAATCTTGAATGGACTCATAAGTAACGTTCTCCTATGGCCTACTACCCATGGACACACCAGTGTTGGCTGAAAACCAAAAACTTACATTCATCAGCTCTGTGTAGACATAGGATGTCGTCAACAGGACTTGTGTACAGTGATGACTAATTGGTACGGATGACAAGGGAGAGAGTCAAAGGAATCGGCACTGTTGGCATGCTTTGATGATAATGATAACGATGACGAGAATTTCTCTTGGAATTCAAATACGAATATGAATTTTAATTATTTGAAATTTGGCAGAGCAAATATTCGCTAGTCTTTTGACAATGATAAACTTCAACCCATCAGACCAGTCGACTGTGGGGTGGGCTCTAGAGTATACCGACTGTATCTTTGTTGAAGGGTAAGACCCCATCCTATAGAGTGTCAAACCGCTTTTAAATACAGCCCTAATGTTGTACCGGTAGCAGAATCACTCAGTCTTCTCTGGCATGTTTTTGATGCATGGGAGAGTGATTGCAGCTTGATCTTTGTGTCATGTGCATTTTTAGATTTTCAGTTAGATGCTATTGTAATTGAGTTAGCATGCTGTTTTTTAAGGATATATTTTATATTAACCATCTTCTCCTGATCTATTATTTAGACTTCATCCCATAAAGGTCAATATCTAACACTTTGAAGTTTACTTTATGCGTAACATATCTACTTACTCGATAATCAAGTCACCCAACTCTACTCTCGTTCTTTTGTTCTGTGTCTTCTCAAGTGTTCTGTGGGCCGCCATTTTTATTCTTATTCTAGCCGCTTCGTGTCGCTCTGTGTCTCTGTTGTATCGTGGTTAGGAAAAGATACACAGTGAAATAGAGTTAGTTATTTATTAACTCTAGTGGTACAGTCCGACTAGTATTATAAGTCGTGCGCTGTTGGTATTACGTCTGTAGCAGAAAGAATTTCAAATCATTATTTAGTGCGGGAATCTTTTTGGCCGTTAGAGTTTCGAATTTATATATTTCGTCCAATGAGAACGACTAATGCCATTCTGCCCGGGTCACCTCCCCCGGGCAACATAAATGGCCGTGCTAACCATTCTCGCCTTCTCTTTGCTTCCTCCCTTGCTAGAAGCTGGACAGACCATCTTTTTCCTCTCTCACCACAGAGCAGTCCACTAAGCATTATGAGGAGAGCACATCCAATTCATGGACCATTGGTGTCTGGGAAATCATTCTTTCACCATTCATCTAAACCAACGGATCCTCGGAGAAACAAATTGGATATTTTCAACTCCTGCTTCGACTTCAGCATTTTAATTTCTGCTTTGACTTTGTAGTGGGTGATTGTAGCGAGTGAGAGTGAGTTCTCGTCAGTATTTTACGGGTATTACTTCAATCTTAGTTCCACTACAAATACAACTCAAATTTTTACAATCACGTAAAACAAGTGAAATACGACAACAATGAAGATTAAAAAACAAACAATTTATTCATAACAAAACAGAAATGAAAATAAATGTGTATAGGATACACATTTTTTCTAGTCTTAAAATAAGCAATAAAAACATACTTAAGAACATTCTAGAAATTTAGGATCAAAACCGCATTATCATTTAAATTACATTTTTTATATTTTTCAACCAATCAGCTAAAAACATAGAATAGAATATCCAAGAAAATTAGGATCGGAAGTGAATTAACAGAAAATATTTAGGCTCGAAAATAAAATAGTAAAATACAAATCTGATTGGTCAATAAATGTCTACGCGCCAAAATTTTAGGACGATTCTTTGATCCACCTGTTGGATATAAATAACACAGAGTTAGGAAGCCATACGCACAAGACACAAGCTTACACACAAACGAAGACACAGATGATGACAAGCCACTAAGCCAGTAAAGCAGTAGCCGATACATTCCGACAAATTCCTTTCCTTCCTCAACTAAAGTTCATGAACTCTCTTCAAATGGCCGAGAATTATATTCAAAAGAAAAACCCGACAAACTTTCTTTCATCAACGCGACACGCTGTCGCCACAGTCATAAAACCCGCTATAAACTTAATGTAATTAAGAACGACTTATTTACGGACTCTGTTAACATGAACATACACACATCTTTCAACAAATTTATTCTCTTCTTGTCAAACTTTTTTTTCCAAAAGGCCATTTACACATCATGTATTTTATTTGTTTTCATATTCTGTTATATGCTTATTAAATTGTTTGTTGTTTAATGTTCGTTGTGTTCTATTCCATTTCTTTTGCGCGATTGTAAAGTTTTGTGTTGTATTTGTGGTGGGAATAATTTAGAGAGCAATCTACTGAAATAACCAAATTACATACTCCCCCCACATGTGAAACATAATGTGCGAGTGGCCTTTTGTAGAAAAATGTTATGGCCAGTTAAATGAAAATAGGGTTGTTCACACGTGTGTGTGTGTGTGTGTGTTTAAATGTTAATAAAGTCTATTAAATAAATGGTTCCATGGTTGGCCGAAGTAAGTTGGATAAAAATAATTGTCTTTACTTACTTATGTGGATATATGTGTGTGTGTGTATATGAATGATGGAACGTCTTTGCTTTCATTAAGTCCGCGCTGTGTTTTTTCTTAAGATTTTGGCGACAGCGTGTCGCATTGATGAAAGAAAGTTCGCAAGCCTTTTTCTTTGAATCTTAGTCGCGGCTCTCTGCGGTTCAGTCATGACTTATAGTGAAAAGTCTTTTTGGGTAGTAGACGGAATGACTTTTTGGCCGTGGAAGAAATGAATTGAATGACCGACAACTGACCTGGTTGATTTAGTTCTTCGTTATTTATACTTTAGTAGTCGATCAAAATATGGTTTTATCGCAGGTCCTAAAATCTAAACGCGTAGACATTTCTTGACCAATCAGATTCGTATTTTTACTTATTTATTCTAGAGCCTAAATATTTTCTGTTAATTAATTTCTGATCCTGTTTTTTTAGAATGTTCTCATTCTATATTTTTAGCTGATTGGTTGAAAAATATAAAAATGTAACTTCAATGCTAATGCGGTTTTGATCCAGAATTTCTAGAATGTTCTTACGTATGTTTTTGTTGATTATTTTAAGGCTAAAAAATGTATATTCTATAACTTCTGCATTTTAATTCCTGTCCTGACGACAGCATCCCAACTCCAGCTTTGACTTCGACGTCTTTATTCCTTCTCAACACTACAACTGTTTTCACTTTCTGCGACTTACAGCACAAGGGTTCCTTTCGTCTCAAGCTGTTATTAAAACTTCCAAATTGAAAACTATCAATATTGTCGTCAACTCGTTTGTTCTTCCTTTTAATATAACAGGAGGCAACAGAACTCTACAACCTCAACTGCCATTTTTGTATAAATGGTAATACTGTCTTCCTCTCGTGTTATACGTCCGAAGTTGGTCTTACTACTGACCGACGTCCTTCCAGAGCTGTCTCTCTTTCTGCTTCTTCTTCTGCTTCCGCGTGCTTGAGAAACACGGCGTCTTTTATACTTCCGCGATACCGGAAGTCAAGTGGTAAGAACTTTTATACAACAGTCTCTTTGTCAGTTCGTTGCTTGGATAAAAAAAAAACTATTCGGACATGGGTTAGAGTGTTCGCCAATGGCCCGGGAGACCTGGGTTCAATCCCAGGTCGCGTCATACCAAAGACTCAAAAAATGGTACTTGATGCTTCCTTGCTTAACACTCAGGATTATAAGGTACGGATCAAGGGTAAAGTAGAGCAATCCAGGGAAGGAGTAGCGCCCTCCCCTACACCTTGGTGTAGTAGCTATCGAAAAGGGAGCCTTCGGGTTACCCTCGACTATGGTCGCCAACTTTACTTACTTACTTTATACTCTATCCGCAGCGACCTTGCGAGGAATAAGTGAGTGCAAAGATGGAACTACCAACCGTTCTCGTTGGCATTTTTCTCACAAATTGACTAAACGTTAAATCTATTTTTTCAGTGTCGTATGATCACATGACTTCTCAATCCAATCACAGCTATGGATTCAAACGACCCCTCGTACCACCAGACATCTTTCAAATTATATGACTCGTTGTATTTTTCCTCACCGTTTAATGGTTTATATTTATTCAACTAACCTACATTTCATGTTGATAATAGATTTCACAAATTTATAATGTAACAATTTTTATTTTTACCTCCAGCTGCCAGGAATTTATACATTTTTTATCCTGTTTTTCTGGATAGCAGATCTGGTTTTGATGTGGTATGAAGATTTGTTTTTTTTTCTTTCAGTTAACATTGACTAAACTTTATCTTAAACAGACAACACTTGTTCTTTCTATTTCATATTTTTTATTTCATTTGGTTTCTTTGTTAAATGCCAAAGTTATTCTTGTAGAAGAACGGTCATGTTATTATTTAACTCATTGCTGAAGAAAGAAAAGTATTTATACCTTTCTTTGTGTAATGCAAAATTCATTCTTGTAGAAGAACGGTCATGGTATTATTTAACTCATTGCTGAAGAAAGAAAAGTATTTATACCTTTCTTTGTGTAATGCAAAATTCATTCTTGTAGAAGAACGGTCATGGTATTATTTAACTCATTGCTGAAGAGAGAAAAGTATTTATACCTTTCTTTGTGTAATGCAAAATTCATTCTTGTAGAAGAACGGTCATGGTATTATTTAACTCATTGCTGAAGAGAGAAAAGTATTTATACCTTTCTTTGTGTAATGCAAAATTCATTCTTGTAGAAGAACGGTCATGGTATTATTTAACTCATTGCTGAAGAGAGAAAAGTATTTATACCTTTCTTTGTGTAATGCCAGAGCCATTCTATTTAACTCTTAGCTGAAGAGATAAAGGAGTTTATATCTTTCCCTCACGGCATTGGTCACAAAGAGAGCGTCATATCTTATCTAGGCGGACGGGGAAAAGAAAAAGGTGCCAGACACAAAACTTTAGATAAATCCAACAGAACCCTTCAATTCACAAACCACCTACGACTTAAACCACGAATAATAAAAACCTTATTACCTATAACATCTACCTTTTGTATTGAACATTATCATAAAAGTCCAATTTTTCATCACTCGTAATGATACACTTGAGAATTGGGTTATTTCTCTGACTTAGAAGAAGACTTGATGGATTGGCGACTTTTCTTAGTCTTCTCACAAAGAGTATGAGGAGCCCAGACATCCAGCTTGCTCACTTTTCCTAGCTTTATCAAGGGGCGGTAATCGGTGGATTAAAATTTTTTAGGTCGAGTGCTAATATCCAAATGTATTTGCGTAGATTACATTGTAACAATTCCCTAAAAGCATCTTAATCGAGAACGAATGAGCGTCCTTGTCTGGGTTCATCTTTCAATGATGTATCACTCAAACACAACTTTGAAAATCAGTTTCGGATTTGGCAGTGAGTTATGAACCTTTGTCTTAAACACTGAAAATTTTCTAAGCTTTTTCTGTCATGTTTTTGTTATTCTTAGATTCTCACAACGTCGAATATGCATTTTCAGTTCTTCCATTTAAGGGGCGTGAGATCATAGATTAAATTATGATTGGTTGGAACTGTTTAACTTGTGAAATAAGAATGGCCGATCAAGGCAATCGTTAATAAGCTAATTTCCGGTTGCATATAAAACATTGGAAGTTTCACATGCGTTTTTAAAATTTGTTTTTAAAAAACGAAAATTATTTATGACTCAACTAGATATCTATCTTAGTCTGTTCTATCTATCTATCTATCTATCTATCTAAATGTACATATCTATCTATCTATCTATTTGAGTATTAACCTGAGGTGTAATCTTTGAGTGTCACTCAGTACATTTTTCATTTCTTCAAAATGAAAAATATCAATGATCTGTATAATGAAATCTCATTGACCAGAGAAAGATCAAAGACGATAATCAGTTGAAATATTTAGATTTGACTTAGCGTGTATTTGTGTGCTGATCAGCATGCTAGAGAATACTATATTTCCCACTTTTCATCTTTGAAGGTCTCAAATGCAGAATAGCTACCAACACTAGAAATGGTCAGTTGTGGAAAGATAAAAAAGCTGAAAGATATTCTGACCATTGGGCAACCAGAACCTGGAATCCTAATCAGTCATTGTGTGAGAATTCTGTACATGCAGGTGTGGAGCGTTTTGTCATTTGGCATGGGGGTGGTGTAGTATGGTTGGTTGGTTGCTTGGTTGGGGGGAGGGGTCAGGGCATTTAATATTCATGGTTGAGCGTAATTAACGCGCAATGTGTGGGCCAAAGGTGGATCATTGAATGAAACATAATTTGCTTGGCTATTAATTTCCCACTTTTGGAAAAGAACTGAAATTCAAGAACAATGGAATTATTTTTTATGGCAATGATATTCTCATAAGAAGTTTGGCTCAGTGGTAGAGAATTGGATTAAAGTGTAGGAAGAAAAAAGAGAATGGGAAAAAGAAAGAGAAAGAGAGAGAGGAGCAAGAAAATGAAAATATTTTGTGTATTCTTTAAAATATTACAGAAAAGAAAGAAAGAAAGAAAGAAAGAAAGAAATAAAAAGCTATTCGGTACTCGTTAAAATTTTAACGAAAGAAAGAAAAAAAGAAAGAAAGAAAGAAAAGAAAGAAAGAAATGAAAAGCTATTCGGTACTCTTTAAAGAAAGAAAGAAAGAAAGAAAGAAAGAAAGAAAGGAAAAGCTATTTGGTACTCTTTAAAGAAATAAATAAAGAAAGAAAAAGCTATTCAGTACCCTTTAAAATATTAAGAAAGAAAGAAAGAAAGAAAGAAAGAAAGAAAAAAGAAAGAAAGAAAGAAATGAAAAGCTATTCGGTACTCTTAAAAGAAAGAAAAAAAAGAAAGAAAAAAAGAAAAAATGAAAAGCTATTCGGCTACCTTCAAAATATTTAGAAAAGAAAGAAAGAAAGAAAGAAAGAAAGAAAGAGGGAGATAGAGAATGAAAAGTGAAAATAGGAAAAAAGAAAAAATAACCGTGAAAAAAATTGAAAGGTAGTCAAATGTAAGAACTGAAATAAAGAAAGAAAATAAAAATTTGGAAAAAAGCAAAAAATGAAAGAATGAATAATTGAAAGAGCAAATGAAGAAAGTAAGGAAGCTGATACTTAAAAAGAAAAGGTCAATGGAAAAAAAAAGGCCAGTGAAATGAAGAAGAAAAAAACACATCGAAAAATATCAGGAAAGGTTAAAAAGAAATTACGGGAATCGAGTGGTAAAAACCGAAAAGAAAAACGAAAAAAAAAAAAGAAGATATATATATATATATATATATATATATATATATATATATATATATATATATATATATATATATATAAGCTCTGTTTGACTTCCCTTTGAAGTTCTCTAAGTGACAAAGAAAAACATTAATGATGAGAGAGAAATGAAATTAGTAAAAACGACTTTCTAGAAAGTCAAAAATTTCCAAGATGTCGTTAAAGTCTGCATCGCGAGATTCTGGAGATTAAAATACTTGACCTTTAGTTGAGTCTTTGATTTCTCCAAAAGCAAAAAGGTGTCATCAGAGGAACTAACTTCAAAACATTTGGTAAAGAATAAAAGGAATGGTAAGCAGCACCCAAAACCGAATTCAAATCAAACAAATCTTTCTGATCTCCATCTCTTTGCTCACCATGTCGTCAAGACTTACTATATCCTGACTGTATTTTCTGCAGAGAAGTAAGAACCCCCCCCCAAAAAAAAACGGTGGGGTCTTGGGTATGACGCTAAAGTCCATCTGATGGCGAGGTTCCCGTTTTGGAGAAGTAGTACTTGTTTGGATCCAATCTATGGGTTAAATAGATATGTTTGAAAATTATTTATATTCGATAGAAATACTTGAAACCATACATGCAAATTATCTGTATTAAACAGAAATATTTGATATGCAATGTGTGCAAAAAATTCTTTAACAACCACAACAACAACAAAAAAATATATAAATGTACAATTAATATGATTTCTTAGCCTCTACGCAGTCCATCGACTGGTGCTGTAGAATACGCCAACCGCATCTCTGCAGAAGGGTAAGAGTCCTCCAGCGAGTGTCCTGAATATGACATTAAACAATTAGATAGTGAGGCTCTAGTAATGCTGGAGCTTTGGGAATGCAGAGTACCCCTTCATTGCCATCGCATCCAGATCCACTCTGGTCAGGAGTGATAGCACCTGATAGAGTCCCATCTAAGGGTCAAATAGAACTGTTTGACGCTTAAACTGAGTGCAAACAATTGACTCATGCTAAATTGAATTGTTAGAAATAGACCTGTTTGATTACTTAACTGTGAGTAAGCGGGTGACTGATGTCTAATTGAATTGTTAGAGATACATTGCAATATTTGGAACACTTTAACTGTGTGCAAACGAATGAGTAATGTTCAATAGAATAATTAGTGCTAAATAGCAATACTTGTAACCACTTCACTGTCTACAAATAAATGATTAATATTGAATAGAATTATAATTGTTCGGTTGTAATAATTGAAACCTGTTAACTATGTAGAAGCAATAGCAATACTGGTGTGCAAACAAATTAGTTTTAATCCATTTAAAAATGAAATTATCGACAAACTAATCTTTTATATATCATGTATATCAATTCAAATGCGTGCAAAAAATGACTGATGTTAAACCATTACTGTTACATAGCAATACTTGAAACCATTTAACTGTGTGCAAACAAATCATCAATAGTTAATAGCATTATTCGTATTAGATAGAAATACTTGAAACTTCTTAACTGTGTGTAAAAATAATCAGTTCAGCCTCATTAAAGAATGTTATCAAACAACAAATTGTTTAAGATACATGCATAAACAGGGTTTGGCATTAAATAACCAATAATGGTTGATATGCCATAAAACCCAACCAAACCAAGTCATATATATTTAATATATATGTATAAAGAGGATTTGGCATTAAATAACCTACAATGGTTGATATGACATAAAACCCAACCAAACAAAATCCTATATATGTAATATATATGCATAAACTGGGTTAGGCATTAAATAACCAACAATGGTTGATATGCCATAATGTAATATAATGGCCGAGGGATTTCGTTTTATGCCTTTGGGTTTAGTTAGGCTGAAAACCTTTCGGCTGAGCACATGGGTTAGTTAGGTACAAACTTGAGTGCAGGTGTTAACACGCGCGCGGGGAGGATGTGTCATTCATAGATGTCAAAATAAAAATCAGAGAGAAAGGTTGACCAGTGGATGTGAATGACGTCAGGCACCGGAAGCGCGCGCGGAGGATTTGGGGGATTTTGAAAAAGTCAGTTAATTGAGTTGAGTCCTGCCTCGGGAGAAGACAGTTGACTTTCGCTTGCTCGCGGAGGCCTTGGGCAGGTGTCGCACGAGATGGGGGGGTGCAGATGAAAAAGCCAGAGTAGAAAGAATGTGTATCTCTCTCCTTATGTCGAAGAACCTTTAAACTCAAAGGTAATAAAAAAAGTTTCGTACCTGAACTAAGAAGTCATAAGTGTTTTTCGTGTTTCGAGATTCCTATGTTCTAAGTATATATATATATATATATATGAACATGCTATGTCTATTTCACATATCAGTATCTGGCCATGTAACTATAAAACACAACGAAACCAAATCATATATATTTAAACACATTTTAAATAGCTACAATATATTCCATCCTTAGTTAATATTTTCCGTATATCTCATAATTTCCGTGCTTTCTATTCTTCTTTTTGTTCTTTCTTTCTTTTCTTCCTTCTGACTCGAAATCTTTCTCGTTAAACAAACGTACATAAATTCTCTCCAATATTCCTAATAAGTCAAATGACGTAATTTAAACATCAAACGCTGATTCGCCAGTTAAACGGCCAACTTTTTCTTACTATACATATTTTCCCCTAGGTTTTTGTATTTCACATTTCTAAACATCCATCGTTAACTTAAAATTATTAATATCACCCCTCATAGTCCTGATGACGGTTCAGTAGAACCGAAACGCTATAGTGTTGACCCGTTAATAAATCATTCCTTCCACTGGGATCGTTATCAGTTTTTTCTGCATATTTAATGTATATGAATAAAGAAAATTTGGCATCAAGTAACCAACAATGGTTGATATGCCATAAACACAAACCAAACTAAATCATATGTATTTAGTATATATATACATATATAAAGAGGATTTGGCATTAAATAACCAACAATGGTTGATATGCCATAAAACCCAACCAAACCAAATAATATATATTTAATATATATGTATAAAGAGGATTTGGCATTAAATAACCTACAATGGTTGATATGCCATAAAACCCAACCAAACCAAATCATATATATCTAATATATATGTATAAAGAGGATTTGGCATTAAATAACCTACATAGTTGATATGTCATAAAACCTAACCAAACCAAATCATATATGTTTAATATATATGTATAAAGAGGATTTGGCATTAAATAACCTACAATGGTTGATATGCCATAAAACCCAACCAAACCCAACCATACAAACTTAATCTCTAGGTATATACTGACTCTATGTGGAGTACTCCTACATTGCAGTTGCCCCCCCCCCCGAGTGATATAACGTCGGAAATTGTTTAAGATTGTTTAGCACGAGTATATATAAAGCCATTATACATTTTCATCCGCTGCAAGTGTCCTAATTGTTTTCCCCTAAAACTCAAATAAATGAGCGGGGTATTTCTGGTGTTGTTGTGACTAACGTACCGAACTGCAGCCTCGAAGTAAGCAAGTTTGAACAGTCGCGCTATTACGATCCCTCTCAGACTGATACCCTCGATAATGGTATGAACCCCCTTATCTCCCGGTTAAAGGTTAAATAGAATCTTTGCTGATCTTCTACAAGGCTACCTTGGGCATGAAATAACTCACGAAGGTTGATATGCCATTAAACAAAGAAACCAGACCATCAGATAAGAAGCCCATTCCACCACAGTTGATTCAATGAAATGAAATTAAATTAAGTCATTGGAAAGTCGAGACAATATTCTGAATCGTTTATTTTTTTAAAACTGAATAAACAAAGATATTCAGTTAAGTATCTGCTTATTTCGGTCTTTCCTTTTCACCATTATTTTATAATTTATTGGTTGATATGCCATTCAAAAAATTTAACGCTACCTAACCGACGCGGTACCCTATCGAAAGTTGTCACACACGTAATACAAAAAGACCCTGTTGTTTTATGATACAAAAAATTATTACTTCTACTATTTTTACAGTAGTCTCCACGAAAAGGGAGAGATAGTAAATTAGAATTACTTGAGCCGATTAGATAGAAACTTTAACCCCTAGACACGCGAAACGGACTATCTCAGAGTTGGATATTTTCTCTTCACTAGCCAAGCCCAACCCTAACAAGACTGCTTGACTCAACTATAATTCTCACTTCTTCAACTCCGCCTTTTGACCCCGAAGTCCAACTGCAACTTCAACTGACTCAGCGTCTAAGAAACATTATGTATTTCCTTCAAATTATTTTCCCAAATTGATCTTTTAATGACGCGTAATCACTAAAACATTTTTAGTGACACGTCATAGCTAATATCAGCTGACATCCACCCAAATGCTTATCTTTAATATTTCACTTACAGCTGATTTCAAAGCAAAACTGTCAAATCTTTATTTTGACAAGAACTGACACGCGTTGGGAAAATAAGGTCTTCGCAAATCCTGATCTTTAGAAATCTAAAACCTGCAACTAAGTTTTTAACAAGCAGACAACTTATCTCTAGAATAAGATTGTTATCAAAAATAATTAAAACCCCTAATTATATGACACAAAGAGACCGAACCAAACTAAACCTCTCTCCAATTTTCTTTCTTTGGTGGGGAACTCTTGATTCTGGGTCCCTTGAATCGATTTACAATCTCGGTATGAGATTTACGCCGTTATCAACACAGGCGATCAATTTTATTGAAATGGATCTGGATTCTTTTTTGGATGCGATAATGTTAATTCTACCCGCAACATTGTAGGGTTGTCTATCTCAATTATTTGTTATCGATCGCATGGTTTTTACCAGCTGTCAATTGTCTTTCTCAGAGTCTTAGGAAATTTCCCAGAAGTGTTTAGTAAAAAAAAATTTCGTTGTGAAACTTTCAAGTCTAAATTACCCAACCCCTCTACCACGGGCAAGATGTGACACAAGGTCAATTTTTTTGCGGGGTACGGTCTGAATTCAGAGTTTTCCTTCTCCTAGAACGGTTGCCCTAACAAGGCTGAAGAACGTAGCTTTCCTTATTATTTACCCATAACTGGACGCAGAATAGATAGATTCATGGCTTTCTCAAGGGCATTAGCGCTAATTGAAAAGCAAACAGCCCCGCCCAAGATTTGAACTTAGGTCGCCGTATCCATTTCTTACAGTGATAACCTTTATGCTAAGCAACCTGAAATCAGTATATATAATGTCAATTTTAAAAGAATGGCTGATAGCACTCAAATCGAAGTCAAATCGAAAAGAATATATTCATCATTATTATCAAGGCTCTGCCTCGCCACCCGTCCCTATCGGTCAGTACATTTGACAAGTCCTCTCGACGGCATCCAATGTCCACACAGAGCTGATGAATGTAAGCAAATCAGCCAACACTTGAGTGTCTCTGTTTATGAGCCCATTGGAGAACATTGCTTATGAGCTTGTACCCACTTCCCGTGTTCATCTTACTTGGATGGCTTGAGAGATGGAAGGTAAGTGGCAGTACAGCTGCTATTTTATGGATTGCTGCCTATAGGACTTGTTCAAAACAGCATGCATCATTTTTGTGAAGTTTCCATTTTTTTCTTCAGGTGTTTCATTAAAGTCCAATTGGTGCAAGCATACAATAGTACTGACATGAGAACAGTTTGGAAGAACTCTCATTTTATTTTATCAGATTGTCCAGTCAGCTGGAGCAGTAGAATACACCAACTGCATCTCTGCAGAGGGGTAAGACCCCCCGCCCGCAACGAGTGTCCTGGATATGAAACTAAAAAATCTAATAGGGAAGTTCCAGTAATACTAGAGCTTTGGAGAATGTGGAGTACTCCTTCACTGCCATCGCTCCCAGGTCCACTTTGGCCAGTAGTGGTAGCACCTGATAGGGCTCTCCCTATGGGTCAAATAGAACTAAACTGTTTTTGTATGCTAAACTGAATTGTTTTAAATAGAGCAGTTTTTGACATTGAAACTGTCCCTGCTCTAAACTGAATTGCTTGAAATAGAAATGTTTCTGAGAATTAAACTGTGTACATATGCTAATCTGAATATTTAGAAATACTCGTAGAACTGTTTATTTTGGCCAAGTGGGTAGAGTGTTTGCCAATGGTCCATGAGACCTTGGTTCAATCCCAGGTCACGTCATACCAAAGACTTTAAAAATGGCACTTGATATCACCTTGCTTAACACTCAGCAATATAAGGTGCGTATCAAGGGTAAAGGAGAGAAATCCAGGGAAAAGAGTCACGCCCTCCTTTACACCTCAGTGTAGTAGCTATTGAAAAAGGAGCCTTCTGGTCACCCTTAACTACAGTCACCCACTATATATATATATATATATATATATTTGTATAAAAATGGATTTCGCTTTAAATCACCTACAAAGGTTTATATGCCATAAAACAAAAAAAAAAAAAAAAACAAATAATTTTATCTGAAAGATAATATTTCTCTTAGGTCATTAATCAGTCAAAAGCAGTTCATGCCTTTCTAAACATAATTATAATTTTAACATCTCTTTCAGTTGTAAATCTTACTAATCAATAATTCTTATCAGCACCTATTTTCTTTATGGCCTTGTGTTAAATCTAATTTCTTTTCTGAGATTCTAAGATGAAATATTCTCGCCAGAAGCTGTGGATCTATATTAAAAACTCTTGCAATTTGATGTGAAGGCCAACGAATACAATGTTAGAAAATATGCAGAATTTTGCCAATATAGTTGAAAGAGTTGTGGAAATTTAGGGATACTTATGGAACCGCAGCTGGCTGTAATACCTGCATGATTTGACCACTTAATTATTGATGGTAAGGCTATTAATATTGGGTGGATTTTCATCAATCCAGAGGGAGAAATGAAAGAAAAGAAAAAAAAAGAAATGAAGAAAGAAAAGAAGAAAAAGATTTTTAAAAAACAAAAACAAAAACAAGTAACAAAGAAAAAGAAAAGACAAAGAAAAGAAAAAAGGAGAAGAAAATCAGAAAAAATGTAAGAATGAAAAATTGAAGGAGTTGAAAGGAAGAAGAAAGAAGAAAAAAGAAAATAAAAGGAAACGAAGAAGAAAAAGAAAAGGCAAAAAGAAAGAATATAGAAAGAAGAAAGAAAAAAGGCAAAAGACGATGGAAATGAAAGATGAATAAGGAGAAAAAGAAAAAGAAATGAGATGAAAAATTAAAAACGTTGAAGAAGTTAGAAAAAAAAGAGGAATAATGAAAAACTGGAGGACTAACAAAAAGAAAGAAAGAAAAAAAGAAAGAAAGAAAAAAGAAAGAAAGAAAATAGAAGAAAAAGAAGATGAAAAAAAAGCAGAAAGAGGAACAAAGAAAACATAAAAGAAGAAGATGAAGAAGAAGAAGAAGAAGATGAAGAAGAAGAAGAAGAAGAAGAAAGAAACATTTTTTGCTTTAATACGTACTGCATCACTAAATACCCTTATTACTGAGTTAGGGGTTCAATCCTAGTCAGTACTCTAGATATGACATTCAACTGAATCCATCAGTGAGGCTCCAGTTTTCGAACTCTATGGACTGTAGAGTTACCTTTTCATGGTTATTAACCCTTGGTCCACTAAAACCAGAAGTATAAATGCTTATTAAGTTGGTTAATAAATTGATCGGTAGGTTTTATAGTATGTCAACTTTTACTATCTTTTAGGGTCCTATTTATTAGTCAAACAGACATGTTTGTGATGATGTTGCAATTACAACCATTCTTTAAATACCTGTAAGTTATGCATAGGTCATAAAACTTGGTTAGCAGTTCAATGGGTGCTCTCTACTTTTAGCTTTGTGACAGACTAAGCAATTCCAAATGCTATGATATACTCCTAGAACATTTTTTTTTAGAAATATGAAAAATTTGTCCAAATTCTTACCTTCTACTTAGTAAAGGAATACTTTCAATTCAATTTTCTGAAACAAAAATCTTCAAACTGTAAAGAGCAAATTTATAGTCATATACATTGTGCTACGGCGATTTCAACATGGAGAGTCCCAGTAGCATAATGGTTAAAGTACTGGACTGTAGACTTGAAGTAAGTGAGTCTGAACACCCAGTCACACTATATTGTTTACTTTGAACTAATCATATTTACCAACACCTCTGCTGGAGCAGGATATGACACAAGGTCGATTTTTAAGCTGAGTTTAACAGGTTTGAATTCAGAGTTTTCCTTCTCCTAGACTAGTTACCTCACCAAGGCTAAAGAACCTAGTCTGTCCTACTATTTACCCATAGCTGGAGGGAGAATAATTGGATTCATATCTTTCCCAAGGGTATTAGTGCTATGTGAAATGCCATCAGTCTCATCCAGGATTTGAACTCATGTCGCCGTGTCCATTTCCTATGACAATAACCATTACATCACGAACTAATACCCTTCAGAAAGGTATCAAACCCCCTTCTAACCCTAGATAGAAGCAAAATAGCATTATTGCTGTTCTTAGCATCAAATAACCCACAAAGGTTGAGATGCTATTCAACAAAGAAATCAAAGCCAATTTCAGATGATAGAATTATGACTGTAAAGAAGACAGTTAACATTACTGCCCTTCCTTAAGAAACTTTAAATGGCATATTGGCTATCAACAAAGACTAGCATACCAATGAGATTTATTCTCACTTGGTGAGCATACTTTTAACTTTGTGCCAGAAAAAACAATTTCAAATGTTTTGCTATTATTTACAGTACGTACCGTTCTACATCTTTAAGAAATAAAAAAACGAACTTATCGACTCAAATAGGAAGTTATCATGATGCCATAGTGAGTCAGTTGGTTGAGTTTTATGGCATATCAACCCTTATAGGTTATTTAATGCCAAATACTGTTTACACATGTATATATTAAAATACATATGATTAATAAGCAAATAGTTTGATGGTAACATCAATAGTAAATGAACCAGTCAAATAGTTTCAAGTATTGCCATCTAATTCTTATAATTCTATTCAAAATTAATTATTTATTTGCGCACAGTTAAATGGTTTAGAGTATTGCCATTTAACACTAATAATTCTATTTAATATTGATCATTTGTTTGCACACAGTTAAATGGTTGAGCAATTCTATTGGACCCCAACAGGTAATGGCTATGAAGTGGTACTCCACAGTTAAATGGCTTCAAGCATAGCTATCAAACATGAATAGCTTTATATACACTCATTTTAATTGTCTTAAGTATTGCTATGTAACACTAACAATTCAACACTAACACTAACAATTCAACATTAACAATTCAACACTAACACTAACACTTCAACACTAACACTAACACTAACAATTCAACACTAGCACTAACAATTCAACTCTAACACTAACACTAACAATTCAAATTAACATAAGCCATTTGTTTTCATAATGTTAAATGGTTAAACGAGTTCTTTTTTGACCCATAGATAGGATCCTAACAGCTACTACCACTCCAGAACAGAGTGGACCTGGGAGTAATAGCAATGAAGAGGTACGCCACATTTTCCAATGCTGTAGGACTGGATCTTCATCTTCAGACTTTAAAAATTGGTACTTGATACCTCCTTGCTTAACACTCAGTAATATAAGGTAAGTATCAAGGGTAAAGCGGAGCAATCCAGGGAAAAAAATAGCGCCCCCCCTACACCACAGTGTAGTAGCTATTGAAAAGGGAGCCTTCGGGTCGCCCCCAGTACGGTCGCCAACTTTACTTACTTACTTACTTACTCTGGGTGAGAGTGGACCCGAGAGTAATGGCAATTAAGAGGTACACCACATTTTCCAAAGCTCTACCACTGGATCCTCATCATCTGATGCAGTATAGTGCCATACCTAAGACACTAGTTCTATTTGACACATAGATGGGACCCTAATAGGTACTACTACTCTAGGTGAGAGTGGACCTGGGAGTAATGCCAATGAAGGGGTACACCACATTTTCCAAAACTGAAGGACTTGATCCTGCTGCTTTGTGGGGTTCTGGCTCCAGGACTTGTTCAATTTTGCTCGCAACATTTTTGTGTAGTCTGTGCCAAGCTTTTTCTCCATCCGTTTTGTTAGCGTCCCTGTAGTGCATCCATATAACAGTATCAACACGACCGCTGCTTGGAAGAAACTGTGTCTCATTCTATCGGTCAGGTCTGACTTCCATATGACTGATAGCCTATCAATAGCTGTCCATGCCTTTGCTAGTCACATGTAGATGTTTATCTCGGTTGATGAGACACTACTTCCTAGGTAGGTGAACTTGTCAACTAATTTCAAAGAGCTACCGTTTAGTGTGGAGATGTCGCCTCTTTGATTAAAGCACATATATTCCGTCTTGTGTTCATTGACATGGAGGCTGATGCCAGCAGCAGCTCGTTCCAGACTATGTAGCAGGGTTTCGGCTTGCAAATATTCATATATACAAATATATATATATATATATTTATATATAATCTGAGAAGAAAAGCCAAGCGGTAGGAGTATCCAATTTGAGTGCTCAATGTCAGTGGCTATCGATGTATAATTAATTTGGGATTAAAAATACATCAAAACTAAACGTGCAGAGCCCCAAAATTCTTTTTATATAAAAATAGAAATAAAAAATTCACTACTTTGGTGTCATAATAAACTTATTTCAGGTTGTGAAGACCTTCATCTGATGTTGCACGAAAAAAAAATTCTTATATTGCTGCCGGTGAGAACACCCAAATAAAATTTTTGTTTCATGTAACATTTGATGCTGGTCATCATGACCAGAAATAAATCTATAATGACACCAAAAAAGTGAATTTTTTAATTTTTATTTTATATAAAATGTATATATATATATATGCATTAGCCAATGGCCGGGGAGACCAGGGTTCAATCCCAGGTTGAGTCATACCAAAGACTCCAAAAATGGTACTTGAGGCTGCCCTGCTCAACACTCAGCATTATAAGATATGGATCAAAGGTTAGTGGAGCAATTGAGGGAAAGGAGTAGTGATCTCTCCAACGCCTTGGTGGAGTAGCTAATGAAAAGGAAGCTTTTGGGCACCCTTGACTATGACTGCCAAATTTTATGTATATACCAGCTCATTAGCATAATGGTTAGAGTGTTCGCCAATGGCCCGGGAGACTGGAGTTCAATCACAGCTTGAGTCATACCAAAGACTCAAAAAATGGTACTTGATGCCACCTTGTTTAACACTCAGCATTATAAGGTACAGATCAAGAGTAAAGTGGGACAATCCAGGGAAAGGAGTCACATCCTCCTCTACATCTTGGTGTAATAGCTATTGAAAAGGGAGCCTCTGGGTCACCCTCAACTAAGGTCACCAACTTTACTTACTTAAATATATATATGATACAGGAGGTGCATGTGATATAATAGTTATTGATGTAGAAAGTCAACTAGATGACATGAGTTCAATTCCTGGACTAGGCTGATTGCATTTCACATAGTGCTAATACCCTTAGGAAAGGTATGAATCCAACTATTCTCCTTTCAGCTATGATTAAATAGTTGTGTAAACTGGACTTTTTAATCTTGGTATGACAACCAGACTAGGAGAAGGAAAATTTTGAATTCAAATTAGTCATATTCTCAAAGAGAGATGGGCTCAACAAGGCTACTCCTGCCCAAGACATATTACATGAGTAGCTCCCCTCACCACAACCAAACCAGGTTGTGGGACCAATGAGATTAAAATATTGTAACAGAGCCGAAAGTTTGTGTAATAACGCAACTGGGATTTGAATTCGGGGACTAAGATGTCATGGCAGTCCAGTTGGATGGGGCAGTAGAAAACACAGTCTCTATCTCTGCAGAGAGGTAACCCCACTCCCCACAATGAGTGTCATGTATATGACACAGCCTTAGATTGTTAATCTAATGATGAGGCTCCAATAAGGCTGAAGCTTTAGGAAATGCTGAGTACCCTTTCAATGACATTGCTCCCAGTTCCACTCTAGTTATAGCACCTAATAGGGTCCTATCTATGGGTTAAACAGAACTGTTTGACATTCAAACTGTGTGCAAGCAGATCACTCATGCTAAATTGAATTGCTTCAAATTGAACTGTTTTTACATTTAACTGTGTGTAAACAAATGATTGATGTTTAATTGAACTGTGAGTGATACATAGTAATACTTGGAACAATTTAACTTTGTTGACTTATGCTAAATTGAATCGTTAGAAATAGAACTGTTTGATTATTTAACTGTGTATATCTTGAAAAATATGGTTACAAATTATATATTTGATATATATGTAAGAACTTGATTTGGCATTAAATAACTGACAATGGTTAATATGCCATAAAACCAAACTAAAATAAACGATGTGGCAGCCTTGGGCATTAGACTCTAGGCTATAGGTTTCCCCTTTTTTTTAGTTAGAAGATCCACCTTTGAGAAGAAAAAGGCTTTTTATTCAGTAGCATGGATTGTAATATTGATTGGATATGTTTTATGGCATATCAACCCTTGTAGGTTATTCAATGCAAAATCCTGTTTATATATATATATATATATATGATTTGTGCCCTGACATGTCTTGGTCAGAGTGAACCTGAGAGTAATGGCAATGACTGGGTAATCCACATTCCCCAAAACTCCAGGACTGGAATCTCACCATCCAATGGATACATATGTATTTTTTTAAAGGAATAAACCAACTTTGACTGTGGCATATGATCTCCTCGAATAGGTTATGTAATTGATTTTTAACCTGTATAAAAAGTTTTGAAAATCATCTAAAAATCGTTTTGCATATCTGCCAAAAGAAAAGTGAATATTTTAGCATAAGCATTATTATTTTCCTGAGTGAACTATACTAAAATAACAGACAAGCAACCGAATTTCTCAGTTTTGGAGAAATATGAAATTTAGATAGAATGGGGTTAAGATAACCTAAAATCCTATAGATGAACAGATGTTAAAAAAAAAAACCCCAGAAAACCCAAAGAGAATATGTGCCACAGGTGATTCCAGCTGATGGAATTATGATAATGAAGAAGGCTATTTTCTGTGTTGATATATAAAGCGACACAACTCAAGGGAAATTAGACATGCATTAAAAATTTGTGCGTGCAAATCTTTTAAGAGTGTCCGATGAAACTAAAAAAACATAATGGTTGTGTGTGTATGAGTGTATGTGTGTGTTGGAGTGTGTATGCATGTGTATGTGTGTGTTGGTGTGTGTATGTGTGTGTTGGAGTGTGTATGCATGTGAATGTGTGTGAACGTGTATGTGTGTGTGAGTGTGTGTATGTGTGTGTGTGTGTATGTATATGAATGTCAGTGTCTATGTCTGTATATGTGAGTGGATGTATGCATGTATATGTGTATATGAGTGAGTGTATATAGGTGTGTATGTGTGTGTGCATGTATATGTGTAGGTGAACATGTATGTGTGAGTGTATGTGTATGTGTGCATATGTATGTGAGTGTATATGTATATGTTTGTGTGTATGTGCATATATGCGTGAGGATGTGTGTGTATGTGTGTAAGTGTGTGCATGTATGTATGGGTATGTGAATGTGAGAATGTGTATGTATATGCTTGTGTGAGTGTAAGAGCGTTTATGAGTATGTATGTGAGTATGTGTGTGCACCTGTGAGTCTGTGTTTATGTATGTGCGTATGTATGTGTATATATGTGTATGTGTGTGCGTGTGTATATGTGTTTTGTGCAATAAAGAGACGTGCACGGATGTCATTTGACATTAAAGATTGATAGAAACAAAAACCAAATAAAAAAAATTGGAAAACACCAGGAAAAAAATCACTTCTATTAATAATAATGTAGAAAAGAATGTGTTTGTTTTTAGAAACCAGATAAGGATTCTTCTTTGAATTTTGGGTTTTTCTTATATTTTTTTTTAAAGAATAACCACAATGTGGGTGTGTGCTTCTGAATACTTGCATGTGTTGGTATGTGTGTGTGTGTGTGTGTGTGTGTAGTATAATTTCCAAATCTAAATCTAGCACACACACACACAAACACACACATACATGTACACATACATATACATATTTACCAACCCCTCCCCTCAAGTAGGATATAGCACAAGGTCAATTTTTAAGTGGAGTTTAACAGGTTTGAATTCAGAGTTTTCCTTCTCCTAGACTAGTTGCCTTACCATGGCTGAAGAACCCAGTCAGCCCAACTATTTACCCATAGCTGGAGGGAGAATAATTGGATTCACACCATTCCCAAGGATATTAGTGCTATGTGAAATGCCATCAGTCTCATCTAGGATTTGAACTTGTGTCGCTGTGTCCATTTCCTATGATGATAACCATTACACCACAGGCACCTCCTAAATGTACATATATATATATATATATATATATATATATATATATATGATATTAAAACCCAGGGGTTGCGGACTAAATTCTATGACATTGAATATATAAATCTATTATATATCTATATATTATTATTATTATATAATAGCTCTATCCAAGATATTGAGCACTCTCCATGTTATATTGCCCTTGATTTGCCACAAAGCCACAAAGGGATTTAGTGACAACCAACAGTGGTATAATAATAATATGATATTAATTATGTAGTTTTATATTTATAAATAAAGAGTGTTCAATATCTTTAGCTTATGTTATAGATCAAAGTGAGAATAGCAAAGACACCGTGTCATTGGCGCTTGGTGACTGACAATTACTTGTCTGAGCAATTATGAAACCTAGTCTCTTAGTTAGGTTTCTTAACATCCTGATATATACTAATCCAATGAACTAGTGGGTAGAGTGTTCTCGGAAGACTAGGGTTCAATCCCGGGTTAAGTCATAACAAAGACTCCGAAAATGGTACTTGATACCTCTTTGCTTAACACTCAGTATTATTATTTAGGGGTCGAGGTTAAAGTAGAGAAATCTAGGGAAAGGAGTAGCACCCTCTCCTACACCTTGGTGTAGTAGCAAATGAAAAGGGAGCCTTTGGGTTGCCTTTGACTATGGTCACCAACTTATAATAAATTGAGCGGTTTGGTATCCAATGGTGCAAAATGTAAACAAATGAAATTCCTGAGCCAGCTTGGCTTAGGGGTATGTCATCAGCCTGATGTAAAGTTAGGCAGGTTTCTATCCCGGCTTGGAGTATCTCATGAGTCTAGCCACAATGAAGTGTTATGATACAACGAAATAGTCTGTCTGTGGATGACAATATATATATATAATGTAATTAGAAGAAAACTCAAACCTGGTTAGATTGTCATTATAGATTTATTTCGGCAAAGAATATCATTATAATTTTCCTCTCATCAGATAACTTCACACATTTAATTTGAGGTTGAAAAACAGTAAATATGGATTACAGTCTATATATATATATATATATGTATGTATGGAAAAAATATATGTATCTATGATATATATATATATATATATATATGTATGTGTGTGTGTGTGTGTATGTATGTGTGTGTGTGTATTTAGCATAGATACAGAGCGTTACTCTGATGATTACATAGGCAAACATGTAAAAGTTACCAAGTGGCACTGATGCTCTATCTACTTTACGATTTGGCCTTGAATAACCTACAATGGTTGAAATGCCATAAAACCAAACCAAACCAAACCAAACATATACATATATATATATATATATATAGAGAGAGAGAGAGAGAGCAAATCATAGTTTGATTTTTATGAGACTAATATGATTAAAATGCTTTAGCTATATATATATATATATATATATATATATATACAGGTAGTGGAAGCAATATATGGAATGATTTTAAAATATTTTTTTAGTCCAGTTTTTGAAAAAATACGATAAATCTAAATTTTCATGATCAGCTCTCTTATTCAAGCCTTTCTTCATTAAAATTCAGCCCAATGTGAGTGAACAAGAAAAGAAACGACAAAGAATCTATGATTTGCTTAACACCAAAAACCAAGCCAAAAATAATTTCCAAAATAATTGGAGTTTTTTTATGGCCTCCATCAAGCCCAGACCCTAATTCCATGGATTACACTATATGGGCTGTTTTAGAAAACAAAACAAATGCAACTTCCCATCCAAATATTGGTTCACTTAAGACTGCTATTGAGGAGGAATAGAATAAAATGTCTGAAGAATTTTTTTTGAAGGCATACAAATCGTTTCGAAAGTGCGTCAATACAATAATTGAAAAAATGACGGCCATATTGAGTAAATTTACTATTTTGTGCCCATCTTCTTATTTTGTTGTCTATTTTTAAAAATTAAAATGAATCTTATTTTATAATAGAGTCATTTATTAATATACTAGAATATTCCTAATTTTGCATCCGTAACCTGTATAAATAATCTAGTCAAAATAGCAAATCATAGTTTGATCTTTATTAGAGCAATATGATTAAAATGCTCTTACAATAAAATAATTTACCATTAAATTCATAACGGTATGATAATTTGGGGTCTGCACTCACACTAAACATTTTTTTATCATCCAAATTCTCAACATGAGAAGAAAAACAGGTTGTGGCATCTTTATCAGCGTGCAGATCCATTTTATGCATTCTCTCAATTTTCTTCTACCTAATTTTCTGCATCTTTAAAATTCCTTTTGAACATGTTTTAAACTTGGTGGAGAGACTAAAACTTAAATGTGCTCCCTACATATATATATATATATATATATATATATATATATATATATATATATATAGGTATTATTTAGTCTAGTTAAACCAGAGTTGGGAGTAATTCCATCAGGACAAGAAAACCATTCAACAGTGAACATTTAAATTTTCCTGGTAAAGAGCTCAATGTAACAGACATTACAGAGCAATGTGACCGGTTTGTGTTTTTTCTTAATATATATATATATATATATGTATATATAGAGATAGATAGATAGAGAGATCAGCTGAACAAAATGATAAGCCAAACAGAAATAATATTTTTTTACAATTAATTTCTTTTTAATTGTTAGAATTTGACCATCATCATCTGGAGAAAGATTTTTAATGAGTTTTTAAAGAGTTTTCAAGAGTTTTGATTAGTTTTTAAAGAGTTTTAAAGATTTATGAAGATGATTTTAAAAGTTTTTAATATTTCTTAAAGAGTTTTAAAGAGTTTTTAAATATTTTTTTAGAAATTTTTATGGCTATTTTTAAAGTTTTAAAGATTTTGACTGTATCAAAACTATGTGATTCTCAAAGGAACTCATGGAAGATACTCCATGGAAGTGGGTATGTTTCTGTGCGAAAGAATCTTGATAGATAGACAGATAGAAAGTGTGTGTGTATGTGTGTGTGTGTGAGAGAGAGAGAGAGAGAGAGAGAGAAAGATAATCAGAGAGACAGAGAGAGAGCTAACAAGATAGATAGAGAGAGAGAGATTGAGAGACAGTATGTGAGGGTAAGTGAGAGAGAAAGAGTTTTGCTGTTAGATGATAAGAAAGAGCAAGAGATATGTATTAATATATATATATATATATATATATATATATATATATATATATATATATAGAGAGAGAGAGAGAGAGAGAGAGAGAGAGTTTCAGATTCAAGAATCAAAGTGATTTTTCTTTGAAATCTTAAAAGTATTTTTACCTTTTTTTTTTGCTGCTCCAACTTCATAGTTGTCTTAGATAGAGAGGGGGCGGGGAGAGTGTGTGTGCAACAGAGATAGAAAGTGACAGAGTTTCAGCTTTAAGTTTTAAAAGGTTTTTAATTTTTCCTTTGCAACTCAAAGTTAGTTCCTATAACTGTCCCACATAGATATATAGATAAATAGATTGATTGATTGATGAAAAGGGAGAAAGGAGGGGGAGAGAACAAGAGATTTAGATAGATAGATAGATAGATAAATAGATAGATGAAAAGAAAAAAGGAGGGAAAGAGAACAAGAGATTTAGATAGATAGATAGATAGATAGATAGATAGATGAAAAGAAAAAAGGAGGGAGAGAGAACAAGAGATTTAGATAGATAGATAGATAGATAGATTTAGTTTTGGTTACTTTGTATAATGGCATGTCAACCTTCAGGTGTTCTTTAATGCCATCCTTGTTGAAGAACAGTTGTAGTACTATTTAACCCATAACTAGTGGGGAATAAGCGGGCTCATGCCTTTCTCAAAGGTAATTGTCTAAAAGTGAACATGATAGCACAATTGGAATTTGAACTCACATACTTTGAGACCACAATCCAGCACTTTTAGCCTTTACACCACAGAGACTCTTCCAATAGAGAGAAAGAAAGAGAGAGAGAGAGATATATAGAGTGAGAGAAAGAGAGAGAGAGAAAGAGAGAGAGAAAGAGAGAGAGAGAAAGAAAGAGAGAGAAAGAGAGAGAGAGAGAAAGAGAAAGAGAGATAGAGAAAGAGAGAGAGAGAGAAAGAGAGAGAGCGAGTTTCAGTTTTAAGTTTCACAATGGTTTTTTGTTTGAGATCTAAAAAGTGTTTTTAACTTTTTTTTTATTATTTCGTCCAACTCTTCATAACTCTCTCAGAACATACATGCACTTTGGTTTCCGTATTACTCCCTCTTAGAATGACATTAATACGGGTGTCTTTGCTACATATTTGTCATCTATTTTGTTACACATTTCACAATATGATCTAATCTATTTTGCTTCGCGTCTGTCTGTCTGTCTATTTGGCTAGCTGGCTGGTACAGTTGTTGGTTGGTCAGCAAGATATCTGTTTATTACAGAATCTTGGTCCGTTTATTGATCAAATAGAAACCTGTTCAGCAAAGAAAGCTGCATTAGGGGCATGGTAGAAAGGAGGTAGGCGGGGGGGGTGATGATGAGTGACAGGAAGAGACTAAATAACAGAGAGAAAGAGAAGGAAGGGAAGAAAGCAGTCGCAAGATATGAAGGGAGAGGAGGACCTCTTGGAAAAAATCCATTTATCTCTCTACCTGAACTGCTACCACTGCTACTACAATTGCTGCTAAAAACTGCAAGGCACTTCATTCTTCTTCTTCTTCTTCTTCTTCTTCTTCTTCTTCTTCTTCTTCTATTTTCTTTTTAGCTAAACTGGTTCTCTCTGACTATCCCAGCTCTCCTTCACTCCTTCCTCTCCTTCAGTGAAGTATCTTACTCTCCTTTGTAGCTACTGCTGCTGCTGCTGTTGCTACTGCTGCTAACTCCCCCTTCTTTGTAAAACACCTTCCACCAACCCCATCACCATCACAGTGCCACCACCACCACCACCACCACCAACATCCCTATCTATCGTTACAGCCCCACCCACTCCCACCTTGTTCAATCCACACCAAACTGCTGCAGATTCAAGTGAACGAGATTGTACATGTGCATGCACACACCTACACACAAACCCTGCGTGTACATGCATAAACACACACACACACTTACATACAAACATGTGCAGCAAAGAGATATGAAAACCCTTGTCCTTTTATACACACAGCTGTTGATCTGCGAGCATGCAAGTGACGTTTTTCAGTCAGATTTCTCTATTCCCCGCTTTCTTCATCGATGAAAAATCTCTACACGTTGAGGCCAGCAACCAGTGAGTTAGTTCAAGTTGAAAATATAAACATTATCGGCCTCGTTTCTTTGTGGAGCTGATAAGGAAACGCACCGTACTTATACTTACCGGTCTTGATTTATACACACCCATATACTTCGATATATTTATATATACATATATATATATGCATGCATATATGTATGTATGTATATATATATATTTATATATAAACCAAAAGTGAAAGTGAAAGTACAATTTGTGGACCTGCTGGCAGGGTTTTACTGTACCTCACCATGTGTGAAAGTTCTCTCTCTATGGAAGACCTAGTCATATTTAATAGGTGAGATATTTCTTATTTGTTTATCTTTCTTTTACCAAAAAGAAAACAAAAAAAAAGTAAAAAACAGTCATTTTCATGTTAATTCTATTTGGCTCACATGGGAGAATCTATTCTTATTTCTAGCGCACGTCATTTTTCATAATCTGTTGTTTATATGAAACAAAGAGGAAAGTTTTCTTGCATGCGGTTGGATGTTTTCGTTAATGCAAGCTTTGTACATGTAAGTCTGTTTGTTTTTCAAAATCAACATAGAAAAAAAAATTACGCCAAAGGCACTTTAAAATAAGTATTTTAGATTATAGTTTTTCATGTAAGTTTTGCAGGAGCAATATTTATTATTGATCAATGTGACTGATACACCAGGCAATGGGAAGGTTATTTACTAATGTTTGTGATTCACATGACAACCAATGCCTTTGTATTTGTTTATCTATAGAAGCAACTGAATCACAAAGAGAACAGGTTCAATATATTAACTGGCAAATTTCTTTCCCACAAAAAGTACAATTATACTCTCTTTACACATGTGCAAAAGTGTACACATATTTAAGCATCTTTTTTTTTCTTACTCTTTTTTTTTACTTCTCTTTGTTTCTATTTGTTCATAGATATCTCTATCTCAATCTATTCATATCTATCAATCATGTTTATGTCCCTCTCTCTCAAAAAATCTCTCAATCTATCTAAGCTAGTTAGCAAGCTATCTCTATTATAAGTCATATTTCTATCTATTCATCTATTTATCAATCTGTTCAAATTTATCCTATTCTGTTTAAATGTTGTTTTCTGTCTTTTTACTGATCTCTCTATATCAATCCATTCATATCAATTAATCTATCTATCTATCAATTTATCTTGGTTTCTTCATTTCTCTATATAGGTATATTTGTGTATAAAATATGAACTTAATTCTTTTTATACAGTTTTCTAATATAGACACATAAATATTTACACACACACACACACACACACACACACACACACACACACACACACACACACACACACACACACACACACAAGCCTATATCCATATTCACTTATATTGACACATACTCTTTCATACAGCTTTCTGACATAGACACATAAATATTTACACACACACACACACAGACACACACACACACACACATACACACACATAAGCCTATATCCATATACACTTATATTGACACATACTCTTTCATACAGCTTTCTGATATAGACACATAAATATTTACACACACACACACACACACACACACACACACACACACACACACACAAGCCTATATCCATATTCACTTATATTGACACATACCCTTTCATACAGTTTTCTAATATAGACACATAAATATTTACACACACACACACACACACATACACACACACACACACATAAGCCTATATCCATATTCACTTATATTGACACATACCCTTTCATACAGCTTACACACATTTATATAATTCTTGTAATTTTTTCTTTTATGGATTTACACATAATAATTTTAATCCTGTTATTGTAAATCCCCAGTTTTTTTTCTTTTGTTTTTTTTGTTTTCTTTTCTCATGTATCCTTTTCCCAGGTCATTCTTGTCTTGACAGAAAAAAAAAAGTTTTTTTTAACTTTTTAATAAAGAAAATTGTTGGGGAAAAAATCATCTGTGTGTAATGATAGTCTCTCAGAAAGAAAACGAAAGAAAACAAAACAAAAAACAACAAGAAGCAAATATTTAAGACTAAATATCTTTTATTTAGAACTTGGAACAAGTCGAGAAAATATTCTTAAATCCCTTGAGCATGGAAAGTTTTGTTTTAGATAAAATATTCTGTTTTCTCCTTTAAATATGACTTTTCTTAATCTTGTTTATTCCTTCAAATGTCACATTCCCCACATATAATTGATTTCTAGGTTTCTTTGTTTAATGGCAGATCAACCTTCATCAGTAATTTAATGCCAAATCTATCTTTGCAAAAGAAAAGTAGTGGTACTATCTAACCCACAGGGGATTAAGGGTTCATGCCTGTTCAAGGGTGTTATTCTGAACATGAACATAATAGAGCAATTGAAGTTTAAACTTGCTTACGGTGATGTCACAGTCCATCATATTAACCACTACACTACAGGGGCTACTCCTCAATGTAAACTATTATACATTGATTTACTGAGACGAGAGAAGAACAACATGATACAAAGTATCATGATACATAATACAAAGTATCATGATACACGATACAGAGTATCTTTTCTAAGTACAGACAATGAAATAAAAACAACTGAACTCTCTGGACTGAATAAAGAGTTTAGTTTTTTAAAAAGTCACAGAATGTTACTGTATACAACAGTAACCTGAATAAGGTAGGAAAGTACAAGGGTTGAAATGTTATGATCATTGCAAATAAGATTAGATTAATGTATAATTGAAATTTAGACAGATTTTTCTGATTTTTACTGTTTTACTTTTTGTAACTTTCTTACACAAATTGTGACTCATGACTTATTATTTTATTATTATTATCATCATTATTATTGTTTCTCTCCATATAAGTTTTTCACATATGGGGGTCTTTCATGGGAGTCTGGGAGATGCCTAGTTTTCTCAGATCTCCAGGACTCTTCTCAGTATTCTAGCTGCTCTTAATAATTCTGTCATCTGCATGATCTTAATTCTTTCTCAGATTTCCAGTTCCATCAGTTTCCTTTCCAAACCCTTGGAGATTATTGTTATTATTCTCATTGACCTAGAAGGTAGAGTGTTTGCCAATGGTTTCGGAAACCAGGGTTCAATCCCAGGTCGTGTCATACCAAAGACTTTAAAAATGGTACTTGATACTTCCTTGCTTAACACTCAGCAATATAAGGTACGTATCAAGGGTAAAGTGGAGCACTCCAGGGAAAGTAGTAGCACCCTCCCCTACACCTTGGTGTAGTAGCAATTGAAAAAGGAGCTTTCTGGTTGCCCTCGACTACGGTCGCCAACTTTACTTATTTACTTTATTATTATAATTATCATCACCCAATGTGAGTGTTTCGCACCAGTAGTAACTAGTATTTTTTTTTTCACTGAACTTTGAGTGATAGCAAGTCTCTTCAGATCTCCAGAACTCATTATTATTATTATTATTATTATTATTATTATTATTATTATTGTTGTTGTTGTTTTTGTTGCTGTTGTTGTTGATAATGATTTTATGAACATTATGAGAATTGAGGATATTGAATAGAACAATATGAAATAATGATTATTCTTCCTCACTTAGAAATTTAGACAGATTTTACATTTAACAGTTTTATGTAACAATAATCTTTTCTATTGATTTTAATAATTTTTGGCAATTAAAAACCAGTTTTATCATTATTATTATTATTATTATTATTATTATCATCATTATTATTATTGTTATTATTATTTTGCTTTGACATAAATTGAACTGAGACTTCTTTATTTGATGGTTATTCTTTCATTGGTATAATGTTCGCTATTGGATCTCATATGAACCTATGAGCTTCTCTCTCTGAGTGACTCCTACAACTACTACTACAAATTCTTCTACTACTACTACTACTACTAAATGCTGTTGAACCCTTAATACACTCTCCTAACAATTCATAGAATAATTACATCCAATGCAGATTTCTCAGCCTAATATCAAAGAAATAAATCGAATAATCCAACACACAACTTTCCTTTCTTTTCAGTAATCATCTTTTTCTTTCTTTTCTCTTTTCTCTTTTCTCTTTGTTTTTTTTGTTTGTTTTTTTTTTTTTGTTGACTTTTTTCTTGATATTTTCCCCAAATCTAGCGCAAACAATAAATCTGGATATCACATTTGCTATTCTTTTAAAGAAATCAAATGACTTATACAATATGGTGTGGGTGGAGAAAAGGAAACGAAGGAGGAATATAAAAATAAAAAAAGAAAAGGGAAAAGATTTCTGAGTCTAATAAACAACATTTTTTTTTCTTGTTGCAAATAGAATTACTTCTAGAGAATTTTATTAAATGAAATATTAATCATATTCATGAGATGAGAGCATTACTAATAGACATCCTCAAAAAAAGGGTTCATAATACCTAAGGAAAAAATGATGAAGTACGATTATTGATAATTTACAATAATTTATTGATTTTTATGTATAAAATACACTAAATACCTCAAAGTTAAAAACCAATTATACTTGTAACAATTTTAAATTAATTTGATATGAAATACATATCATTTAAATGATACCAACAGGATTTCCTCAGTTTAGCCTTGAATTTTTAGAGCATAACATAATTATATATATATATATATATATATATGAATACCTGCAGAGTCAGAAATAATCTACCTAGGTTTCACCTAAGAAGAGCAGCAGGACGATTCTGACTGAAGAAGGGTTTGACCAAACAGCATTTTATCAAGAGAAAAAATAAAATTAGCAAAATAAAGAAAATTAATAAATAATTAAAATATGACTACAAGAAAATCTGCTGCCAAAATACAAACTTTTTGAGTGCTCAAAATTTAGGATAGAGCTATTATATAATAATGATAAATAAATATATATTAGATATATATATTCAATGCCATGGAATTTAGCCTGTGACCCCTGGGTTTCATGGAGTAATTGTTGTTTTGCAAAAAACCTCCATGAAACCCAGGGGTCACAGTCTAAATTCCATGGCATTAAATATATATATCTAATATATTTTTATTATATATATATATATATATATATATATATATATATATATATATATATATGTATATATATATATATATATATAAAAAGTAAAGCTGGCCCGTAGTCGAGGGTGATCTGAAGGCTCCCTTTTCAATTGCTACTACACCGGCGTGTGGGAGGAACACTACTCCTTTCCCTGGATTGCCCAACTTTACCCTTGATACATACTATTTAATGCTGAGAGTTAAGCAAGAAGGCATCAAGTAACATTTTTTGAGTTTTGTTATGACTCAACTAGATGATTAAACCCTGGTCTCCCAAGCAATTGTTGAACACACTACCCAATAGTCCCATGTGCCTGTCCATTATATATATATATATATATGTATAAATATGTACATATATAATTATTTGTATGCTTATGTATGTATGTGTGTGTATGTGTGTAACTTGAAATGCTGTAATGGTTAACAAGCTCAATTAGCTGACTTTTGTTAATGAGCCTAGTTCTCACTGGGTATTCTATACTTCTGACTTTGTGCTCATTGGACAAGTGGGCAGAGTGTTTGCCAGTGACTCGGGAGAATGGGGTTCAATACCAGGTTGCATCATACGAAAGACTTTAAAAATGGTACTTGAAGGGTAAAATGGGGCAATCCAGGGAAAGGATTAGTGCCCTTCCCTACACCTCAGTGTAGTAGCTATAGAAAATTGGAGCCTACTGGTTGCCCTCGACTTTGGTCGCCAAATTAAGCTAAACTTAGTAAATAATTATGTGTTTGTATGTGTGTATTTGCATCTATGTTAGCATATGGATATATACATATATATATATATATATATATATGCGTGTGTGTGTGTGTGTGTGTGTGTGTATGTGCAATCATATATATAGACATATATATGTATATGTTTATAAATGTATATCTATATATATGTAAAAGTAAAGTAAAGTTAGCGACCATAGTCGAGGGTGACCCGAAGACTCCCTTTTCGATAGCTACTACACCAAGGTGTAGGGGAGGGCGCTACTCCATTCCCAGGATTGCTCCACTTTACCCTTGAACCGTACCTTATAATGCTGAGTGTTAAGCAAGGTGGTATCAAGTACCATTTTTAAAGTCTTTGGTATGACTCGACCTGGGATTGAACCCAGGTCTCCCGGGCCATTGGCGAACACTCTAACCGCTGGGCCAATGTCTGTCCAGTTAAACCAGAGTAGGGAATGATTCCGTCAAGACAATAAAATTATTTAGCTATGAACATTTAAATTTTCCTGGTAAAGAGCTCAATATAACTGATATCACAAAGCAATAATTCCTTTAAGAAAACCAAAAACCGGTCA
The DNA here is from genome assembly GCA_963585895.1 of Sepioteuthis lessoniana. Taxonomy (NCBI): domain Eukaryota; kingdom Metazoa; phylum Mollusca; class Cephalopoda; order Myopsida; family Loliginidae; genus Sepioteuthis; species Sepioteuthis lessoniana. Next base: position 81,448,228 of record OY757925.1, read on the forward strand.
CATTAGGATTATAAATTTATTTCCATCCTGTTATGAGTATTGATATGAATCAATAACACCAAAAATAACACGACTTCTTCAGATCCAATGGATAAAATAATTACAGTCATTACGGTGTCTATTCTGACTGTAATTATTTTATCCATTGGATCTGAAGAAGTCGTGTTATTTTTGGTGTTATTGATTCATATCAATACTCATAACAGGATGGAAATAAATTTATAATCCTAATATGACCAGTTTTTGTTTTTCTTAAAGGTATGTATATATATATATATATATATGTATATTTTTCTATATAAATGTAGGCATATATATATATATATATATATATATATATATATTCTCTCCTCACTTAAGTTATGACGCATGTGCTTGAGTGTGGCCTCTAAGTAAGCAAATTTGAACTCTAGTCTTTCAAACTTATACCCTTGGGAAAGGTATTGGACCTCTTTATCTTTCCTCCAGCAACAGGTTAAATAGTATCAATGCTGTTCTTCTACAAGGATAGCTTGGGCTTTAAATAACCCATGAAGGTTAATATGCCATTAAACAAAGAAATGAAACTTATATGCTTGTTATTTGAATCTGTTGTACAATAAACACTTTCCTGGTGATGGCCTAACAATGTACAACAAACTAATTAAATTTGATTTGCCAGTCTTTTTTGTAACTGCCCACCCAGTCACATACATATACATGCAGGCATATATATATATATATATATATATATATATATTCATTTACTAAAGCCCAATATTTCATCATGTAAATTCAGTAACCACACAAAGAGCACCTTTACATTGCACTATGAGAGTTAAAATCAGGGTTAATCCTATTTACCAACCCCTCCGCTCAGGTAGGATATGA